>CM077234.1:34098413-34413413 GCA_039654775.1 Spinibarbus caldwelli | reverse complement strand
TTCCTTGTGAAGTTCACCCAAATTCTTGAATCGATTTTGCTTGACAGTCCTCATAAGGCTGCGGTTCTCTCGGTTGGTTGTGCATCTTTTTCTTCCACACTTTTTCCTTCCACTCAACTTTCTGTTAACATGCTTGGATACAGCACTCTGTGAACAGCCAGCTTCTTTGGCAATGAATGTTTGTGGCTTACCCTCCTTGTGAAGGGTGTCAATGATTGTCTTCTGGACAACTGTCAGATCAGCAGTCTTCCCCATGATTGTGTAGCCTAGTGAACCAAACTGAGAGACCATTTTGAAGGCTCAGGAAACCTTTGCAGGTGTTTTGAGTTGATTAGCTGATTGGCATGTCACCATATTCTAATTTGTTGAGATAGTGAATTGGTGGGTTTTTGTTAAGTGTGAGCCAAAATCATCACAATTAAAAGAACCAAAGACTTAAACTACTTCAGTCTGTGTGCACTGAATTTATTTAATACACGAGTTTCACAATTTGAGTTGAATTACTGAAATAAATGAACTTTTCCACGACATTCTAATTTGAGATGCACCTGTGTATATATATATATATATATATATATATATATAAAATTCAAAATTACCTTTAAAAAACAGAATTGTGACATTCTGAGAATTCTCAGAATTCTAAGAAAAAAAGTCAGAATTGTGAAGAAAAAAAGCAGTTATCTTTTTTTTTTTTTTTATTCCGTGACAGAAATGGGCTTTTATATATAACAGTACAGTACAATAATTAGAAAAAAATCCTTCAGAAGCTTCCTTTTTGCTGTAGCTCTCAAATCAAACGGTTAGTATAATGCATGTCACGTCAAGGTGGACGTCAATGACACCTTCGTTGGTTTTCGCATGTCTTATGACTGAAATTTCAGTCTGTTCCTCGCACAAAGCTATCATATGACTTCAGATGACTTGGAATAAAGCCCATCAGTCATATGGACTACCTTTATGGGGGTTTTGTCCTTGACAACCATTGAGAAGGAAATGGCTATGAGAAGGAGCTATGAGAATGAAATAAAAAATAACAGCATGCAGGTTTGAGTAAATATACCCGAACTGTAATTTTTGGGTGAACTATCCCTTTATAAGTTACTCCCCAAACTGAAGTAAGACAGACACGCAGGACGATATGCTTCTGCTAGGATATCGGCCATGTGCCGGTCAGTAGTCTGGTCAAAAATAGCAGCAGTGGGCGGCAGGGTCGCTGCGGCTGCTGTTCTGACGAGAGCAGCAGATGTGCTTTATGTAACAGAGCAGACGAGATGCTGCTCCTCTCGCCATTCAGAGACCCCAAATATGGTGTAAGGTCCAGAGGTCATTAAACCCACCCTACTGCTCAATCTACTGTTACAGTCAGCCGTTCGCTCTCTTACCCAATGAGACGAGTCAGGGACAGGCCTCCGCGGCCACGGACGGCGGCCTGCAAAATAATGCATTCAAAACAAACAGTGTGAATGCACATTACATAATCACATTTATGTCATGCATATTAAACAATCACATCAGATTTGAACATTTGCATTTAAAATTAACATGAAACGCATTAACACAATGACGCATTAACACATTTAGCTTCCATAGTTGGCCAAATTTCGAACGATATTCAGTGAGGAAAAGTAGTTTCAGCGTTCGGGGGCCATAAGGGACTGCTAGTGGGTCTGTGGAAAAGTTTAGAAAAAGTGTATAAAAAAATAAATAAATAAAAAATAAAGTATGTGTGTATATATATATATATATATATATATATATATATATATATATATATATATATATTAATAAGTATATAAATAAAAATATGAGTAAAATAAATAAATAATACAGTTAAACAAACAAACAAATAAATAAATACAGATAATTAAAGAAAATTAGTAAATAAATAAAAATTTGATTAAAATACATAAGTAAAAAATGTAAATAAATGACCAATAAATAAATAATGCAAATAAGATTAAATAATACAAACTTGATTAAATAAGAAAATATGTAGATCAATGAAACTTAAATTAAAATAAATAAGTAAAAAAATATATATCTAAATAAATACTATGGAAGCCAATTTATGCCATGAAATAAAAAAATATATATAAAAAAGGTACTTGCAACTTTTCATCTCACAATTCAGACTTTTTTCTTACAATTCTGAAAAAAAAAAAATTCTATACAAAAATATATATCTCAGAATTGAGAGATATAAAGTCAAAATTGTGAAATATAAACTCACAATTGTGAGAAAAAAAAGTCAGAATTGTGAGATAAAAATTCAAATTACCTTTAAAAAATTGCTAGATATAAACTGTGAATTCTGAGAAAAAAGTCAGAATTGTGAGGGAAAAAAGTTTCAATTACCTTATTTATTTTTTATTTGTGACGAAAATGGCCTCCTATAAATAACAGTACAGTACTATAATGAGTAAAAAAAAAAAAAAAAAACAGAGGCTAAATATTATCTAGGTCTTTTTTTTTTTTTTTTTTTTTTAGAATATCCTTTCACTAGGATAATCATATTTGGGGATCCATGGCATCTAGAAGATTGAAAACTCCTGGGTTAGATGATGAAAAATGACTCTATTTGACATGTGTTTGGAGTGAAGGCAGTGAAAACTCCTTGATGATTTGACAGCAATCAGAGCATTGACTTGTATTAAAGAATTAAAGTGCGTCAATGTTGATTGCATGTTTAAAGTACTGAATCGTGAATTTTTTCTAAAAAAATCTAAATACATGATGTTTTCTCATTAAGCTTTCGCTGTCAATGCAGTAGCCTTTGAAATATAAATCTGTTTGATTCACACGGCCAGATTATGTGATGGCTGCATCCCAGTTTGCATACTAACCATCATAAATAGTATGCGAGATAAGAATTAATCATGCTGAAAATGTCAAAGGTGCTCACATGGTTTATTTCTAAGGGATTTCTTGTGTGCATTCATCATTGCTTTCTGAAATATATTACCCATAATTCTTTTGCACTGAAAATGAGGGTTTCTGATGGTTTTCCGTTCATATTTTTTTTCAACTGTAAGAAGTGGCAATGTTGCATCAATACATAAGTCTGAACTTTAAATAATAATGAGGGATAAGGTAATGAATTTAAATTCTACCTAATGCATGCTTATTCATACAGGATTTGACAATGGCGGTCTGTAGAATGTAGTAATACTTACTATATCCAAAATTACACTACCATTCAAAGGTTTGGGGTCTGTAAGTGTTTTTTTTTTTTAAAGAAGTTTCTTCTGCTCATCAAGGTTGCATTTATTTTATTAAAAATACAGTAATAACATTAATATTGTCAAATATTATTACAATTTAAAATAATAATGTTTTCTATGTGAATATATGTTAAAATGTAATTTATTTCTGTGATCAAAGCTGAATTTTCAGCATCATTACTCCAGTCTTCAGTGTCACATGATCCTTCAGAAATCATTCTAATATGCTGATTTGCTGCTCAAGAAACATTTCTGATGATTATCAATATTGAAAACATCTGAGCTGCTCATATTATTAAATAAAATATTATAAAATTATACTAAATATTATTATATTGTCATGAGTCTGGACTGTCTGTGTGTGTGTTTTGCTCCCCATGTGCTCCCTGTGTCCCAGTGTTTATGCCCATATTTGGTTATTTTCCTATTCCTGTCCTCGTCTAGTCTAATTCGTTCATCCCCTGCACCTGGGTGTAATTAATTATCCTGTGTATTTAAGTTCCTGTCTGTGTGTTTCTCCCTGTCGGGTCTATTTAGTTACTTCATGTGTTGCTCAAGCTCCTATTGTGTGGATTTCCCCTGTGTTCTGTGGCTTAAAGACTGTGAATGTTTACTTGTGCCTCCTGCGTGCTTCCTCTACAGCGAATTGTGACATATATCATATTAAATATTACTCCAATCATTTTTCATGATTCTTTGATGAATATAAAGTTCAAAAGAACAGCATTTATTAAAAATAGATTTTTTAGAATTATAAATGTCTTTACCATTTTTAAAAAAAAAATCAATTTAATGCATCCTTGATGAATAAAAGCATGATTTTTTTTTCTCAGTATTACATTTTTTCACTTTTGTACTGTATATACTATTCTATGACCAGTGAAATAAATACTTTTAGTATGCAGTATGCAAATTGAGATGTAGCCTGTGCCTCCAGACAGAAATTCCTGTGAAGCTGTATGTCACATACATCAAACACTGCGGGGCTTCACTGTATATGTGGATGTAAAGAGTTTCACCTCTCTGATGTCTTGGCCAGTTGTTCAAGCCTGTGAGGATATAATCTAAGGTACATATTAGTGCACAACAAATGGCTGACAAAACTGAGACTGTGCAGTAATTGTGCATAAGCCACACTGACAACTGTAGTCAATATTTTACACACACACACACACACACACACACACACACACATATATATATATATATATATATATATACACACACAGGTGCATCTCAATAAATTAGAATGTCGTGGAAAAGTTCATTTATTTCAGTAATTCAACTCAAATTATGAAACTCGTGTATTAAATAAATTCAATGCACACAGACTGAAGCAGTTTAAGTCTTTGGTTCTTTTAATTGTGATGATTTTGGCTCACATTTAACAAAAACCCACCAATCTCAACAAATTAGAATACTTCATAAGACCAATAAAAAAACATTTTTAGTGAATTGTTGGACTTCTGGAAAGTATGTTCATTTACTGTATATGTACTCAATACTTGGTAGGGGCTCCTTTTGCTTTAATTACTGCCTCAATTCGGCGTGGCATGGAGGTGATCAGTTTGTGGCACTGCTGAGGTGGTATGGAAGCCCAGGTTTCTTTGACAGTGGCCTTCAGCTCATCTGCATTTTTTGGTCTCTTGTTTCTCATTTTCCTCTTGACAATACCCCATAGATTCTCTATGGGGTTCAGGTCTGGTGAGTTTGCTGGCCAGTCAAGCACACCAACACCATGGTCATTTAACCAACTTTTGGTGCTTTTGGCAGTGTGGGCAGGTGCCAAATCCTGCTGGAAAATGAAATCAGCATCTTTAAAAAGCTGGTCAGCAGAAGGAAGCATGAAGTGCTCCAAAATTTCTTGGTAAACGGGTGCAGTGACTTTGGTTTTGAAAAACCAAAATGGACCAACACCAACAGATGACATTGCACCCCAAATCATCACAGACTGTGGAAACTTAACACTGGACTTCAAGCAACTTGGTCTATGAGCTTCTCCACCCTTCCTCCAGACTCTAGGACCTTGGTTTCCAAATGAAATACAAAACTTGCTCTCATCTGAAAAGAGGACTTTGGACCACTGGGCAACAGTCCAGTTCTTCTTCTCCTTAGCCCAGGTAAGACGCCTCTGACGTTGTCTGTGGTTCAGGAGTGGCTTAACAAGAGGAATACGACAACTGTAGCCAAATTCCTTGACACGTCTGTGTGTGGTGACTCTTGATGCCTTGACCCCAGCCTCAGTCCATTCCTTGTGAAGTTCACCCAAATTCTTGAATCGATTTTGCTTGACAGTCCTCATAAGGCTGCGGTTCTCTCGGTTGGTTGTGTATCTTTTTCTTCCACACTTTTTCCTTCCACTCAACTTTCTGTTAACATGCTTGGATACAGCACTCTGTGAACAGCCAGCTTCTTTGGCAATGAATGTTTGTGGCTTACCCTCCTTGTGAAGGGTGTCAATGATTGTCTTCTGGACAACTGTCAGATCAGCAGTCTTCCCCATGATTGTGTAGCCTAGTGAACCAAACTGAGAGACCATTTTGAAGGCTCAGGAAACCTTTGCAGGTGTTTTGAGTTGATTAGCTGATTGGCATGTCACCATATTCTAATTTGTTGAGATAGTGAATTGGTGGGTTTTTGTTAAATGTGAGCCAAAATCATCACAATTAAAAGATCCAAAGACTTAAACTACTTCAGTCTGTGTGCACTGAATTTATTTAATACACGAGTTTCACAATTTGAGTTGAATTACTGAAATAAATGAACTTTTCCACGACATTCTAATTTATTGAGATGCACCTGTATATATATATATATATATATATATATATACACATACACAGTGTCCTCCACTAATATTGGCACCCTTGATAAATATGAGCAAAGGCGGCTGTGAAAATAAATCTGCATTGTTTATCCTTTTGATCTTTCACTCAAAAAAATCACAAAATTCTAATCTATCATTGAAGTAAAACAATTGAAATTGGGGAGAAAATCTTATGATGAAATAAATGTTTTTCTCTAATGAATGTTGGCCACAATTATTGGCACCCCTACAAATTCTTATGAGTAAAATATCTCTGAAGTACATTCCCATTTTTTAGCACACCAGGGAGACTAGGAGCATGAAATTGTCCAGCCATGACGTCCTGTTCCACAGGATTATAAATATGAGGAACACAAAGGCTAAATTCCCTTAATCATCCATCACAAGGAGTAAAACTTAAGAATATAGTTCTGATGTGCAGAACAAGATTGTTGAGCATCACAAAATAGAAAGTGGCTGTAAGAAAAGAGTTAAAGCATTGAAAATCCCCATTTCTACCATCAGGGTAATAATTAAGAGGTTCCAATCAACTAAAGATGTTAAAAATCTGCTTGGAAGAGGATGTGTGTCTATATCGTCCTAATGTACGCTGAGGAGGAGAGTTTGAGTGGCCAAAGACTCACTAAGGATCACAGCTGGAGATTAGCTGAGTCTTGGGATCAGAAAAATAAAAACATATATCAAACATCCCCTGCATCACCACATGTTGTTTCAAGAAAAATTCTCCTCGCTCATCCAGAAACAAAATTCAGCATATTCAGTTGTCAGACACGACTGGAACTTCATATGGCACTGGATTCTATGGTCAGATGAAACTGAAAAGAGCTTTTTAGCAGCAGACCCACCAGATGAGTTTAGTACAAACAGGGATAAAAAAGTACCCCATGTCCACGGTTATATATACTGCTGGATCTTTAATGTTGTGGGCCTGTTTTTCTGCCAGAGGTCCTGAACATCTTGTTCAGATGTCCTCATGGATTCTATCAAATACCAACAGATAAAAAATCAGACCTTGACTGCCTCTGTTAGAAATCTTATAATGGGCCGTGTTTGGATCTTCCATCAGGACAATAATCTAAAACAAACATCAAAATAAACACAAAAATTGGTCACTGAGCACAAAATGAATCTTTTACCATGGCTGTCCTTATCCTCTGACCTGAACCCCACGGAAAATGAGTGAGGTGAACTGAAGAGAAGAAGCTGTGAATCTGAAGGATCTGGAGAGATTCTGCATGAAGGAATGGTCTCTGATCTCTTATCAGGTGTTCTCCAAACTCTTCAGACATTATAAAAGAAAACTCAGGGCTGCTATCTTGGGAAAAGGACGTTGCAATAATTGGGTGCCAATAATTGTGGCCAATATGAACTAGAGAAAGCATTTATTTCACAATGTGATTTCCCCCCCAAATTTCAATTGTTTTACTTCAATGATAGGTTAGAATTTTGTGAATTTTTTGAATGAAAGATAAAAAGGATAAACAATGCAGATTTATTTTCACAGCCGCCTTTGCTCATATTTACCAAGGGTGCCAATATTAGTGGAGGGCACTGTATATATATATATATATATATATATATATATATATATATATATGTGTGTGTGTGTGTGTGTGTGTGTGTGTGTGTGTGTGTGTGTGTTTTATAGGCCGGACTGTAAGAGCAACTCTCCTGCTGCCTGTTTAACATTTGAATCATGTAAAGGCCAGAGAACTCAGATTACGTAACGCCATACCATCCCACAACCCCCAGCAGTTTTACCTTTCTCTCTGTGCTTTGATTCGCTCCTCGTCACATCTGCAGAAAGAGGAGAACACAAACTCTGTTATCGCACTGTCACGCATTACAAACACTGTGCATTTGTAAAACCTCACACCTTCAACTCAGAGAAATCTACGACTGTGTTCGGATCTGCCCTGATACTCCTGCTATTTTTACATAATGCAGTATGTGTGCTGTGTTTTATAGTATTATATTATTCATATTTTAACCCTATAAATACATTTCTAATGCCTCTAAATGATCAGCATGATCAAAACTTTGTAGTTAAACCTGTTGCACACAATCAACTCCATGTCTTCTGTCGTCTGATAGTTTTTATCAAGTAAAAGCTCTATCAGTGTAATTGTTCAAACGTCCTCCTTCAACTCCAGCTTCACGTGTCTTTCTGCTGTCAAATCTACTGATTTTTAATCAAGTAAACATAAGAATAACTATTAATATTTCAAGATGAACACATACAGGACTGAAGCAGCTTCACTATACTGTGAGTCTCAAATATGATCATAATTGGGCTTTTGAGGAACGTTTGTTCATTGTATTGCATTGCATTGTATGTTTGGATCAAGTAAATCTCATCTTACTAAAACACATTATTGGCAGTCGCAGATATAGAGTGATGACTGATATTTGTACCATTTTATGTCAGTATCTGCTATACTGTTATAAAGATCTCACTGATTTACATTACAAGCATCAGAATTTCATCACTTATATAAATATCAGCATCTGCACCAAATAGCACATTTTTCCTCAGTTTGAGTCAGAGCTTCATATTCTCCCTATATCATACTATATGAGCCATAAAATGTATCAAAAATGAATTTATATTCTGTCTAAAGGTTCAATAAACTTTTCCATTTAAAAAGTGATTTTTTGGACTATTACTTCATATGTCAGGCTTTACAGGGTTAAATATGCAATGTAGTGATACCATGTTAATGTGAAATGTTAATTTCTGCATACAGCTTTAACCAAACTCAATCCTGCCCTGGTGTGTTTTAGTTTGCATGTACAAACGAAGTTCTCTTATAAGACATCCGTGTGTCTCCTCCTGCTGGTGAAGGGCACTTACTGCAGCACACACTCGGGAATCTGCACATGCTCCATGGGAACGATCTGAGCCAGTTCCTCCAGACTCTGGACGTACCGGATCTTATCCATGAATTTCACACTGCAGAGGAATTAAAGTGTATCAAAACACATTCTACAAACAGTTGAGGGTGTTCGTGATGTTCAGTGTTTCCTGACCTGATGAAGGGCCGTGAGATGGCCAGAACTGTCCGGATGAACCAGGAGGGATGCGCGATGATCAGACATTTGAGATTCTTTCTTAACCTGGATGTTAACAGAATAAAATGAACACAATTCATGTGAAATCCCACACCAAAATTGGTCCTAACTAGCATCAGTGTCCCATCTCACAAAGTATAAACACAAAGAATTTTTTTCATAATATGCGAACCTGGACCACAAACCCAGTCATAAGGGTCATCTGAAAGCTGAATAAATAAGCTTTTCATTGATGTATGGTTTGTAAGGACTGGACAATATTTGGCTGAGACACAACTATTTGAAAATCTGGAATCTGAGGGAGCAAAAAAAAAAAAAAAAAAAAAAAAAAAAAAAAAAAAAAAAAAAAAATATATATATATATATATATATATATATATATATATATATTCTAAATATTGAGAAAATCGCCTTTAAAGTTGTCCAAATGAAGTTCTTAGCAATGTATATTATTAAGCAAAAATTAAGTTTTGATATATTTACGGTAGGCAATTTACAAAATATCTCCATGGAACATGATCTTTACTTAATATCCTAATGATTTTTGGCAAAAAAGAGAAATGGATAATTTTGACCCACAATGTATTGTTGGCTATTGCTACAAATACACCTGTGATACTTATGACTGCTTTTGTGCTCCAGGGTCACACTGTAAAACCGAACAGTGAAATTAATTAATTTAAATGAGTTAATTTCACTCAAATAATAATGAAAGTTCATTAGACTTAATTGAAATAAGTTCTGTAAACTCAAAATGTTGTAGTAAGGTGAACTTAAAATGATTGCGTTGTTTAGTTCCCAGCATGCTTTGCATCAGACAACAAGGAAAATAAATGTAGAATTTAAGTGTTTTTGCACAAGATTAACATAGAGATTCGCAAGTTAGTACTTAAATGTTGTGTCATGTTAAGATTTACATAGGTTTCTGTTATGTTGGTTTTGTAGTGTTACCGTTGTGGTGAAGAGTAGAGCCTGTGGTTAGGCTGAGGATGGATAGCAAAACTTAAAGACTATATATACTGCATGTTGTTTGACTATTTACATGCAAGTGTGTCGTGAGTCTTTTAGATAACTACATTTGCATGCCAGTGTGCTGTTGCAAACTAGCACTTAACTATAAAGAGCTGAATGAATGTGCTGTTTATGGAAACAAGTTGTATATAATTATCATTGTGATGAGTGGGGTGGGATCATGGAAGTGAGGCTTGGCTTGGCTCCCATTGCTCTCAGCACCGCCCCACTTGTCATAAAAATTTTAAGCTCGACTAACTTAAAAAAATTGAGTTCGTTTACTCAAATGTTTTGAGTATACTTAACTTATCGGGTTTTACAGTGCACATATGGGTTCTCATCTTTGTTTCATTAAATTATCAGCTGAGCTGTACCGTCTTTCGATCATTTGGTAGCATCTCTTGAGCCAGCTGATGCCGGGCATCCTCCTGCGCGGCGTGGCTCCGTTCAGATAGATGATCATATAGTCCTCAGCTACCAGCAGCTCCAAACTACTGATCACATACCTGCAGAGACAATACAATAAAGCATTCAGATGAAACTTCAGGAAATATCCATAGTGCAAACCTGTAAAATATCTGCATTTGTCTGTTGTAAAACAGGGTCTATAAAATCCGTTCACAAGCCTCTTCTGCTCACCAAGACTGCATTTATTTGACTAAAAATACAGTAAAAACAGTAATATTGTGAAATATATTTACAATTTAAAATAATTGTTTATTATTTGAATATATAGTAGAATGTAATTTATTCCTGTGATCAAAACTGAATTTTCAGCATCATTACTACAGTCTTCAGTGTCACATGATCCTTCAGAAATCATTCTAATATGCTGATTTGCTGCTCAAGAAACATTTCTGATTATTATCAATGTTGAAAACAGTTGTGCTGCCCAATATTTCTGTGGAAACTGTGATACATTTTATTTTTCAGGATTCTTTGCTGAAAATAAAGTTCAAAAGAACAGCATTTATTTGAAATAGAAATCTTTTATAACATTGCAAATGTGTTTACCATCACTTTTGATCAATTTAATGCATCCTTTTTCGAATAAAAGTATTGATTTCCTACTTACTTTTGAATGGCAGCGTATGTTTAACAGGGTTATTATAGTTATCTAAAATTAAAACTGAAACTAAAATTTGAAACTTTATATTACTAAAAAAAATAAAATAAACTTTTACTGAAATAAAATACAAAAAAACTTTTATTTGAACTACATGCCACGGCAACATCTCATTTTAATTTAGTTTAACTTAATGTATTAAGATAACTAAACCTTGTGTAAAAAAAAAAGTGTATTTGTGTCTTACAGGAAGAGGTTCTCCATGATGTAACTGTAGTCTGCGCAGCTGCTGTCGGGCAGATAGCAGGCAGCAAACACGATGATGGCGTTCAGTCCTTCACCGTAATAACCTGTGAACAGAAACAGGAATATGAGAGTGTTTAGAGTCAAGGTTAGCAGTTTCCATATTCACTGATCCCTCAACAGCCTTGGAACACAATGAGCTGTATTTCCCCTTAAGTCCACATGCAATGTGCTAACAAACAAGAAACATTCGTCATTCAGGTTTCATATCTATTTTCCATCCTTTACAATTTAAAAAACTGTTTTTGCTACTGTACGTTAAAATACAAATTACCTTGTTGTGATGATATTATGTTTTTGTATGTAAAGTGTGTGATGAGTTACACAACAAAGTTTCATTTAGTGTTAAGGGGTTTGTTCAAATTAGAGTTATTATTAGTTGAAACAAAAGCTAAATCCATTTATAAAACAAATGAAATAAAATAAACTTTAACTGAAAAAAATTACATTTCAATACGTTTCCAAGGCAAAAATTCTCCTTTTCATTTAGCTTAGCTAAAACCAAAATAACTAAAACTGAAATAAAAATTAATAAAACTATATAGACATTTAAAAAAAAAAAACTAATAAAATGACTAAAACTTTAGGTAAAATAAAATGAAAACAGAAAATATAAAAACAAAAGCTAATTCAAAATATTAATAAAAATATAATAGTATTTTAATGATTTGAAAATAACACAGGCTTAAATCCCTTAACCTAGGAAACAGTATCAATAATCTATAAGTTGATGAACAGAAGTGTACGTTTGAAGAAATATATATGTAAATTATATGGGTGTCAAAAGTTATTTTATTTTATTTAGTTAACATTATTATATACAGTAGGTAGTCGACCAAAATGCCCATTACTGCCGCGTGTACATTATTATATATAACATCATATAACATATAAATAAAATACAAAGTTCTATCTGTGTCATTTCAGCTTTAACTAAAATAAAATGAAAACAGAAAATATAAAAACAAAAGCTAATTCAAAATATTAATAAAACTATAATAGTATATGAAAAATACGTAAAATGTTTAAATCCATTAATTTAGTAAACAGCATCAATAATCAATAAGTTGATGAACAGAAGTGTATGTAGAAGAAATATGTGACTCTGGACCACAAAAATAAGGGTCAATTTTTCAAAATTGACATTTATACATCATCTGAAAGCTGAATAAATAAGCTTTCCATTAATGTATGGTTAGGATAGGACAATATTTGGCCGAGATACAACTATTTGAAAATCTGGAATCTGAGGGTGCAAAAAAATCTAAATATTGAGAAAATCGCCTTTCAAGTTGTCCAAATTAAGTTCTTAGCAATGCATATTACTAATCAAAAATGAAGTTTTGATATATTTACAGTAGGACATTTACAAAATATCTTCATGGAACATGATCTTTGCTTAATATCCTAATGATTTTTGACCCATACAATGTATTTTTGGCTATTGCTACAAATATACTCCAGCGACTTAAAACTGTTTTGTGCTCCAGGGTCACATATATATAAATTCATTAAATACAAAATTCTACGGGTGTCAAAAGTTATTTTATTTTATTTTGTTAACATTTATTTTACTAATTATTTTAAAAATATATAATTATATAAATAATTTTTTTTCTGTTCAGGTGAACGAAAAAATATTATTTATTTATTTATTTTTTCGTTCAGATGAATGAAAGTGCTGAGGGGAAAATGATGAATGGTAATGTGTGTGGAAGAAATATATATATATATATATATATATATATATATATAAAAGAGAAAGTTCTATCTGTGTCATATCAAATGTTAATTGATATCATCGACCGACCTCCATGCGTGACGACGCGCAGGTACGGCCTGATGACCTGCATGTCTATCCTGTGCTCCTGATCTCCGATGATCACCGTCCTCCACAGACGGCCCGCACAGTCGCCCTCCTCGCCGCCCGGACCCTTCGCACTGGCCACCGGAGTGTCATCTGAAAAACAAAACAGTCTGCTTTTAATCGGCAAATCAGATTCTTTCTGTAATGCATCCTGTTTTCCAGGCAAAACCTCATGACCTTTGACCTCCGACTGACCTTCCCATTCCAGCTCGTTGCCGTTGTTGAGGGAGCCGAGCGAGTCGTCGTCCGGCGTGTCGAGGTCGTCCACGTTTATGTCCAGGTCGTCTGGTGTTTCCAGGAAGTCATCAGAAAGCAGCGAACCTTCGCTTTTATCCAGCGACAGGTTGATATCCGGAGCGATCAGTGTGCGGCGCTTCTGTCGGACCGATTCCGTGTGATCCGCCGTCAGAGCGGCGTGATGAGCTGACAGAAAAAAAAAAAAAAAAAAAAAAAAAAAAAAAAAAAAAAAAAAAAAAATCACACACGCTTATAAAAGAAGCTGAGAAAATTAAACACATTTATAAAAAGAAGCTGTCAGATGTCTAAAAGAAACACACACACTTTCTTACAACTTCAATATCAACTTGACAAAATTCCTTCAAACACTCTTCAACCACTCTTCACTCTTCAAGTGATTTTTTTTATATCATTAATATACTATTTTATACTGTTTTTCAACTTCATTTAAATTTTAGTTAAGTTTTAGTGATTTTGTCATTGTTTTTTGTTATTTTCATTGTTTTTTGTTTGTTTTCCTGTTTTAAATGTCTATTTAGTTTTTATTATTTGTATTTAATTTTTTTTTTCATTTTTATTCAGACTGATATTTCAATTAAATGAAAACGCTGTTATGACTAAGAAATTTATTTTGAAAAAAAAAAAAAAACTTGCTCTGGCAACTAATTGAAATAAAATAAGTTAAAGTTTTTAAATATTTTATTTTATTTCAGTTAATGTTTATTTATTAACTAATATTTATTAAAATATACAATAATTATTTTAATAAATATAAAAGAAGCATTTTTAAATATTTTGTACTTTAAGTAATTTTTTGTCAGTTTTTTAAGTTTGTTTTCTTTTTTTAAATGTCTGTGTAAAAATTATGTTATGATCATGAAATTAATTTTGAAATGTTATGATTATAATATGTGATGAAATTATATTGAAAAAAGTTGCTTTGGCAACTAATTCAATTGAAATAAGTTTAGTTTTTTTCCAGTTTTATTTCAGTTTATGTTTATTTATTAACTAATAATTATTTTTAAAATATATAATAATTATTTTGATAAATATAAACAATAATAATAATAATAATAATTTAAAAATATTTATAGTTTAAGTAATTTTGTGTTTTTGTCCGTTTTTTTTATTTGTTTTCCTTTATATATTTGTTTCTTCAATGATAATTACTTTTATAAATAGAAAATACATATAATAATTATTTAATAATTAAATATAACATTTTTGTAAATATTTTCAGTTTTAGTCAATGGTAACAACAATGCAGTGCAACTTTCAACTTGAACTGTTTCTTCATTAACTAATAAAAGATGAACTTAGATGAACTTACCAGTGTTGTCAGTGAGTCCGTCTAAATCACCGTCTTCAGGAAGAGGCCTGGAAATCAACACATAGAAATTATACAGATGACCACAACACAGCAAAATAAACACAACACATCTTCTCTGTCATTATAGAGCCTCTTCTTCAATTCACAATAATGACTCACCACACCACACTTTCATTTACTGAACCACTTAACTGGGTGTTGAGATATTTAATGTATTGTTTAATTGCTAGTGTTGCTAGGTTATTACTGGTGGTTGCATGGTTGTTTGGGGTGGTTTTTAAGTCGTTGCTTACTAGTCAAGTGAAAAGAGTCCTGCATCCTCAAGTCTCTGTGATAAATATATCTATTTTACCACAGAACAGGGACAGTTAACAAACTACCCTACATTAAATCAACACGATGATTATTAAGTCTGTTTGGGCTCACACAGAGGTCAGTGGTAAAGCACACACATAAATGATGCCGTTTGCACATCTGTGTCGAGCCGTGAACAACATCGGTTTCTAAACAACATGTTTCAGCCGGAGCGAAGGACACAATTAACCCGTCATTCTCTGGCATTACGATCAGCAGTGTTTGTGTATCTCATGCTGACTACAGTCAGTAATTACCCAGCAGTCCGTGTGCTGTCAGGGGACGTTCTGGTTAATAAGAGAGCGCAGTGCAATAATGAGGGTTGCAGAACTCAGTTCAGACAGTTCAGCGATAGGATGCTTATCTGTGTAAATCATTATAATGAAGTAGTTTTAGTGTTTGACACTAAAAGTTTAAAAAGGTACAATTTTTTGCGCATACATCATTGTACTATGATATTGTTTCTAATACCTTTTATATAGGCTATGGTATATTAATATCTATCAGTACACTGATTATTATCTATCAGTACACTGAAAGCTAAAAAAAAGTGCAATTATTACTTTAAGGATCAATTTTAACTGATCTGAGTCTTAAAAGGTAACTTCTTTTTTATAATTAAATTATTAAATATATATTGCACAAAAACAGTTACCACATGAAACATTAAAATATTATTATTTATTGATATTATAAATAAATATATTAAATATTATATTGCAGAAAACAATTACCACATGAAACACACACACACTCATTATTTATAATTGCATAAAAACAGTTACCACATGAAGCATAATTGATAGTATTAAATAATAAATAATATTAAAATATGTATTAAATATATATATATATATATATATATATATATATATATATATATATATATATATATATATATACACACACACACACACACACACACACAGTGGGTACGGAAAGTATTCAGACCCCCTTAAATTTTTCACTCTTTGTTATATTGCAGCCATTTGCTAAAATCATTTAAGTTCATTTTTTTCCTCATTAATGTACACACAGCACCCCATATTGACAGAAAAACACAGAATTGTTGACATTTTTGCAGGTTTATTAAAAAAGAAAAACTGAAATATCACATGGTCCTAAGTATTCAGACCCTTTGCTCAGTATTTAGTAGAAGCACTCTTTTGATCTAATACAGCCATGAGTCTTTTTGGGAAAGATGCAACAAGTTTTTCACACCTGGATTTGGGGATCCTCTGCCATTCCTTCTTGCAGATCCTCTCCAGTTCTGTCAGGTTGGATGGTAAACGTTGGTGGACAGCCATTTTTAGGTCTCTCCAGAGATGCTCAATTGGGTTTAAGTCAGGGCTCTGGCTGGGCCATTCAAGAACAGTCACGGAGTTGTTGTGAAGCCACTCCTTCGTTATTTTAGCTGTGTGCTTAGGGTCATTGTCTTGTTGGAAGGTAAACCTTCGGCCTAGTCTGAGGTCCTGAGCACTCTGGAGAAGGTTTTCATCCAGGATATTCCTGTACTTGGCCGCATTCATCTTTCCCTCGAATGCAACCAGTCGTCCTGTCCCTGCAGCTGAAAAACACGCCCACAGCATGAAGCTGCCACCACCATGCTTCACTGTTGGGACTGTATTGGACAGGTGATGAGCAGTGCCTGGTTTTCTCCACACATACCGCTTAGAATTAAGGCCAAAAAGTTCTATCTTGGTCTCATCAGACCAGAGAATCTTATTTCTCACCATCTTGGAGTCCTTCATGCGGGCTTTCATGTGTCTTCACTGAGGAGAGGCTTCTGTCGGGCCACTCTGCCATAAAGCCCCGACTGGTGGAGGCCTGCAGTGATGGTTGACTTTCTACAACTTTCTCCCATCTCCCGACTGCATCTCTGGAGCTCAGCCACAGTGATCTTTGGGTTCTTCTTTACCTCTCTCACCAAGGCTCTTCTCCCCCGATAGCTCAGTTTGGCCGGACAGCCAGCTCTAGGAAGGGTTCTGGTCATCCCAAACGTCTTCCATTTAAGGATTATGGAGGCCACTGTGCTCTTAGGAACCTTAAGTGCAGCAGAAATTTTTTTGTAACCTTGGCCAGATCTGTGCCTTGCCACAATTCTGTCTCTGAGCTCTTCAGGCAGTTCCTTTGACCTCATGATTCTCATTTGCTCTGACATACACTGTGAGCTGTAAGGTCTTATATAGACAGGTGTGTGGCTTTCCTAATCAAGTTCAATCAGTATAATCAAACACAGCTGGACTCAAATGAAGGTGTAGAACCATCTCAAGGATGATCAGAAGAAATGGACAGCACCTGAGTTAAATATATGAGTGTCACAGCAAAGGGTCTGAATACTTAGGACCATGTGATATTTCAGTTTTTCTTTTTTAATAAATCTGCAAAAATGTCAACAATTCTGTGTTTTTCTGTCAATATGGGGTGCTGTGTGTACATTAATGAGGAAAAAAAATGAACTTAAATGATTTTAGCAAATGGCTGCAATATAACAAAGAGTGAAAAATTTAAGGGGGTCTGAATACTTTCCGTACCCACTGTGTATATATATATATATATATATATATATATATATATATATATATATGCATACTGTAATTGCACAAAAACAGTTACATGTGAAACATTATTTTAATATTATTTAATATAAATAAATAGAAATTAAAAATATATATAAATTGCAAAAAAAAAAAAAAACAGTTACGATGTCAATCGTTATTTTTATATTATTGATTAATATTATGAATAAATATATTAATAAAACCAGTTACTACATTAAGCATTTATTGAAATAATATTAATTAAAAATTAATGAATAAAAGTAATAATAATTAAATAATAATTAATTAAAAGATTTTAAAGTATTATGACATTACCTTAGAATATAAACGCTGTGCCAAGTGATTTAGGATTATTTCATCAGAAATTGTGAGTAAAAGCTTTTAATGTTAAATTATCTTTAAGAACTAGAACATAATCAGGTTAATCAGAGAGAAAGTTCCAAACAGTACATGATAATTAAAAGCCAAGTTCAGCAAGATTTTGTTCGGCGTGGGTTTATGTGATAATGTGCACTATAGTGCAGAATCAATTATTCAGCACTCTGTGTCTCTTACTAGCCTCATTGTCATGGCAACACTGATGACCTCATATTTGCCCATAAATGGTAATGCATTATGATGTAAGGCTGTGCTCTTTATGTCTTCATGTATGTTGACCCACATGCTGCTTCTGTTTATGCCACGATTCACCTTTATTTCTCCTTCATGTGCAGCTAGATAACACATCCTCAGCTCCACTCGCTCTGAGCTCTAATACTGATCTGACATTATCGATCAGAAATCAAAGACGTCTGCACTGTGGATGAAAATAACTCACCAATAACAAGCCCCATGGGTGCTGTACATGTGCATATGTTTACATGCCTGGTGTCATATAGCTGAGGTACAAATCTGCTTATTAGCAAGTAAAAATCAATCATTATAACTAAATAGTATCAATATATAGATCAATAGCAGTACTGATTGTGTACACTACCAGTCAAAAGTTTGGAGTAATTAAATTGCTTTTTGAAAGAGTCTCTTCTGCTCACCAAGGCTGCATTTATGTGATTAAAAATACAGTAAAAACAGTTAAAATGTGAAATATTATTACAATTTAAAATAGCTGGTTTCCATGTGAATATCTGTTAAAATGTCATTTATTTCTGTGATCAAAGCTGAATTTTCAGCATCGTTCCTCCAGTCTTCAGAGTCACATGATCCTTCAGAAATCATTCTAATATGCTGATTTGCTGCTCAAGAAACATTTCTGATTATTATCAGTGTTGAAAAGAGTTGTGCTGCCCAATTTTTTGTGGAAACTGTGATACATTTTATTTTTCAGGATTCACAGATGAATTGAAAGTTCAAAAGAACAGCATTTATTTGAAACAGAAATCTTCTGTAACATTATACATGTCTTTACTGTCACTTTTGATCAATTTAATGCATCCCTGCTGAATAAAAGTATTAATTTCTGTAAAAAAAAAAAATATATATATATATATATATATATATATATATATATATATACTGACCCACTTATTTCCACAAAAATATGAAGCAGCACTGTTTTCAGCATTGATAATAATCAGAAATGTTTCAGCATTACAGTAGCAAACAATCAAAAGTCAGATCTCAATGTGATCCACATTAAATTTAGCTATTATTTATGTCAAAACGCTACAATTTCAACCTCTCTATGTTGCATTTGAAGTCGAGCACAATGCATTGTGGGATTGTGCACAAGTATGCATACTGCAGAAATAGTATGGTAGTATGTTATTCTGAACACTAATCTCTATCAGTTGAAGGTCAGTCAGGTCTTACCGTGGGAAATCGTCGTCTTGCCACTCATCTTTCACCTCCATGTTCTCCATGCGTAAAGTGGCTTCAGTGGTTCCCATCCTCTGCTCCCGATCACACTGATCAACACAATCACACAAGAACAGCACATTTACAAGTGCCTATATAGACAAAAATACATATTATTCTCTAAACTATTTCTCTTGAATGAGCTAATGATGTACATCACTCTCCTCAACAAATCACATGATTTGAGGAATGAATGTGGCATGAGTTACATGCCAGTGCTTCATATTTAGACTGAAGGATTGTGAGCTTTGAGTAATAGAGATGTTGTGTTTATTGTTGCATCACTCTTCCTGAACATCAAATCACTCCCCATCATAAGTCAACATGACTTCAAAATTGACTATCTACTTCCTTAATACATGTTCCTGGTCTTATTTTCATTGATCTTAAATGCTAAAAAAATACTCAAATAATTCAAACATAAAAATAAAATACAATAAAAATTATATACCACAGACATTTAAAAAAAAAAAAAAAAAACAATAAATAATGAAAATAACAAAAACACACAACAAAATTACTAAAACACTAAAACTAAAAAAGCAAATGCCAAAAGCAACATTTCCTATTTTCATTTAGTTTAAATTGATTTACTAAAATAACTAAAATGTATAAAAACCATATAGACATATTAAAAAAAATTACAAAAACAACAAAATAACTACAATTTTAAAAAAATTAAAATTGAAAATACAAAAATTAAAAACGAATTCAAAATATTTTAAAAAAATAAACATTTCAAACTTTTCCCATTTTCATTTAGTTGAAACGGATGTACTAAAATAACTAAAACTTAAGAATTAATAACAACTATATAGACATATTAAAAACAAACAAAAAAACAAATAAATAAATAATAATTACAAAGACACACAACAAAACTTAACTAAAACTTGAACTAAAATTAAAATGAAAATTGAAAATACAAAAAAAAGAAAAGAAAAAAAAACACCTAAAAGTACCTCAGTAATACAAAAATAACACCAGTGCATCAAAGGATATACATAAACATACATATACACAGACACACATATATATAAGTAATCTTTTATCAAATTGTATTAACCTGAAATACTGATCTGAAATACTTTAATTTTTGTCTGTTATCACCTATTTAACCCTCCATCCACCCACCTGTCACATACAAACTCCCTTCAGCATCCAATCAGTTCCACACGGAAAAATCAAGATTTATCTCCCTGAATGTCCCGTTTACTCAGAAATACGTCACTCTGTGGAATTAAAGCGGGTTGCAAACAGCATTTCATGGCTCATGTGGTCAAACACTCACAACAGAAGGAGTTTCTCTCGGCAGGCGTTGGTTTCTCTCTCTCTGTGTGTGTGTGTGTTTCACCTTCAGGCCTGTTGATTTCTCAGCTCTCCACTGAATCCATCAGATCTGACTCTCTGTCTGTCTGTCTGTCTGTCTGTCTGTCGGGTGAAGCCGGTCCCGTCTGTGGATCCTCAGACAAAGAGGGGCGTCTGGGGCGGGTGGATGATTTCCAGCGTCTCAGGATCTGTGCATGGCCATCATCATCATCATCATCCAGAAACAACAACACACAGCGATCAGATGTGTTTGATAATTCATGCCATCCCGCTCCAGATCACGTCACATCACCTGGCGTTCCGTCCTTCTCTCTTTTATATGGTGCATTTATTTTCCTCCTTTACGAAGGACAAACCTTTCCCAGTCTTGCTGTATCTGGAACAAGCTGCAAAATATGGACGTCTCCTCGCTGTTCCCTAGCAACTGCATCCCTGTCTCTCCATCCCAGCACAATCTCTCCTCTGTACGTTCCTCTCTCTCTCTCTCTCTCTCTCTCTCTCGCAGCTGCTTGGTGCTCTGGGCCGCGTCTGTAAACAGAAGGCCATCCTTCTGTCTCCTGTGATTGGCGGAGTTGTTTCCTGCTGCGCTCTGATTGGCTGAGGCTCTGTTTGATGATGTCATCTGTTTAGTACTCAGGAGGCTTGTGCTCGCAGGTTTTGTGCTGGTGCATGTTTGTGCTCACTACATGAAATATCACATTTGCAGTCCATATAGGCCAGGAAATTAGTCACATAATGTTTCTTTACATAACAGTTGATAAATTATTTTATTTTATTGGTATATGTAATATTAATATTTAATATTCAAGTTATTCATAAATTAACTTGTAACCTGCAAAACTAATTTATAATTATTTATAATAATAATAATGATTATTATTATTCTAGTTGTTGTTGATATACTATTAATTATTACAATTATTAAAAATATAATATATATTCTAATTAAAATGATTAAAAATATTAATAATAATTCACATCAGTTATACTATTACAATTACAATAATATAACAACAATTAAGTATTGTATTATAATAAAAAAATATTAATTAAAAATAAATGTTATTAATATCATAATAATAAATATATTTTAAAATGTATGAAAATAAGAATAATAATTATTGATATCATAGTTATAATATTATAATTAAAAACAATCCTTTTATTGATAGAAAATGTACAAAAATTATTGCTATTATTATTATTATAATATTATATTATAATGACAATTATTAAAAATAATATTTATTAAAATAATTATTTTTGATAAATATCAGTTATATTATAATTACAATGACAATTATAAAAATAAAATAATAATAATGTTGTTTTCTTCTTCTTGTTGTAAGTACAATAATAATTATTAAAACAATTATTATGATTATTAACCACAGTTATATTTCAATTAAATAATAATAATAATTATTATTATTATTATATTATAATTATTATTTTATTAATAACTTTAACAACATCAAAGCAACAACAGCAGCAATAATAATAATAATAATATACATTAATAATATATTATATTATATAAATAAATATATAAATAATAATAATAATAACCGTTATTATTATTATTGTTGTATAATAAAGCAGTTTGGGATTTGACTTTGCAAGGCCATTTGGGAAAAAAAAAAAAAAAAAAATAAAAATGAAAAACTCCCAGCCAGTATTTAAAGCGCTCGGGGGGGTTGATGTGCTCTTCTGTACTGACTCAGACTGTTGAATGTATACAGCCATAAACATCATAAACTCTTTTTAAATTTGTCCTCAAATGGTTTTGTCAATCACAGAGATGGCTTTATAATGGACAAGAGTGAATCTAGAGAGATGCTGTGTGTTTGAAACGGAGCCTGGGGTTTTTCTGTCGGGACAAACACTGACCCGAAACATCAGAGCGTCCATTAAAACCCACTCAATCATTCAGGACGGCCAGCCATGTGGAATTCAGCACTGAGGGCTTTACTTCTGTATTTCATCCTCTCATACAGTAGTTTACAAACTACATGCAGTGTTATAAAATATCAAAATTATTTCTTTTTAATATTAGATGCATTTGATTGCACACCAAATACATTTGTACCAGAAGAACCTCTGTGAACAATGCCAATATGGTTCAAAAAGTTATTAAATATTCTAAATTCATTTAATAACAAATTCCTTATGCTACATCCGTGCTTTTTTTTCTTCATAGCGATAAATATGATTTTCATCTGTTGAAATTTCAAATTCAGAGCTGTACTTCACTATACTCACCACAAGATGGCTCTGAAGTTTAAATAAACCTCCATGAGGCTCCTGTCAGCAGGCAGCAGAGCAGAAGAACTTGATCTGATTAACGAGAAAATAAAAGCATTCAGTATTTCAACTTTATATGTGTGGGCACACTTCACACAGAGAACAGCGGGGTAAGATGTGCCAAAGTTTACTTTCCTCTAATCAAAGTAAAAGGTTACATTAATACGTGTAATTACACTTTAGAAAGTGATTTTTGTAAAAAAAAAAAAAAAAAAAAAAAAAAAAAAAAACTATAATGCAGTGCCATAATAACATAAGTAAAAAGTAAAATAAAATAAATAAATAAATAAATAAATAAATAAATAAGTTTAACACTGCATTATCTACTTAATTTGCTGTGGTAATTTTTATATATATTATACATGTAATACATTTTCTTCTAATATTTACTTTGGATTTTTATTTTGTTTTTTATCAGTTAACAAAAAACAATAGTTAATTTGTTAATAGTTTCATTTTTAGTTAACTATTTTATAATTGTAAAAATAGTTAACTAAATAATAATTAATTTCACCTAAAATTTATATTTCATTTCATCCTTCTTGAAATCAAGAAAAACAAGTTTTTAGATGAAAATTGTATAATAGTAAAAATAATTTACTAAATAATAATTCTTTTCAAATACAGTAATATTTATTAATTTTAATTTTTGTTAACAATAACAGCTTTATGTTCATGTTTCAACTTTTCAATAGTATTTGTATAATTAAATACATGCATTATATGAGAAAAAAACATTTTTTTTTACTAGTTGTCTCAGACTTTTGGACAAAATTGTACATCTTTTCTGTTAATAAAATGAATTGACACTAGCTGGTATATATTCCAGATCAGCAGTATTATGCATGAAGACAATAGCTGTTCGTCCTTGACCCAAGGTGAGGCATTTATAATGAGCTAAGCTCTTGAGCCGTTTTCATCACCCTCATCTTCATCAGGTGCCAAATCTGTAATTCACACACCTCTATTGTCTTCATATTGTTGTCGTTGCTCCAAAAAAGCTAAAGCAGCTTGCATTTCCGAACTGGAAAACGTACTTTTGGAAAGTCGTGGGTCAAATACATGAACTAGTGGATATTTGATAGTTAATCTCTTCTTCAGGCCTAAATTCAGAGGAGATGGCATTCCTCCTGCAGCACATGTTGGGGGACAAACTGAAGAACATGACAGGAGGAAACAATGAAGGAGAGGAGAACACGGAAGAAAAAGAGACAGCGGCGTCTAAAGGAATGAGCAGAGAAGAGTTCGAGGAGTATCAGAAACAACTCATCGAGGAGAAGTGAGTCAAACTGACGTATCATGCATACAAAAATAAATCTGAAATGAATGAGAAGCGTTGATTGCAGCATTGCAATTACAGTAGATCTGCTCACGTTGCATCAGATTTCTTTTTTACTCACGGTTTGCAGCGTTGAGCGTTTTAACCAATCGTGCACGTTTCTGTTGAGTTTATAAACGCAGTGACCAATCAGAGGCGTTTTGATGAATCAGTGCGGAGAACGCAGGAATTGCTCAGCATTAAGAAAATATGTAAGAGATTGATTTTGAAGTGTAGACAGCTTCAGTGATTATAACCAGAGTTTCTGCGAAAGTTGACTCACGTTAGACTGAAGACATGGACCGCTTCAGTTCTTTGCTCGCTTTAATTTATTCCATATTTGAATAACCGTTTTGTTTTTCATGCTACTGAAATAACCAACGTGAAGTTTTGATTTTCTAATCCTTAAAAAGCAATAAACAAGTTCATAAACTGTTCTTAGCCAAAAAAACAAACAAAAAAACAATATCAAGAGTAATAATTAATAATTTTATCATGATATTGCAGCTTTGCCCTCTGAGTTCCTGTTTTTTTTTTTTTTTTTTTTAAATTCATAGGCTATTTACATTATGCAATTTTTGTGTAAATATATATACATGAGCAGCATTAAACAGTCTGTGTAAATAAACATAAATGCAGTGTAAAGATGGCTTTTGTTGATGCAGGAAAAAAGACTGGTAGCAGTTTATAATATTGTGACAGATTAAACTGGTTAAATTGAAGTATTTTAAAAAAGCAACACATTCAATAAAGTAATTACATATCTGCCCTTACAAAGGTTAAAAAAAAGCCCTTGGAGCTAATATCAGCTAATATAGACAACATAAACCATAAAATGTCCTGATCAATATAAGCAGCAAGCGAAGAGATTTTGTCATAGCTTTGGTATCTATTTTGGTCGCTTTCAGTGAATCTCATTGAATGTTACACATAATTGAATATTAAGCTGATTTTGTTTTTGAGTTTTTACTTTCAAAAAGCATTAATACTGGCAATTTAAGCAGTGATAAACCATTATTCTGTTTCATTGAGCACTTAAATTGAATAAATGCATGCAACTGTATGCAAATGAGTAGTGATGGAGAGATGACCAATGAGAGGGCAGAAAGCGAATGTCACGTGACCACCTGACACATTTGTGTAGTGACAAACAACACAGTTACAACACAGTGACATTAATGTCTGCCAGACATTAACGAGTGACTTTTTTTTTTATAAATTCTTTTTCTAATATCTATATTTTATTTCAGCTTTTAACAAAAACAATTTGTTAATAGCTTAATTTTTAGTTAACAATAATGTATAATTGTAAGAATAATTAATTATTTTTCATTTAATATTTATATTTCATTTTATTTCAGCTTTTTTATAATTGTTTAATTTTAGTTAATGTTATAACTGTAAAAATAATGAAATAATATTTTTTATCTAATATTTATATTTAGTTTCAATTCAGCTTCATTTCAATTAATTGAAAACGATTTTATATTTGTAAATAATATAATTTGATATATGATTTTATAATTGAAAATAATAAATAAAATAAACAAATATTAATATAATAATCTTATTGTAAATATAATTAATAACAACAACTTTGGTACTATATGTGACCATGGACCACAAAACCAGTCATAATGGTCTTTTTTTTTTTTAATTGAGATTTATACATCATCTGAAAGCTGAATAAATAATCTTTCCATTGATGTATGGTTTGTTAGGATATGACAATATTTGACTGAGATACAACTATTCGAAAATAAAAAAATCTAAAAATTGAGAAAATCACGTGTAAGTTGTCCACATGAAGTTCTTAGCAATGCATATTACTAATCAAAAATTAAGTTTTGATATATTTACAGTAGGGAATTTACAAAATATCTTCATGGAACGTGATCTTTACTTAATATCCTAATGATTTTTGGCATAAAAGAAAAATGGATAATTTTGACCCATACAATGTATTGTTGGCTATTGCTACAAATATACCCATGCGACTTATGTCTGGTTTTGTGCTCAAGAGTCACATATTATACAGTAGACTTCTAAGACATCCAAAGTAAAAAAAAAAAAAAATTAAAAAATTAAAAAAAAATTAAAAAAAAAAGAAACAGGCCTGATTGTTATGTAATAAATATTACAACCTAAAGTTACTGCACAACTGCACCATTAATGACAGTTATATTGGCTTTTATTTGCCTTTATATTTAATAATATTAATATAATATAGGTTTGAATACCACGCAGCGCACAGTGATGTTTATAAACATAATGAAATCGTCTTAGCCTGTAATTATTGTCTTATCCTAATTCCCGTTTCCTGTGGCCTGCTGCCGGCCAATAGCAGGATCAGTCCATGACCGCTGATCTGAGGTCAGCTGGTGTCAGAGATGCCTGGCAGTATATTACAATAACTGTCTGTCATGATTTAAAATATAAACATCAGTCTAGTGTGCATTCATGTAATGATGGGAAATAAAGACAGATCAGGAGTGAAATGAAAAAGCTCACAGTGTGAAAGTTTGTTACTGTGACGTCTCGGAAAAAAGCCTATACACTCACTGCCGTAATGTTACTTTGTATTACACCTCATCTCTTTATATAACGCCCGATAGCATTAAGTCCAGAACTGGGTCACGAGAGTCCTTACTGGGTCAAAGGCCGCGGCCTTTAATGTGATCCAACCACAACAACTAGTTACATCAGAAAATCAGCACAGATACACACAGGTGCTTCTGCTTCCGGCAATGTTATTTAAGTATTATTCATGTTTATAAATTAATGACTATTTTGAATATTTTGAAGCTGTATTTTTATACTTTTTCATTTTAATTTTAAATAAGTTTTATTAATGCTTTTATGTGTCATTTTTTTCTTTTCCCATAGTATTTTTTTTTGTATAATACTAAAAACAATTTAATAATTAATTAACTCTAAATAAATGTAAAATAATGAAATAGTTATAATAAAATAATTAATTAAAATAACTATGGTAACTTTCCTTGTAATTTTAGTTAATTTTTAACAATGCCGTTACATCCTTTTTTCATTATTATTTTTTTTTCCCATAGTAATTTTGTGTAAAATTAAAAAAATAAATAACTACATAATTAATTATAAAATAATTAATAAAAAATAAGTTTGGTAGTGTTATTTTAGTACTATTTATGTACTATAATAGTTTTTATGAATATTTTGAATAATTAATTTTTTATTTTTATACCTTGTTTTCATTTTAATTTTACCTTTTTTTTTATTAGTTTTTGTTTATTTCCTCATATTACTTTTGTAATTAAAAAATTAATTAAAGAAATAATTTTTATTTTTCAGCATTATTTCAATTAACAGTAAAATAAACCGTAATATAATATAGTAGTTTTAGGGATTGCAAACGTTGTATTTGTATGTTGTTTAATAGCTGGCCTGGGTTTGGTTAGTAAGTATTACAGCGTCGTCCCTGTTTGACTCGAGATATAAAGCCACCTGCTCCATATTTTATCCCTAAACCCTTCTAACCTTCTTAGGCTCCATCCTGCTGCAGGTCAGCTAGTGCGGTGAACTGGGCTGTTGCTTATTTCTGTGAGCATCGGTCTGTAGATACGTATGAAGGATGGCTAATCTCAGTGGGTCAGAGTAATATGATTGTGAGGACTAGTTAGGAAGACGCTCAGATTGATTGGTTTCAGGTAAAACCACTAAACAGCATGTGAATAATCACTTAATTTCTGCTCATGTAAATTAGGCTAATCATGTCACTTCAGCTAGGGTCAATCTCACCAAAAAAATAAATAAAAAAAATAATTCATATAAAAATAAAATGGAGCCTAATTGATATTTTTATTATTTAGCCATTATGATTTCCCCTTGAATTTTCATTAATATAATGCACACAGATGATTTACCTTTGTTGGTTTTTATTAAATAATTTACATTCTCAAAAATGTATTGTAATTGTTTTAAATCAATATAAATTCTCATTAATATAATAAATATGGATGTTTTAATTCTTAAGTTTTATTTTAAATAATTGCCATTAGATTCTAATGACAGTACTATAATACAGTCTTTTATTTAATCAATTAACATATTAACATATTTAATCAGTTAATATAATAAATCAATTAATACACATTAACATAATATAATGAATATAATGCATACGGATGTTTTACTTCAGAATTGTTCACTACAATTTTTTATTAATATAATACATGCAGTTGCTTTACTTTTACATTTTTTTTTTTATTCAATGACTGCCATTAGATTGTCATACTTGTAAAAATGACACTTAAATCAATATTAAATTTCATTAATATAATGTATAGGAATGTTTTATTTTTGAAGATTTTTATTAAATGATTGCCTTTAGATGATCCTAATTGTAATACTTTTTTTATTGAATTTAATATAAATTGGTATAACAAATACTACTCTGAGTTAGCCTATAAATACAATTTAAATATTTTTTCCCTCAAATTTCAGTAAAGAGAAGTTGCTTAGGAACATGCTTAGTTTTCATGAAAATAATGGAAAAAATGCATGTTCTTTAATGTTAACATTTACGTTTTTAACATTTAAATTAACGTTTTTCAATCTTGCTTCAACAAAACAGAATTTCTTCTTGTGCGATTTCTGCAGCTGTTTTCTCAACATACTCCAGCTCTGTTTACATCAAAAATAGAGCAGAGTGCAACTGAAACTGATCCCTGAGAAGATTCATTGGACGTTTAAAGTCCTGAGTGTACAGTAAAACCCCATAATGCTGTTTCTAAAGAACGGCAAAGTATCGATGGTGCACATGATGCTCAGCAAAGTGTTTGTAAAGCTGAAGACCTCAGAAGATCCTGAACGTGTTAGGAACATTATCTCACATTGTTAACAGATCCGGTTAGCTGTTGCCTAACATCAACTAATGTTGTAAAAAGGTTAAATAAACAGTGCATTAACATGCTGCACGTTTTATTGACAGGATCACCAGAGACAAGGAGTTTGCTACAAAAAAAGCCGAGCGAGCAAACTTACGAGTGCAGCTGCGGGACAAATACAGAATACCACAGGTAACAGATCACCGCTTTATTATGTTTACCAACTGGAAATATTTTCATTACTGATATAACATCCTAGGTTCATCTCACAAATAACACTGATTTGATTTTGGGGTGACATTTGTTAATATCTTGAAATGTTAATGAAATCCAAACTAAGGTGACCCTATATCTACTGTAAAGCTAAATTTAAGGCCTCTAAATGATCAACATAATCAAATGTTGCTGTTAAACCTTTTGCACACAATTTGCTCCATGCCTTCTGTCGTCTAATTGATAGTTTTTAATCAAGTAAAAGCTCTTTTAGTGTAATTGTACAAATGTCCTCCTTCAGCTCGTGCTTCACGTGTCTTTCTGCTGTCAAATCTTTACTGATTTTTATAAAGTAAACGTAAGAATAATATTTCCAGATGAATACTTACTGAACCGAAGCAGCTTTACTTTATTGATCATCCATAAAATCATGTTCAAATGTAAGTCTCAAATCTGATCACCAGGCTTTTGAGGAACGCTTATTTGTTCATCTCTCAATCATCATTGGATTGCATTGCATTATCTGTTTTGATCTCATCTTACTAGGTCATATTATTGGAGATATAGAGTGATGACTGATATTTATATTAATTCATGTAAGTATCTGCTATACAGTTGATTTACATTACAGGCATCAGAATTGCATCACTTTTTGTCCATATGAATATCAGCATCTGCACCAAATTGCATATTTTTGCTCAGTTTGAGTCTCTGAATAAAACTGAGCTTTTTTTCCTCCATGTTCTTACTGTATCAGACTATATGAGCCATAAAAGCCTGATGGATCAAATGGATTCAAAACACATACACTCTTAAAAATAAAGGTGCTTAAAAGGTACTTCACAGCGATGCCATAGAAGAACCATTTTTGGTTCCACAATGAACCATTCAGTCAAAGGTTCTTTAAAGAACCATCTCTTTCTTACCTTTTTATAATCTGAAGAACCTTCTTTCTCCACAAAGAAACTTTTGTGAAACAGAAAGGTTCTTCAGATGTTAAAGATTCTTTATGGAACCATTTAGACAAAAAGGTTCTTCTATGGCATCGTGAAGCACCTTTATTTTTAAGAGTGTATTGCAAAATTTTTGTTTTTGTTTTATCTAAATAGTACCATTTAAAAAATACAGGGTTAAAAAGTTTTATTATGCCTGTTTTTCACTCGGCACTGTTTGGAAACAGAGCGCTCAAGACGACGCCACCGTCCAGATGGCCGGAGACGACCTGGACGTTCCTGAGGAGCTGGCGAAGATGGTGGAGGAAGATGAGGAACAGGAAGAGATGAACGATTCTTTTCTGGGAAAACTCCAGAACATGGACGTGGACTTTGATTCGATCAAAGCCAAAGCTCAGAGCACCATGACGGAGGTGAAGCAGGCAGCGGAAGACAAATGTGTCATGATGTGATTATTCAGTTAAGTATGGATCTGAAAGAATTTTTACTTAGTGTCTTCCTTTTAATGTCAAATTATAAAGGAATATTTTTCCCAAATGAAAATTCAGCCCTCATTTAATCAACCTTTATGAATTGTGTGTCAAACAGTTTTGCAATGACACAAAGGTGACTGAATAATGACTGAATTTTCATTTTCGAGTGAACTGTCCCTTTAAGAGGGTAATAGTTCAATAGGCTATCAGGGCTCAATACATGCTTCAGCCAAGTAGGACATTCTCTGCTTTTCATTACAATCAAACATAGTCCAAACTTACATCAGAGCTCTAAAATCTAATTGAACTAGAATCACATCTTACCTGGATGAACCATGTAAAGCAATGCAAAGCTGTGGAGATCTGCTGTTTTTCTGAAAAGCAATGAAAAATAAGCATCATTAGGCATCTTAATATAATGTTTCTTCATCTGAAGTAGCTTGCACTAATGAAACATTAAAATAAGGAGTCGTGTGAACATGCTATTTTTTTATCATTTAATTATTATTTATAATTCTTTTTTTCCACATTACAGTAATGATAAGTTACATAACAAATGTGCATAATTTTCAAAAAATAATGCAAAAATGCAATGCAGAAATTGTTTTATTTTATTTTATTGTAAATTTTGTTTCTTGCATTTACCTGACTCTTTTCTGTTAACGTATTGATTGGTTGAAGTCAACAATTTGTTTGGGAATTGTTTTACATATTTTTCAACGTCTTTATTGTTTCTTTCTTTATGTTTCTAGTCAGCATTATTTCCAAATTAATTTAATATGCTTTATTGTGTTATGCTTTTGTCAGAATCAATTCAAAATAAAGCATTTGCTATCTTTCCATTAAAAAATGAGTCCAAGTAAATGTTGTCTGATTGTATTTATAAGATTAACAACAAAGTATTATAATGATTCTTTTTGTTTTGTAGTTGAGTTGCATCCGAGTACACCATTTTTTTGCAAGGTAATTAAAACAAAGATTAACTGAATATGTTTTACAAAAAAATACTACTTCAGTCTTTCTTTAAAATTTCATATTTAATTCAGTGTTATTTGCCATTTCTTTGTAATTATTTGTGAAATGTACTATATTACTACAATTTCAAGTGAAAATTGTATTAAATCCTACACATTTTTTCAGTGTAAGGAGTTGATCAATCCTTGTTACTTGCACCTGTAACTCTAATCACAACCTTGAAGGCATGACTCAACCCTTATTAACCCCTGAAGAGCTTGTCCAGAATAACTTCTCAGTATTTTTTTTTTTTTTTACATTCAACATCTAAACCTTGATTGAGTGGAGACCAAAATGTCATTCCTTAAACCTTGTTATTGAATGTTTAACCATTGATTCAAGAATTAACCTTTACCTATTTCCAAGCCTGACCCCAAACATTAACCATGTAATGAAGTAACAATTAGAGCCTGACGACAATCTCAAAGTGAAGAACGTAAAAAGTAGATAACTGGGACAACATCATCAGCTAATTAACCTTCATTACGAAGCAACACTAATTAAACTGCCTTTGTGAGAAACCCTTACCTACAGTCAGAGTCAAACAACATGCATTTAGAATGAAAAAAGAATGACAATTTGTATCTTATTTTATTTAAAGATCTCTTTTTTCATTTAATACTGATCTTCAGAAGATATTTACAGGTTTCGTTTTCGAACTTGAATGTGCCATTTACGTTGTATGGAAAAGAGATTCAGTGAATAAATGTAAATGTAAAACTTTTATGTTCCAGTTGAAATGAGGCTGAACAAACAATGACAGAATTTATATTTTTGGATGAACATTCCTTTAAGATGAATTCAGTAGTTTTAAAATAGACTACAGGAGAGTTAAATGTTAAAAGAGCACTGCATGGTTTACTTCAGGAATACCTTGACCTTCTCTTCTATCTGTAAATGTTCACGTGATGAACAACAGTGTCTTCTTGACAATGTACAGCAGATTATCTCTAGATAAAGACACTATTCTTTGGATATAAATGAGATGCCAATGTGTGTTATTTTAAAGTCTTTCTACAGATAAAGACTTGTTTTGGTGACAAATACCAGCTGCTCCAAATCATTCATGTGAAAAGAAAGAAAAAAAAAAAAAAACTGTAGATGAGTTTATTTCTTCGTCGGATTTTGAAAAATGTAGCATTGCATCACTTGCTCACCAGTGGATGCTCTGCAGTGAATGGATGCCGTCAGAATGAGAGTCCAAACAGCTGATAAAAACATCACAATAATCCACAAGTAATCCACACCACTCAAATCCATCAGTTAACATCTTGAGAAAAATTGCTTGTTTGAACAAATCCATCATTAAGGCGCTTTTAACTTTAAACTGTCATTTTTGGCCAAAAAAAAAGGAAGAAGAAGAAGAAGAAAAAAAAAAAAAAAAAGTCCGTAATCCATAACGCTGCCTCCAGTGAAAGTCCATCTCCTGTTGTCTCTCACATCAAAATCCAGTCACATATTTGTTTAGAGCTGTTTTGGCTTGTAAATGGTGCTTGATCTGTGCAGATTTCTCTCCTGATTCAGACCAGATGAACTTTAACCGTAAGAAGCGCTATTATGGATTATGGACAATAGTTTAAAATTAAAAACCTCTTAATGACAGATTTGTTTCTTTTTGTCTTCTCAAGACATTAATTGATGGCCTGGAGTGGTGTGGATTACTTGTGGATTATTGTGATGTTTTTATCAGCTGTTTGGACTCTCATTCTGACGGCACCCATTCACTGCAGAGGATCCATTGCTGAGCAAGTGATGCAATGTTATATTTCTCCAAACCTGATCAAGAAACAACCATCCATTTACAGCCATAATGAGACATTCGTGAATGCAAATGCAAAAACTACTGCAGACTCACTTTCATTCATGAAATGAACAAGCATAATCTCTGTGAGCAGTGGGTGTATGGAAGGATGGAGTAGGTGGAGTTAATTAGCACATAAAGACTAAGCACTAGATTGATCCTACTGTAACACCAAAGCATGTCAGTGTCTCACCGGGATTTGACGTCATCAACAACCTAAATTTACACACACAAAATCCATTTGTCCGGCATTAACAGAGCTTCTTGACAGGGAACACATCCCCCCCCACCCCCCAAAAAACCCATCAAAAGCATGCGTGTCATTTAAATACATGGAAGGCTGAAGGCATGAGTTTAATGCTCTTGGTTTAATTTGATTTTCAGCCATAACAGGATTAGACCCCTGGTTTCATTCTTGTCCTTGTGTCAGATCAACAAAAGCAAACAACTCGATGCAGATCTACAGGTGTTACAGTTCTTGGAATGAGTGACGAGGAGAAGGTTTTCCAATCTGATGCCCTTCGGTGCCCAGGATATGTAAAACTGAGACGGCTGTGTTTGAGACTGCATACTGTACAACTGTATACAGTTATTTTAAAATAATATGTGACCCTGGACCACAAAACCAGTCTTAAGTCGCTGGGGTATATTTGTAGCAATAGCCAAAAATACATTGTATGGGTCAAAATTATTGATTTTTCTTTTATGCCAAAAAAAAAGTAAAGATCATGCTCCATGAAGATATTTTGTAAATTTCCTACTGTAAATAAATCAAAACTTAATTTTTGATTAGTAATATGCATTGCTAAGAACTTCATTTGAACAACTTTAAAGGCAATTTTCTCAATATTTAGATTTTTTTGCACCCTCAGATTCCAGATTTTCAAATAGTTGTATCTCGGCCAAATCATAACAAACCATACTATCATAACAAACCATACATCAATGGAAAACTTATTTATTCAGCTTTCAGATGATGTATAAATCTCAATTTTGAAAAATTGACCCTTATGACTGGTTTTGTGGGGGTCAAATATATAAAACAATATGCAAATCTATCTATCTATCTATCTATCTATCTATCATTCTGTCGCTCTATCATCCTGTCGTTCTATCTATCTATCTATCTATCTATCTATCTATCTATCTATCTATCATTCTGTCGTTCTATCTATCTATCTATCTATCTATCATTCTGTCGCTCTATCTATCTATCTATATATCTATCTATTCTGTCGCTCTATCATCCTGTCGTTCTATCTATCTATCTATCTATCTATCTATCTATCTATCTATCTATCTATCTATCTATCTATCTATCTATCTATCATTCTGTCGTTCTATCTATCTATCTATCATTCTGTCGCTCTATCTATCTATCTATCTATCTATCTATCTATCTATCTATTATTCTGTCGCTCTATCATCCTGTCGTTCTATCTATCTATCTATCTATCTATCTATCTATCTATCATTCTGTCGTTCTATCTATCTATCTATCTATCTATCTATCTATCTATCTATCATTCTGTCGCTCTATCTATCTATCTATCTATCTATCTATCTATCTATCTATCTATCTATCTATCTATCTATTTATCGATCGTTCTGTCGTTCTATCATTCTGTCATTCTGTCATTCTATCTATCTATCTATCTATCTATCTATCTATCTATCTATCTATCGTTCTGTCGCTCTATCATCCTGTCGTTCTATCTATCTATCTATCTATCTATCTATCTATCTATCTATCTATCTATCTATCGTTTATGGAAGCAGAATAGCGACAAATGTCTTTGAAATCTCTATCCATTTTGCTAAATATGTTTAACATGTGAATTCTCGCTAAATATGCAGTTATATTACGGGCCGTTGGCATGAATTGTACTCATGATGGAGAGGTGGTGGAGCGCTCTTGGAGCGAGTGAATATAGTTTGTATATAGTTTGCATCATCAGTAAAGTGTAAAGTCTGAGATCTGAGTAAAGTCTGAGATCTGGGGTCTCATTCCCCACGTTGTTGGGGAATCCTGGAATGTGACATATGAGGGAAACCCCAGTATTACAGCACAGCGTCACACAAGCCATGATACAAAGTAAAGGAAACCAAGTGACCCAAAGCAGTATATGTCTTCCTCTGATGTAATGTTTGTTCTGTTCATTATAACCCCCTTTGCTGTAGAGAAAGCTGCTACACGGTGAAACGAGTAACAGAGTAAGATGTTAAATTAAAGTACAATCAGTTTTTCTGCATATACATACTGGCCCGGATAATCATAACTTCTACTTACCGTTTGCTCCATTTCTGCAAATCAGTTTTTGTGAATGAATGACGTGCGCTATCGGTTGTTTTGGTTTTCATCAACAGCCGCTTGTGCCACCTGCTGGTGATCAATTAAACTGCAGCTGGAGATCATGCAACGGTGCTCTACCGTTATTCCTGCGGGTCCCGGATGTATAATGCTGAATTTTCTGCCGAATTTTAACCACTGAATTTGTGGAAGCGAATTTGTAAAGTGAAATAAAATGGACTGAAAATTGCCTGTCGAATATTATACATCTTATTTTTAAACAGATTGAATATTTCGGAAGTGAATTCTGGAAGGTGAATATGAATTATTGAATTTTTAATTATGAAAATGTGTGTGAAATATTTTGAATTGAAATATTCACAGTAAAAATAAACAACTATTTAAATTTCAGCCCCCAAAAATGCAAGCCCTGAAAATACAAGGCATTAAAATGCAAATACTGTTAATACAATGCATAATTTTTTTCAGTTAGTGCAATTCAACATGCTTTTTTGTTTCAAAGACATTTGTCATTATTCTGCTTCCATAATCGTTTTATCGTTCTATCGTTCTATCTATCGTTCTATCTATCATTCTCTCTCTCTGTGTCCTAGCGTGGTAAGCTGACACAGCTCCTTCAAGCGTTATCTGCTTTGTCACTAATAGGATCTGCGAGGCTTAAATTGTCTTCTGCTAAAACTAAGGAGCTTGATAGCTACACTGCACCTCTTAGCTAATTTGCTCTCAATTAGGATAATGAGGAAACAAGCAAAGAAGGGCAGCCTTAATATTTTAACGTGATAAAATGATTATTAGACTCTTCACTCAGTTAGCAAAGCCAACTATCGATCGTGTTTGTCACAGTGATTTTTTGATGTTAACTTTAGTGAATAATTAAATATTGGAGAAGAGAGCATATAGTGTATTATTCATAAGGTTATACTTCAAGTTATAAAATAAAAAAATATATATAAATATACTATATACTATATTATAGTATACTATACTATACAAAATATATAAAAAAGTTAAACAGGACAGTTTGCGACCCTATTAATGATCTTTCATGCTCACTACAGTGATTAGTATAAAATACTAGTTTTATCATGTACAATATTTTCATTTTGCACAATGAAATAAACATATTAATCTTGTGCAGGTAGTCCTGCAACTCAAACAGTAAAAGCATGACGCTTACAACAGGTCAGGGGTTCAATTCCCAGGGAATGCATGAACTAATAATATGTAAACCTTCAATGCAAAGTCGCTCTGAATAAAAGTGTCAACCAAATGCATAAATGTAAAGGCTAAAGCTACATTCTGAAAACATCCAACCTACAGCTACATAAGTAACATGCATGAAAAATTCCAATAATATAATTTCAAATTTTTTACCATGGACACATCCAGGTCATTCGCAAAAGGAACCAACATTTAATTGAAGGTTTGTGGGTGTGATTGGATTATCTACAGTGTAAATTTAACACGCCAGTCTTGTGCATCACATCCACACGCCTGTATGTACAGCAGTTCCTCATTAACACAGGTCAGTTAATTGATTTAGAGCCTAAAATGTGGTGCAATTAGTGTAAATCAACACGCAAAACCTAAAAAAAAAAATAAATAAAAAAAAAAAAACACAGAAATGCATAATTACCTTTGACTAGATTTGCATTTCCTGAAGGAACCAGCAGTTTTGTAAGAAAGCAAAAAAGTGACTAAGAAAGAAAAAAGCCAATCATTCAAGAACACCGTAAAATGACTTTTCAAAGATATAACAAGGATTACTGATGTAAGGTTTTATAAGAAAATATTTCATAATTTCTAATGTGTTACTTGCTATTCATTCTAATTAATTGTGAAATTTACTAACAATTTCTGAGTGAAAATTGTTTCTACATCAATTTTTTAGTGTAAATACATAAATCCAAAAGAAATAATTAATGCAAGTCAGATTATTATTTCTGTATTACAATATTACTATTACAATGATTAAATGTACAATTTAAAATTCCAATTACGTATTCCATTTATATTTTTAAAAATACTATTTTTAGCTTATTCTTTTTGTACCTACACTGTAAAAAATATTTTTTGAATTTTTAAATAGAAAAAAAAAAAAACACCGAAGTAAGTTTTACAAGAAAATACTATTTCATTCTACACCCAATTTTTGTAATGTAACTTACTCAAATTCAACTAATAAAGTAACATTTTCCTCTAGTTAACATCAGAGCAACCAGAAATGTGTAGTAATACATACAACACAATACAATAATGAATAACTCCTTTAGTTATTGGCGAAACTGCTCTGATTCCTGTTCAGGTTTGGCATTAAGGGCCTTTCACTGATGCCCAGATGGCCCAAAAGCCTCTTTTATCAGAAAAATCCCACTCCAAGAGACTCCTTGGGGTTTGTTAGGAAATCCCAGAGTTTATCAGTGTAAAGTCTGTAATTGGCTCATCTAGAAAATGATTTGGCCCTCGGATCACATCTGTCCATTTGTACCGACACTCAGCACAATCACCTGAAGTCAGACTGTCTTGAGTTTAGACTCGAGCACTGGAACGGAAATAAAATCGGTCTTGTCTTTTGTCTCCTGTGTTTTAAGCTGAGGTCAAACTGACAGCAGGCTGAGGGTCAGTAAACATGGCTGCTGTCAGTGTGTGTTATCACCGACTGTCCTGAACGAACACAAAAAAAAAAAAAAAAAAAAATTAATCGCAATCTAAATGTATTTGTAATGCACTTTAAAAAATAAAGTGTGTTTCATTTTAAAAAATAAAGTTTGTTTCATTTTAAACTTCAATTTCTGCACAGATACAAACCTTAAAGTCTTGTCTAAAAAAAAAACTTTTGAATATATTGAATAAACCATTGTTTCACAATAGTGGGGCAAGTTGTCACAACAAACACAAACAGATTCCAGATTTTCAAATAGTTGTATGATGTATAAATCTCAATTTCAAAAAACTGACCCTTATGACTGATTTTGTGGTCCAGGGTCACAAATGATATGTGGCCCGACCAGAAAGAACACAGTTCTAATTTATGAATAATATTTTTGTTCAACATTTCAGATCGATTCTACCTGCATTATAGTGACTCTTACCTTAATGTTGTTTTATTTTGTTCATAATCACAAATAACCATATAAACATCACTTTTATTAGTCAATATAAATATATTCAGCAGCATCTTTGGACCATGAAGAGTCCTGACCTGATTAAAATATTCAAAATGATTAATTATCGAAGGGAAGATATTAATAAATCAAGGGAAAATACACATCTTATCCCTTCCTTCATTCTAGACATCCTAATTGGTCATCCTATAGGCTTCTTAAACTTGGCTTTAGATTTCATTAAGGCTGGGGAAAATCTCTGGAAGATTCTGTAGTCTCATTAAGACGAGGGTTGATCTCTGTGTCAGTCAGTCTCAGGAGTATTAACCTGGCCAACTGGCTTTAAAGAAACCATCACAGGCCGAGACTTTCCCGTACCAAACCGACGTGAGCCACGATAACATGAGGAAGCCATCTTTAAAACAATTAATAGCAGTTTGAGCAGTTTGTTGCCAGTTTGAGGTCAAGTGTGGCATCGTTTGATGAGGTCAGTTCTGAGTCTAATGAGCTACATGGGGTCAATTTAGAGTAATCATGAGCAGGTAAAGCCAATCTATTATACAGTCAGTTAATAAACAGATGAATTCATCTGTGATGAAAATTTTCATATTTAGAGCTTTGGAAATTAACAGTTTGTATATGGTCTCATATAATTCAATGTGCTAAGCAAACAAATGTCTTTTTTTTTTTTTTTTAATAAATTAAAATAATTTATATGTATGTATTTTTTTTATTATTTTTTTTACAGTATATACGGTATATATATATATATATATATATATATATATATATACACACACACACACACACACACGTATATATATGCTATATATATACTCTAAAAATGACAAAAAAACACAACAGAATTGCTAAAATTTTAAATTTACATTTTTAAAATAAAAATGGAAAATATAAAAATAAAAGCTGATTCAAAATATTAACAAAAATACGAAATAGGAATAAATTACATTTTAAAAATATTTTAAATATTAAAACAGACACTTGTTTTGTTGCTACATTGAATTTGATTTGTCAGAGATGTAGCAGGTCATTCATTTATGCACATGGCAAACAATAATAAAACTCCTTTAAAACTTCAGTGCCTTACACTGATTTTAAAGAATGACCTGTTTGTGTTATCAGCAATACAACACTTTATCTCTCTGTACGCCTGTTTCTGCTGATCATCTTTGTGAAGCACTGAAGGCATTTGGCTGCAGAAGAAAAAGACATCTTAACACACGGTGTGTTGTCTTTGTGAAGTTGCGGATTAAAGGACACTTTCGGTAGGTCGCTATTATCATTTAGACAAAAGAGTGTTGAAAGGACATTCTGTTGGTGCTTCATTAGTGCAGGCCTCCCTCTGTGGCCAAACCACAGCCAGCATTTAGTGCAATTACCCCGGCAGAGAACAACTGTCAATCATCCTTAAAGGGGAAGGATTCCAATTATTAAACCTCTTAAGTCTTTTCCTCTTGCCACCGGCTCTCTGCGCGTCAGATCAGTTTTCATGGCTTCATCCTAAAGATCAAGACCTCCATATTCTGCGGGAATGGGACGTATCTGAGTGCTTCGGAATTTACGCTCACTTTTGGGATGCGAGAAATATTCATTAACGGTCGTTTTACAGTCTGAACCAGGTGCACTGTGGGTAAAAAGTTGTGTGTCATTTGCGGCGATGCTTGGAAGCGGCGACAACCCTGTGTGATTCTGATGAGCCGGAAAGTTGAAGAAAAAGGTGCGTGAAGTTTAGTTTTTCTGATTTAAAGATTCCTTGATTTATTTAGATTAACTTTGCATTTAAAGTACCTTTAAAATAGGTGAAACTAGGTGAATAAGACTTAATATTTACTTCTATTTATGTATTTAAAGCAAATACGTTTTAAAATGCAACACACAGTACTTTTGGTTGTTTACACAATAGTTAATTATCTATTGGTTGAATAGATGTCTATATGTACATACAACAGGTATAAAATGGAAGAAAAATAAAATATTACATATTATATAGCATAACTGATCACAAACTTAAAAAAATGAAATTTCTAAGAAATTCTAAAACTGTGCCACCATAGGTTTACGAACAGGCCTATATAATTCTGATAAACCAAGACTTTGATGGAAAAAAGTCTTCTATTTGATTGAATGACTTTTAATTTGTAAACTAGAGCTAGATTTGAAATCTGAGCATCATTTCTGAATCTAGAAGAGAGATATGTGAGATTACTAGAGTGTTTTTGCTCAGGACATACATATGAAATATGAGAAATATAAACAAAATTCACCATGCAAGACAGATATAGATAGATTTGATTCCTATGGGTTTATTAAATTATATATTATATTATTATTTTTAAATTATAAAATTTAATTTATGAAAACTGTGAAGTTTAGTCTTCTATTTGAGCCTAATTAAATTACTTTTAATTTGTAAACTCGGAATTTAAATTAGATTTAATGAAAAAATAATAGTAGTATCACTACTTCACAGAAACTAAACAAATTCATTAAGAATTTGATGAAGACATTAATCTGTATTTGTATTTATAAAGCATATACATTTTAACATGATACATGCTTTTGGTTGATTGCAAAGAATTACTTAACTTTATTAATGCTTTTAACTAATTTTGACTGAACAGTATACTTTAAAGTGTGATTTCCAACGGACTCAAATTGAAACAGAATTCAATTAGTAAAACTCTCAGAAAAAATGTGCTAGATGAATGTGCCAACACAGGCCTGAAATAAGGATTCACTGTCAGTTCAGTTGCTGTGTTAAGATGCTTTAGACAGGCAAAAGGGATGAAAATGACAATTGAGAACATGTACAGACAACTGACCTCATGCACAATGAGTTTCTGTCATATTCCATGTATCTATCATTCAGTAACAATCAATGCAGGAGAATAAATCATCAAAACTCTGTGTCTTAGTTGTCTTTTAGTGAAACTAATGAAGCATGTAAACCATTAAAGGTCAGAGCCGCTGCTTTATCAAGCTTAACTTGACAAATGCAATGTTTTTTTTGGAGAAAACAGTCGTCATACTAAATGTTGTAGGAATATATAACTGGTTTGAGCAGAATATTAATACTTGGATAACTAAATGCATTATTTTTATAATTTGTAGAAAATACAAAAAATAATTTGTGATTTTTTTTCTTATGGATTTAAGATATCATATTTTTTCATTCTAACTAAAAAAAATGTAATTATTATTTTAAAAGCTTTTAATTATTTTATTATTATTATTATTATTATTTATTTATTTTTTACATTTTTTAAATTTTCAAATAATCATGAAATACATAAAAAGAAACAGATACTGTCTGCACTGCTCTTAATGGAGACTTCATGGAAACACAAACAGTTGCCATCCAATATATAGCAATAAAATGAATGTGGAGAGCAGCTCAAAACATTTGATGAAATATGAAGGAGATCTTTTATGTTACATGGGCTTATATTATATTATATTATATTATGATTTTTTTCTTTTTTATTGCATTTCCAAAACATGAAACCATAATATGTTAAACCATAACAAACATACAAACAATATCCAATTATTTTTACATTATAAAACACAAAAACAAATAAAGTATGACCTATATCACAAGCAGCGACAAACCTGGAAAAACAAACTTTTGACTGTAAATACGACTGTGCTTTACCTGATTTTGTCAAATACTGTTGCACTGACCATAACAAAAAGTTACAAATATTAACCCCTTTTTGACATCTTTAAAGACTTATTAACACCTGCTCTTCTTGAACAGATCTTTGAAAGGGAATCTCTGCCACAAACTGGAAGCAAATTCTCTTTTGGACATAATTTGCACACGTTTCCTTGAGGAGACTTACCGTTAGGGCAGATTGGATGCATTTGTCACCAGATACGATGAACATGGTGGATGATGGCTGCCTCTCAACGGACAACTACCACGATCTGGGTAAAGGTGGTGCGTCGGGGATGGGAGGCCGCGTCCACAGCATCGACGTGATTCTGGGCTTCAGTAAAGACCAGGATCCTCTGCTCAACCCGGTCGGGCCTGTCGGCACACACAAAGTGGATGGATCAGATCTGGGAGAAGAAGAGAAACAAGTGACCTCTGACCCCTACAGTCACCTGCAAAGTCTTCCGGATAATTCACAACAGTCAGCGTATCACGGTGAGTATCGACAGGTTTACTAAATCACATCTCATTTCATGGAAAGTAAAAAGAATGTCACACATAAAGACACTACTTGCACAAAAGTACTTGCACAAAAAAATATTCGATTGGCTCGATGCAAAAAGTTCTTTACAATGCAAAATGCACTGTATGCAATAATTACTGATGCATTTGCACATGCAAAACTCAATGCCACAGCATTATAGAGGGTTCTACTGTCTTGTATGATCTTCCGGTCTCTAGATTTGGCTCCTGAAGTCTGTGGGTTTTTCCACCTGTTTAAATCTGAGGCCTTAATTTAACAGCACACCTTTCCCCAAACAAGATACTTGATTTGAAGACTCACTCATACTGTAAAAGATGAAACATACACCAAAACATAATGCTTAGGTTAGATTTGTTCAGATTTCTATGGAAGCCTGTTTCTGCCACTGAATAAAAAAATAAAAAGGTAATTGTGACTTTTTATCTCACAATTCTGACTTTTTTTTTCTCAGAATTGCCTGATACAAACTCGCAATTCTGACTTATTTTCTTAGAATTGTGAGATATAAACTGGCAATTCTGACTTTTTTCTCTCAGAATTGCATGATATAAACTCGCAGTTGAGTTAGAATTTCATAGGCCTAATAACAAATAATGAAACAAGCTTACAAACTACAGCTCTAATTAAACCTGTAGACATCAGTGTCACTGCAGCAGGTGTATCTAGTTTATGAAAGTTGTGTACAGCACGACGTTTAACACTTGCTAACCCTGAACTAGTGATTTTATTCTAATCCTGCCTAACTTAATTAGATTCAACCTGGATCTGCCCCACCTCAACATGTGGCACGGTTTGCTCTTAGCCGTTTCTGCGAAATGAAAATCTCCGCTGTTGTCAGGCTGGTCGGCCACTCTTGGTCGAAACGCTGCGGTATTGAGTGAACCTCTTAACGGCTGGATTAGCAGTCTTGGCCACATGAGGTCTACAGGTTTAACCGGTGACATCTGCGTGCTGGATTACTGGGAGGACTTACTTACCATGACAGAAGCGATGGAACTCCCAAATCTTTAGTTTTCTAGGAATTCATAAAATCGAAAGGTTAACATCTGACTCCATCACTGCACCATTTGGTAAAGGCAAAAGTACATGTATGTAGTTTTATTAATGGTGCTTTTAAAGGGATAGTTCATCCAAAAATTATAATTCTGACATCATTTAAACACCGTCAAGTTGTTCCAAACCTGTATGAGTTTCATTCTTCTGTTGAACACAAAAGAAGATATTTTGAAGAATGTTGGTTACAAAACAATTGACGGTAGCCACTGACTTCCATACTGTTTTTTCCATACTATGGAAGTCAATGGGTACCGTCAACTGTTTGTTTCTCAACACTCATTAAAATATCTTCTTTTGTGATCAACTGTACAGATAAATACATGATGAAAGAATTTGAATTATTGGGCGATGTATTCCTTTAAGGCTCCACATTTTTAACTTTAAAATGTACCTTATCCCGCACCATTTACGCTTCACACGAGAATGATTCCACAAATAATGTGTCTTGTTGAGGAGAAGTGTGCTGTTACTTTATAAGTGATCAGATGCTCCATTTTTGTTTACCTGTTGAATGATAAAACAGATGAAAAACAAATCACACAGACTTACATTTAAAGTGTCTATCATAAATATATCCGAGTAGCACAGTACTACATAAAAAGTTTTATGCACCTAAAAGTGATAAAGAAACATGCAAGAATGAGAAAATAAAGAGTGGGACGTGTGTGATGTTAAACAGAGTTATCTCTCTGTTTATTGTCTCTCTCAGACAGCATGCGATTGCGAATTCAGATCTCTTTTGCGTCTTATTGCACTTTTGCAGTTGTCAAATACACACACAATTATGACAAAATGCCCGTTGTGTGGAGTATTCACGTAAACACAGTCGGTTATGTGTTAAATAAATGTAAACAGTTGGTTGAAAACCGGATGTGTTTCAGTATATTGGAGACAGTCTTAAAGGGCCAGCTGTCTTATTTACCTGCTGCTGTCTGTCATTAATGTTACTCAAACAACAAAAGACAAAGAGAAAATCACTCACTGCTCTTGATTTAATAACTTTTGGATCTTTAATAAGAATCAATTCATATGTGATTCACACAGTGAGTGACTATGCAGTATTTTTGTTACACTTCTTTATTCAGTTTCTGTAGTATGTATTTTTAATAGAGTACATGTTAAATAAACCTACTGTAGTGTAGCTGAAAAACGTAAGTTTATTTAATTTGTATTTCTGTTCTATTGTGTTTTTAATTTGCTTCTTTGTTCTTATTTTTAATAACAAAAACAAAACAACATAAAATAAAAATAGCTATATCGAGATACATATCGTTATCGTAAAATAAAATTTCTCATATCGTGAGATTTTGGTCATAATAGCAACTACCCAAAAAAACTAAAGCAATTTTGTAGCAACACCCAAGCAAATATCCCAGCAACCACCCTAGCAACTACATAAAAACAGGTTAAAACCCATTAGCAGCCCATTAATTCTTTAATGAACTTTACAAGAGTACCTGGCAAATAAAGAGCACTCCGTTTATCCTGTGCTGTAGATACTGGACTTTACACCACAGAGAAGTGCAACGCAGATTTGGGAGATCCACGGAGCAATGTGGAGAGCGACAGCCGCTCACCGGACGCTCCTGATGAGGATCAACCTAAAAAGAAACACAGACGCAACAGAACCACCTTCACCACCTATCAGTTACACGAGCTGGAGCGTGCTTTTGAGAAATCCCACTACCCGGATGTGTACAGTCGAGAAGAGCTGGCTATGAAGGTCAACCTCCCAGAAGTTCGCGTTCAGGTGAGCTTTGGGTGATACAAGCTGGGACACTTAATGGTATTAGATAGACGTAGTGATCAATGTAATTGTATTTCATTACAACCTTGACATTGGGGTTATTTGTAATGGACTTAAGTTGATAGGGCATTACAAGGTGATGCTGTTTAATAAGGGGGTTTTGATTCAGTAAAGAAAATCTGGTTCTATACAAGAGACAGAGTTTTGTTAAACTTATAAAGCTACATCTGTTAAACCTGTAAAGAAGGGAATGATGGGTGGATTTCAATCTGACGTTACTGAAACCGAGGGCAGTGTTGAGGAGTTACTAGTTACATGTAACAGCGTTGTGTAATTTAATTTCAGTATAAGGTAACACTTTATTTTAAGGTGTCCTTGTTACACAAGTTACATGTACTTACTATTATAATAACAAAAAGTTATGCATAATTACATGCAAGTTACCCTAAACCAAACCCTAATCCTAACCCTAACCATATAGTAAGTACATGTAGTTAATTAATATTACTCAGTACTTAAATGTGTAATTACACTGTAAAAAGGACAAGATTTGAATTCAAAAACAATATCTATTAAACTATTTCTTGTTATGATTTTAAATCATAGTAAAAAGAGGTGCTAAAGTCTGATTTTGTGTTAGCTGTGCTTTAAAATTATAATCTTAATTCAAGTGATGAAGTGGTGATGTAATGTTAGAAATTTATAAAAGTAATCAAAAATTACTCAAATGTAATCAGTTACATTACTTTAATAAAGTATTTACACTACTTATTACATTTTAAATAGGGTAACTTGTAACCTGTTACATTTCCAGAGTAACCTTCCCAACACTGATTGAGGATTATGAACATTCTGATATGGAATGCCAACATTTCCAAAAAAAAAAAAAAAAAAACGCCAAAAAACAGATCAATTAAAAAAGTCCAACCTACATTTTTTGCTCAGAAATATGCCACATTACAGGTTGTGAATGCCTTTCTTTTAATTATTCATCACTTTGACAGTCTTGGTTAGACATTTTCCATCAGTAAAATACAGTAATACTTGATATTTTTAATGTAACTGATATAATAAGAGCTTATGTGGCAAGAGCTTTTTATGTGTATTCTTACTTTTTTGAGGGAGCTTTGTTTTTTTATTTTGCTCTCACCCAGAATATCCCATGAATTTTGGCACATCTCTCTCTCTCCTGGTTCATCTTAATTTTCTGCCATTTTCTTCACTTCTAATCCCTATTAGCATCTTGTACTGTGGGAAGCAGGGAAACACACATATTTTCATTACAATGGAAGTCTATGAGGAAAATGTACAGGATTGTGAAAACATGTTGTGCATAAATGGGCAAGTAACATATTGTTTTAAAAGTCCAACAATAACATTTTAATGTTAGTATGAGACTGGTAGAATCACTTACCAATGTTCTTTGTGCAAAGTTACATCCAGCCATTCGACTTACACCACGTCAAAACCGTACAACCCTGTAACTTTTGAATAATGTCCAAGCAAGGATACCAGGAAGGCATCCAATGTAACTCTTGGCAAGCTCCATCTATAAGTATGTTGGTACAGGAAGCTCATTGAGCTAGAAAAGTATCTCAAGCAACAAACATTTTCACTATAAAGTTCATTCAAGTTCATTAATTTGTGCTTTTAAACTCTCCAGCACACTCACCTCGTAGCTGAAATGGGTTTCTGTGCCAGTCAACATTACAAGGTTGAGTCTAAACAGTTCTCGACTTTGTCCTGTTGCACAGGTTTGGTTCCAGAATCGACGTGCAAAATGGCGGCGACAAGAAAAAATGGACACGGGAAGCATGAAGCTCCATGACTCGCCTATGCTGTCCTTCAACCGACCGGCCATGGCGCCCAACGTAGGGCCAATGACTAACTCTCTTCCTCTGGACCCCTGGTTGTCCTCGCCGCTCTCCAGTGCCACTCCCATGCACAGCATCCCGGGTTTCATGGGACCCGGCCAAAGCCTCCAGCCCACCTATACGGGCCATCCCGGCTTCCTGAACACTTCTCCAGGCATGGTGCAGGGAATGCAACCCATGCCACCACCTCCTTACCAGTGTCCTCCAGCATTTAATGACAAATACCCACTGGAAGACGTGGACCGCAGCTCTAGCATCGCAGCTTTGAGGATGAAGGCCAAGGAGCACATTCAGTCCATGGACAAAACCTGGCAACCCATGTAAGGGGAAAATGGGGAGCGTTATAATATTTTATTGGGATCTCATAGACATTTGGTTGCATTTTTAGAAATTACCAGCATCGGATCATTAGGATTAGGGTTCACCCGAATGCCATAGGCGAGATCTTGTACTCATTTTATAGCCTCTGGCCAATAAGACAAAACACAGTTTGATTTGAAGAACCTTTGAGGATATTTTCATAACACAACATGCTTGGATTTACACTGATGGTCAAACCTGCTTGGTGCATTGGTTTCATTTTGGCAACAAACAGGGTTGCCAAGTCTGCTGTTTTTTCCACGGAATAGGGCTACTTCTACACGGGTTGCCACGGGTTGTTTTTTAGTCCACAGTTTAAAGCGATCTCTCCCACCGCGGAAGGCAATTAGAATAGCAATTGGGCTGTATTTTTGTGAAGACCTGGCAACCATGACAACAAAGCACAGACAGTTTGGGCATCTACAGTAAGGTGTTTCTTACTTCTTACCCGCAAATGTCGAGCTCCTTAGGATTCTGAGTTTCAGTCGGTGCCAAGCATCTCTGCTCCTCCAGGTTGAAGACTCGCAATAAGCAAGTTTGGCCCGTTGGCAATTTAACAGGACAGCGCAGCTCAGGACAACTGATACCTCAATGCCTGTTCAGAAGTTAAATTCATGTTCTACCATCTAGACTCGAGAAATGATTTGAAGAAATCACTTGACTTTGATTTAAAAGGAATGACTTTGGTCAAATAAACTTAAACCTAGATACAGAATGACTTTTGAATTATAACTTTATATGAGTAGCTGCATTATCAATCCATGGTGTGAAGACTGTTTATAATTCAATAGCACAGATTTCACCCGTGCCACAATCCTGTTTGCCATTCGACATGATCATATAATCATATAAAACGAGTCTGAGGTTTAACGTTTCAGTGTCTGTGGGGTCTGTTTCAAGCACTGATGGTCAAAAGTCTCAAAAGGTGAATTTTATGAGGAAAGTCTGTTATATTTCACCCCAAAAACAAGAGGACATATATATGCAATTTTAATTCATATTAAAATGGTATTACATATCAAGAGTATTATTAATATTAAATAAAATATGTTTACATAATACATTTTTTACATTACCTTCAGAAAACAGTCTTCCAATCTTATTAAATAATTCAATGAGTGCTACAATTTGAATTAAATGCTATTAAACATTAAGAGTATTATTAATATTAAATAATTATTTATATTAAAAATATTTAAATAATACTTTTTGTACTTTCTTGTAAATTTCTTTTGCTTTTGGGTTGAAATATGACTTGGGCACGTCACTTTTTTCAGACTCTTCCCAGAAATGGAAGTTGATTTTCACTTTGCATAATCTGATGTCTTAATTAAAGATGAAGTATTAGTATTATGAAATTGAAAATATCTTCAGTATTTAAATCAAAGTGTCACAGCTTACCCCAAATCACACATCTACAGCCGACAAACATACTGAATGGTAATTTGGTCCAGGTGTCAGAGCCTTTGTTGTTTTTGGCACTGTCCACTTTAAGCGGTCTTAAGAGATCCTGAAATGAAGGAAGTACAAAAAAAGAATAACAGGGAATGTATGACATCCACAACTGCTTAGCAGAAGCATTTTCAGTGCATTCGAATAGTATTTTGGACAGAAGTCACACTAAAAATGAATGTCATTGCATTAGATAAGAAAATATCAAAGCAATTGACATTTATGTTAAATAAAGATAGTTGAGCACACCTTTCCAGCAAAACATTTGACAAAAACAAGTGGTAATACAAGTAATCTAGAAAAAAATGATGACTAAAAAGCACCAAAATACCAGCTTATTAGAATTAATTGAGCAAACATGATTGAAGACAATTGATCTGACATTTGCAAACACCGTCTAAGCAGTGATTTCTCAGTACTGCTTTTTTTGGACTTGTCATCAGCACAGAAACTTTGTGACGTCATTAGCGGATTGTGTCGCTGTCGTAGCAGGTGTGTGTGTGTGTGAGGACGCGGAATGAGCGGCTCCCCACCGGGACTCTTCATTGTTTAAGATTATCGATCGCCCCTCTGCTCTGAACTAATGGGCGTCCCAGCCAGGTGTCAGAACTGCTGCACGTCATTTAAATGTGCAAATGCTGTCCTTCCAATCGATTTGAGAAACAAACTGTCTTATCATATTCCTTTTCAGTTCTAACTGATGGTATCATGATAATTTGAATACTTTGTGGACTCTGTAACTATGCAAAGAGGGAAAAAAATACATATCATGATCCATTATACACATTTTTTATGCATTGTGATGATGCAAATGGTACAAAACAAAAGCTTGAACTTGGATGCAAAAACATAACTGATACAGTATGTTTGACATTTTGTTTATTTTGTAGGTGTGTATTCAAGAGTATTATTAATAAAATAGAGTTCTTATTAAAGCACGGTTTATGGATTTCTGTGAACTGCGATGAAGCCAAAGAAGATAGTATTTTCTTTAAAGATATGTACACGTAGACCTCATAGGAGTGGTTTCTGTCACAATCGTTGCAGCTTTATCATTGTATGCATATAAATTGTCTTTATGTTTGTTACAGTGTTTTTGGGGTGGGACATTTGAATGTTATTAAATATGTCTTTAGATTTTTTTGAGATAAATTTGTTGAATTTTTTGCACTAACAATTGGAATAAAGATGAATGATTAAAATGCATGACTGGTTAACTTTTATAATTAATATAAAGATATGGCACTAACAGGGAACTCATTCAAAATGTTAATTAAATGTAAAAATGTAATTAAATGTAAGTTTATATCTAAACACTACACTGTGAAAATGTTTTGTTAGTTCACTTAAAAAAGTACTACATGTTAACTAGTTTTGGTCAAAAATATAATTTAATATTACTAACAAAATTCAAATGATAAATCAAATATTGTAAAATATTCTCTCAATGCTCACATAATATTGTAAATCACATGCTCAAATGCAATAATTTGGTTATTTTCAGGTAAACTATAACTAAAAGAAAAGGAACTAGCAATCATGTATGAGATATTTAATATCAGTCCATTACAACACTGTCAAAATTAAAAATATAATGCAATGCCCAAATGTTAAATCATATTACTGACATCATTTGAGCAGTGTTTAAGAACATCTGATTTATTACTTTTTAAACAAGAATTTTTTTTAACTATAAAAGAACAGTTAACCCACAAATGAATATTAGCTGAAAATGTCCTCATCCTCAGGCCATCCAAGATGTAGATGAGTTTGTTTCTTCATCAGATTTGGAGAAATGGATCACTTGCTCACCAATGGATCCTTTGCAGTGAATGGGTGCCGTCAGAATGAGGGTCCAAACAGTTGACAAAAACCTCACAATAATCCACAAGTAATCCACAAATAAATAATAATAAAGACTTTTTTAACTTCAAGCTGTTGCTTTGGCTAAAATATGAGTCTGCTATCCATAATATTGCTTTCTCCTGTGAAAAGTGATTTAGTCTGAATCAGGAGAGAAATCTGCACAGATCAAGTGTCATTTACAAGCCAAAACAGTACAAAACAGCTCTAAACAAATATGTGGGTGTATTTTGATGTGAGAGACAACAGGAGATGGACTTTATCACTAGATTACTGACTCGTGTTTTGGCCAGAAGTGGTGGTTTAAAGTTAAAAACACCTTGATGGATTTGTTTCTTACAAACAGGCAGCGTTTGGCTTCTCAAGATGTTAACTGATGGTCTGGAGTGGGGTGGATTACTCGTGGATTATTGTGATGTTTTTATCAGCTGTTTGGACTCTCATTCTGACAGCACCCATTCACTGCAGAGGATTCTGAGCAAGTGATGGAATGTTACATTTCTCCAAATCTCATAAAGAAACAAACTCATCTACAGTTTGGATTGCCTGATAGTGAGCACATTTTCAGCAAATTTTGATTTTTAGATGAACTGTTTGTTTAAATATCACACATAAAACTGAGCTCTGAGCACTGAGCTCAACTAGTGACTGAAAGAGTTTTCCCCCTCATTAGTGAGCGTGTTCAGTGGCCCTGACTAGCTTGTGGGTGAAGTGGCCTGTCCTCGCCTGCCCTTGCAGGTTAACGGCACCAAGCCAGGCTGTTAAGAAGATGAGCCGGCCATCCATCAGCCCTCCGCAGGGGACAGAGCGAGGGGGGCGGCTCTTCGCCCCTACGATCCGGCCTAATTGCCCCATGTTCTGCTGCTGGTTTCCATGCTTCAGAGACACAAAACACACACACAAACATATGGTCCTCCTAAATCAAATTACATAACATGACAGAGTTTAATACATTAATGCCATGTAGAATAAATACATTTACATCATCTATTTCCTCTCAAGCATCATATTTTTCAAGACAGAATAATAAAATGAAGTACGGGAATTATGTAGTGAACACATGCCAATATTAGTTTTATTTTAGTTATAATGTGGAATGAATCTTCTTGTAATGTGGTTAAACTGGCTGTCAATGTGCCCTATTAAATGACCTGTGACAAGTGTCGACTTATGAACGTGAACTAAAGGTCAGAGAAGAGGTCAGAGGTCAAGAGGCTGACCGGTGTTCATTTTGACAGATGACGTCAGTTCAGGGATTCTACATGGATGCTGACTGGTTTAATTAAAGAAATTTAGCTTTAGTTAAAAACAAGTGACAGGTGACTAAAATGAAACTCAAATTATTTACCTGACATGCAAGTCCAGAATGAACAAACATGCTAAAATAAACAGAACTAGTTACTTTTACAAGACAATGTGTGGTGCTCATGCATGCAAAACTTGCTACCTTGATGTTAGAGTATTGCTAGATGGTTGCTAGGGTGTTATGCTAAGTACAGTACAGTAGTTGTCAAAAAACAATGGTTGTTTTCCACCCAATTATTGAATTATCTGTGTAGCAGAAATCAAAAGTCTAGTGTCTTAGAATATTATCAGTACACTGCAAACAATGCTTTTTTTACATAGTATTTTTGTCTTGTTTTCCATCACAAATAAATAAACCTGGTTTTCAAAATTAAATAATTTAAAATTTAAATTAAGTGAGTTTATGCTTAAAACAAAACAAAACAACACAAAAAATGTCAAATAGGGTAAGAAAAACATTTTTCTTTTCACTTTGAATTATACAAATTGACAGATAAATTTTATTTTTTTACTTTTTCAAAATTAAGTTAGTTTATAATTAAATTAGAAAAAAAATCTGTCAATGGGGTGAAAAAATATTTAGTTTTCCCTTTGAATTGCACAGACTGACAGACATTTTTTTATTTTCTCAAATTTAATTGAGTTTATGCTTAAAACAAGAAAAATATCTGTCAGTGGTGCAAGAAAAATAATTTAGTTTTCCATTTGAATTATAGACATTTTTCCTCTTTTTTTCAAAATTAATTAGTTTTATTTTTAAAACAAGGATAAGAAAAAGAATCTTGTTTTCCCTTTGAACTATACAGATTGACAGATATTTTAGTTTTAAGTTTAAACTCACTTAATTTTGATTTTTTTTTTTTCTTTCAGAAAACAATACAATCTTGAATCATTTAATGTATCTTGATTTAACAATGTTTAGATATTTGTACTGGAAAACAAGACAAAAATAATGAGTAAGAAAATAATTTTCTTGCAGTGATTATCGGCCACCCTATTCTCTAAATATGAGAATATATGGCATTGGCTAATGTGAAAAAAACATATCCGTCTTCCTCAGGTAGAGCTGAAAACTGTTAAGATCTCTTTCACCACAGACCACAAAAACTGCAACACTGACTGGGATTCACTGCTAAATTTGTGCTTTATTTTCCTGGCTCGGGTGAGGTCTGATAATAATGAATTGATTGTGTGTGTTTTTTGGTCCTCACGCTGTGCAGGGATCTGGAACTTGGGATGTAGTTAACTCTCTGATTAGTGGAACATGCTCTACGGTGCAAATAATAAGGGAAGCAAGCGGAATTAATCGGGTTTGATTTCTACAGCTTTTCTATGTCTTCTTCGCATGCCGTAATGAGACGGTTTGGCATGGTGACAGGAGGGGGAGCGAGAACGTGCTTGACCGTTGTTTTCCCTTTTTTGTGGCTTGTGAGGACATGCGGTATGTTTGAAATCACATGTTGCCATATTACATGTACTATTTTTGCAGTATGCAGTGTCTATGCATGAAATGCATTGTATGCAAACTTTGTACATGCATGGAAAACCTACTACATCTGCCAAAGCATTTAGTATATTCACAACAAACACAGAGTGAAATAATGCATTGCAGTGAACTTGACATCCTATTTCCAATGTGAACTGGAAGCTAAAATAAATTAAATTTCTTTCTGACTTCAGACATCAAATTGGATTTAAAATGCAAAAAAATGTTGCAAACATGCAACTCTCAAGAAAAATAGTATGGATATCTATCATTAATTTAGTCCTAATTTAGTTTTGGCAAAAACTTTAAATGCATCTATCTAGAAAAATAGGCTACAGTTCGATATTGGACTGAATTACTACTGGTTGGTTTACATATAATCACTAAATCATGAGTGCACAAGCATGTACAAGAAATTTCAAATACCTGATCACAGAGTCACAGCGCCATCTACAACTGCTCAATTGAACTGCACTAACAACGCAATTGTCCAATATGCATGAATCTCCAGTAAATAAACTCTTAACAGCATTTTCAAACCATTTTTCTTTTGTAATGTGACAATATTTTAGAGTGAAACAGGATATTCAGTGTGAGAACACGTAGTAGGGAGTGGATTTTATCCACTGGGAATTTAATGCAAGTCTAAATTGCATTGCTGCATTGTTTTATTAGTATTATTTAGATATTTTTCAGTGTGCATCTGTGCATGCTTTATGGGCTAATCATTGCTATGCAAGACGATTTTGTGACCGTTCACATCATTTTTTTCAGATGAATGTGAGACTGATGCTGCCACAAGTAGGCTATGATTCGACAGGTAATAATTAATTTTAAAGGGTTAGATTAAAAATGAAAAGTAAAAAAAAAAAAAAAAAATCATTTACTTACCCTCATCTTGCTAAAAAGCATTTTCTTTTTCTGTGGAACACAAAATAAGGTGATTAGCAGAATGTCCACACTGCTCTTTTGCATATAGACTAATTAAAGTGAATATGACCTAGGGATGTTAAGCTACAAAAAATGTAATAAACTACCTGTAAATATTACCATTTTCATTGTTATGTTCCTGAAAGGGTGTAAATGTAAAAGAATCTGCTTATTCATTGCAGCTGAAATATACTTCCTCATATTCCTTATCAAGTTTCTCTTAGTTCATTAATGAAGTTTGTTTCCTAGCAATAGCTGCTCTGCAAACAAATCAAACGCATGACAGTCCTGCAACAACTTTTATTGTAGGAATTACTGGAAACTGCTAATATCCAGATATAAATTTGCAAACCTGGTCAAACTGACTTTTAGGCCTTAAATCTAAATTTCTAGCTTTGTGATCCACAAGATCCTGATCCCTGGACTAAGGCCTTAAAACTTTGACAAGCTCAAAGAAAACTGGCAAATTAACAATAACAAAACATATCGCGCATTCAAGACGGAATTTACAGTATCTTTAGAAAATAGCCTATTTTAAAGGTGTCAATTTTTTATACAGGCCCATTAAAGTTATTAGAATTATGAAAAGCCTTGGATTTACCTAAATTTGGCGTATCGAAAAAACAAAAAATATATATATTACTCTCAAGCCTGGGGGATAGATTCAACACGTTGTTTTTTGTAAATGTTTGGGTTTGTTATTGTCGTTTCTGAAGCGTTTTCCACAAGTTGTCTTCAAACACAATACGCAGTTTATTGTCTTTTACAGTTTACCATATCAAAGTCAACAGATAAAGCAGAGCAAGCTGTATTTAGAGGAAAACAAAACTTCTTATTTGTATAAGCACCGTTTTCCGCGTACACGTCTCGCTGTGAAAAATCTCCCTCAACCGGCCTTCCCTCTGCTGTTGTCCTGGAAACTGATCCTGAGTCAGTTTTGTCTTGTCATGTGACTCGACCGCGCGTCATCGCGTGCAGTAATAGCTGATCTCAGAACAGCAAAAGAGGCGGATACAGTATCCGGTGTAGAGGCGAGCCAGGCACTTCGTGGTCTCTTTTGATTGGTCGAGAGCGTCAGCTGTGGACCAATCAGCGGCAGACATCTGTGCAGCCACGCGCTTCTCCTGAGCCACGGATAAACCAAGAGCAGCAGAGCGCGAGCGCGAGCGCGAGCGGGACGGAAGGAGCGTGCGGGTTAATTCCTCAAATTAACAAAAAAATGCAGATTATTACATTATTACAGCTTGTTTCTGCCTCATTATTGGTACTGGCTGCCAATGCAGAGGTGTACTTTAAAGAGCAGTTTCTGGATGGAGGTGAGTGGATCGTTGAACTTGCATGTCATGGTTGATTTGTAGGTCACAACATTAAAAGTGACATTAAACTCGGTTATCGACTGAATAATTATTAGGCTGTGATACTTAATTATACTTTTTTATGTTTGGAATGTAAATTTTATTACTTAGCAGTATTGGTTTACGCATATTAGTTTGCGAGAGCAAAAATGAAAGTATCAAAAATGATTCTTTCTTTCTTTCTTTCTTTCTTTCTTTCTTTCTTTCTTTCTTTCTTTCTTTCTTTCTTTCTTTCTTTCTTTGCATTGCACAATGAATGTTACAGTACTGAAGAAGTGCATTATGGCACATGGGTTGTTGACATTCATTAACTTTTAAAAACATAAAATCAAAAATTCTGGTTACACTTTAGGTTCTGGATGCTTGTGTACTCCTAAAAGTTGACAAAATAGAGTATTTATCAAGTTAAAACTTCTATTCTGGGACCAAAGGTTCTGATGACTCGTCTTGCACTTAGGGGCGTGTCCAAATATTTGTCCAATAAAATGCTCTGTTGAACGAGAAAGCCACGCCCCTTGAGACCCCTGACAGCAAAAGAAAGTATCAAATCATGTTTCACAGCTGTGATGTAAACTACATTCTATTAGCTATTTAAATTGTTTTATGGCATGTCACAGCACACCACAGTATACTGCTTAAATGTCATGTGCCCCCACTGCATCCTTTGTCAAGGCATCATTTAAGGCCTTGTCTAATTGGTTTGTTAATTGCACAAGATTTGTTTAGGTATATGTATGTAAACTAAATTTTTGTTCAAACATATCAGGGAATACATTTTTATAATGCAAATGAAAGCAAAACTTAAATTATCTCATGCAAACTGCACGTGTCTATCAAATGGGTTTGCAAGAACAGGAAGTTTCTTAAGTTATTCCACAAACTTCCTTAAATATCAATCATTAAACGTGTGTGTGGAATGTGATTGAACCTGCAACCCTCATAAATTCTTCTTGTTTCCTCTTCAAGTTCATAGATAAAGAACTATATAATTGCTCAAATCTTTTACAATATGGGTTAGTAAGTTAGCTGATGATGACAAATATTTATATAGTGTATAGTTTCTTTTTTAAATGTCTTTCAATAGAAATGCAATTATTATTTTTTTATATTATTTTTACTCATTATTTAGCACCTCATTTTAATATAATTGTTATTGTCATTTATTATTATTAAAATGTATATTTTGTTTTCTTGTCATTTCTTGTTTTGTTGTTATAAAGTTTTGGCAATACTTTATATAAATATTTATATAAATCATGCCAATAAAATATTTTTAAAACGTTATTTGCATTAAATTTCCTGTTTTGGAAGGTAATCACATTTTATTTAATTTCAGTTAACATTAATTTTATTTCAAGTAATGAAAGTGTTTTTAAATGGTTTTAATTTCAGTTTTCGTTAACTGTAATAACCCTGGTTTGTTTCATAACTGATTTACTTCGCAACATTGATACTGTTATTGAACTGCCTTGAATCAAAATTGATCTGATTGAATTGATTATTGTCTTCTGTAGAGCTGCTTTACAGCTAAAACTGAATTTGTTTCATAATAGTTGAATTTTACAACATAAACACTCTTATTTTCCTTTTTTAAATGTGAAACTGCTTTTAAGCAGTTTTTGCATGAAATTTCCCTTTTTAGGATACTGATCCTGTTTTCATCTCATCCTTGTTCACAGTTACATTCCCTGATATTGTTTTAGCCTTATTTCTTCACTTCTAACTTTATTATATGCACTCACAGATGCCTGGAAGAGTCGATGGGTGAACTCGGAGCACAAATCTGACTATGGCCAGTTTAAACTAACCGCTGGAAACTTCTACGGAGATGCTGAGAAAGACAAGGGTAGGCGTTTACATCCCTAAAATCTATACCTTTGGTTGAGCAAAGAAGCAAATGATGAGTTTGCTTGACTTTTCTTCACCAACAGGTCTGCAGACCAGCCAGGATGCCCGTTTCTACGCCACCTCTGCCCGCTTTGAGCCCTTCAGCAACGAGGGCAAACCTCTGGTAATCCAGTTCACCATCAAACACGAGCAGAAGATCGACTGTGGAGGCGGATACGTTAAAGTCTTCCCGGCTGATCTCAACCAGGCTGACATGCACGGAGACTCCCAGTATTACATCATGTTCGGTACGTCGACCGTAACGCCTGAATTTATTACAGGAAATGATTCAGTTATTTATATTTTCGTGTCTGAATCATCTCAACAGGGCCTGATATCTGCGGCTACAGCACCAAGAAGGTTCACGTCATCTTCAACTACAAAGGCAAGAACCACCTCATCAAGAAAGAGATCAAGTGCAAGGTGAGTTCCTGTTACAAAGACAATATCGATTTAATGCACTGACACTGTCGGACGAGAACAAAATTTGAACTGAATTGAGCTGATAATGATAAAGCATTGACATTATTGAACTGAATTTAATCTACATTGAACTAAATTGATCTGAATAATGAAACTATTGTTTTATGTAGAGCTGCTTTACAGCTGAAATTGAATTTGTTTCATAATTTAATAATTAACACGACTATTTTCCTGTTTATAAATGTGAAGCTGCTTTGAAATGAACTGTAATGTGTAAAACACTTTATAAAAAAACAAAGAACAAAGAATAGTTCAGCCAAAAATGGAAACTGTGTCATCTAATCATCTACTCATCGTTACTAGCAGAATATCTGGAATATTTTCCATGCAATGAAAGTGAATGATGACTTTGAAAATACTTAAAAAAAATTGTGATAAATGCATGCTGGGATGATTTCCATATGGCCAAAAAAAAAATCTTTTCAAAATATATCTTAAATATATTTCAAAATATACTAAAATGGCATAAATGTATTTGCATAAATGTAAATGGCATAAATGTAAATATTTTTAAAATATATTTTCTACCAATATATTTTTGGGCATTTTATTTTTTAAATTATATATTTTAAAAATTTAAATATATGTTTTAAAAAGCATTTAAAAAATATATTTTGCCCTCCATATATTTCAATCCAAGGAAATCCTTTCACATTTGTCACATTTAAAGAAACAAATTTTGTTGTCTGTATGTAAACGTATAACAGGTTTGAATAAAATTAAGCAATGAATAAAGCCTAAATGTAGGCTACTGTAAGATTGGAAATGTAATTTCTTGTCCCTGAAATATATTTCGCCATATAAAGGTTGAAAGTAAAAATATTTTCAATTTCAAAAATATATTTCATTGAGCTTCACTGTTTACAGCATATATTTAGCATTTATTTAAAATATAATTTAGCTACAAATAAATATATTTTTAGCCAAAAGAGGTTGAGAGCATCTGTAAAATAAAATTGACAGAATGAAATTTACATTTTAGAACAAGCTGTCTAAATGAAATCTCTCTTTTTCTCTCCAGGATGATGAATTGACTCACTTGTACACACTGATCCTGAATCCGGATCAGACATACGAGGTGAAGATTGACAATGAGAAGGTGGAGTCCGGCTCTCTGGAGGAAGACTGGGACTTCCTGCCCCCGAAGAAGATCAAGGACCCCGAAGCCAAGAAACCTGAGGACTGGGACGACCGCGCCAAGATCGACGATGAGACGGACACCAAACCTGAGGTTTGATTCTGTTTCATATCACTTGCGAGGCAGAGCTGGGTCTGTTTTAGCTTTTAACATTGACTGTATAATGTTGTCAGGACTGGGATAAGCCTGAGAACATTCCCGATCCTGATGCCAAGAAGCCAGACGACTGGGATGAGGATATGGATGGAGAGTGGGAACCTGCCATGATCCCAAACCCAGAGTACAAGGTACAGACTTACATGCTTGAAGATGCTTCAACAAGATGCTTCTAGGCCTCTGATCTTCATTTATTGTTGCATCATGCTGCAGGGTGAGTGGAAACCTAAACAGATCGACAACCCCAACTACAAGGGTGTCTGGGTGCATCCTGAAATCGACAACCCTGAATACACTCCTGGTGCAGAGATCTACAAATTCGACAACATTGGAGTCATTGGGCTGGATCTCTGGCAGGTAAAATGTCTTAGTCTTGCCATAAAATATCCTTTCACTTTTTAATTATGACAGTTTTTGTTGTAAAAATCCTATTAACAATATAAGTGCTCCCCACACTGAAAAAAATGATTCATTGAATTTACTAATTTTTTTTAAGGTAAGTGGTTGCAATCGGTTCATTTTTGCTACATTTAAATGAACAAATTTAGTTGACTAACTTTCAACATGTTGTTGTTGTTGTTGTTTTTTTTTTTTTTTTTTTTTTTTTTAATGTAGCTAAAATAAATTGTTTGCAACCACTTACCTTAAAAAATTTGTATAATTTTTTTCAGTGCAGGAAGCTGTGTAAAAATGTAAAAAATAATGAAATTCAGCAATACATGTGGTAGTATTCATGGCATGCATTCGCTCTGTCCATGATTTACTAAATATTTACAGTATATTCACAGTGTTGTGAATATTGCGTTGATCGTTATGTGCTTTTTATTAGGCCAGTTCATTTTTATAGAATTCTAATTCTTGCTTTAAACATCAGTCTATTTTTCTGCAATGATTTGATTGAAATGATGGTTCCTCTCACACCTTTAAGCCATTTCAGAGGAATTACTAAATATCAGTAAAATAATTACTAAAATATTGAAACTTTAAATAAAATAAAAAAAATTAAAATGGAAAAATTAAAAAATAACCTATTTTATTATCAATATTTATTATCATTGTTAATCTATATTAAACTCTAATTATATAGTGTTATTTTTAGTATTTTTAAGCATGTAGTTTTAATTAATATTTTGAATTACTTTTTCAGATTTTGTTTTAATTTTAGTTAAGGTTTTAGTAATTTTGTGTGTTTTTAGCATTTTTATTAGTTTTTTTTTTCAGTGCAGCATGCTACACTAAATTCTCTAAAATTTTCTGTTTTAGATTATTTTAGTACATCAAGTTAGGCTAAATAAAAATAAGTAATATTTTTAATATTTTATTTCAAGTAACAATTTTTTATGGTTTTAGTTTAGTGTAATAATAACCCTGGTATGTGGTTGCAAACACAATAGTGAGTTTAGAAAGGGGAAATCTATTTTAGAACTGCTAATGTGACTATTTGTCAGTACATGCCAATGAGTCAAAGAGTTTGTGACGTTTCTCATCACACTTTACACAGTGTTTTCACATTAAACCACTAAGAGGTGCTTTTCTTCCTATATCAAATTCAGTTCACTGCATGTGAGAAACACAGCAGACACCAACGTGTTTCTGTTTTGTCACTCCAGGTAAAATCCGGCACTATTTTTGACAACTTCCTCATCACCGATGACGTGAAGGAAGCAGAGGATTTCGGAAATGAAACGTGGGGTGCTACAAAGGTACGAGATGCAAAATTAAAGCGAAAGAGTTTGATTTTAGCATGTTGAATAATTAAGATACATTTTAAATGATCTGTATTGTCACAGGGTCCCGAGAAGAAAATGAAGGAGGAACAGGATGAGAAGAAACGCAAAGAGGAGGAGGAGAAGAACAAGGAGCAGAGCACAGAAGCAGACGAGGAGGAGGAGGAGGAGGAGGAAGATGAAGGTGAGGAGGAAGAGGAGAACGAGACAGAAGAGCCTGCAGAGGAGGGAGATGACAATGATGCGCTTCCTAAAGACGAACTGTAACGCAGGAAGTAGATTACTGTCCACATTCCGTGGTTGCCAGGGAAACAACTGCAGTGCATTCATCCTAAACATGACGCCCTTTGAGACGATGATGATGTCATACAGGGCCAACCAGGCGAATGGAAGTTCTCAACCCATACATTTAATTTGCGACCATTGACCTTTAACGAGCCAGTTTTTTGTTATTGAAGAGTTTTCTGTACAGTACCAGGGGTCTGATATGTTTGACATCTTTTAATGCTGATCTACGATTAGTTTATTGTGCCTTTCTTGTTTGCAAAATCGATGCCCATATTAGTTCATGTTGTTATGTTCAGTTAGTTTGAAGAAACTAGACGAAATTCATGAAGTTTACTTGAATTATAGTTATGAAAGCCCATTTTCACCACTGAATACAAAACTAAAAAGAGAATTTATCTCACAATTATGACTTTTTTCTCGCAATTCTGAGTTTATATCTCACATTTTGGACTTTTTGTCGTGCTATTCTGAGAAAAAAAGTAAGAATTGCAAGATATAAACTCAAAATTGCAAGATATAAACTCATTATACTGAGAAAAAAGTCTGAATTGTGAGCTTTAAACACAAAATGGCAAGAACTAAAATAAGAATTATGAGATATAAACTCAAAACTGCAAGATATAAGCTCAAAATACTGTGAAAATCTCAGAATTGTGGGAAAGTCATTTACATTTTTTATTTTTTATTCTGTAGCAGAAACAAAAAGCCTCAGAATTGCAGGGGAAAAAGTCAGACAAAAACATCTGAATTTAAATGAGGAAAAACATCAGAATTGCGAGATATAAACCCAGTATTCTGACTTTTTCCCTTGCAATTCTGAAACATAGTCTGAACTGTGACATAAAGTCACAATTACATTTTTTTTTTTTTTTTTTTCATAGTGGAAACGGACTTCCATAAATAGTATGGAATGGGATGTTACACAGTTCACAGCTTGCATAGTTGTTTCTCCACATTGCAGAAATGTGATGAGCGCAAAGTGCGATGAAAAGGAACAGTAGAGGATGGTGATGTTCGGCTTGTTGTTATTAATGAGAGATTAATCAGATCACAGGCTGGGTTTCAAACTATAATGGCCCTCATTTTTGAAACGCAAGCAGAACAAAATCATTTTTTGTGTAAATTGTTGCAGGAAAACTTACAGCGATTTACACAAATTCATTCTGCTTTTATTTCATCAACGAGGACCGATGAATGTTTGTACTGTGGTGCAAAAGAAATTTACAATGGCATAATGTTCCTTTGGCACTGATGATTTAGTTTTGTTCTGTTACCGCAGTATGTGTGCTGTGGTTGTTATCCATCTCCTAAACAAGATATTCAGTAAAATTCCTTTCATTTTCTAGCTCTATTTATTACAAAAGTCTTGCAGTTTGAGTTTGTTTTAGCTTTCAGATTATCAGTGGCAGTAACATTTGTGGTGTTCAGTTTGTAGCTGAAGTAATTATTATTTTTTTTTAATATATATAAAATCTTTTGTTACTTGAAAATAAATAGCTATAATAAGGGATGTGGTAATATTTACAAAGATTTGAAGGCCTCATTAAAATAAACTAGTTGTCTACACACTGTGAACTAAGTCCCAAATGTTCGAATTGGATCGGTACTGAAAATCCTGTTTAGTGACATTAAACCACCTTTTTACATGTTGAGAGTTGTAATTAATGCCAAAGTTTTAATAAATAACTTTATTGTACATGCAGTTGTAATATTTTGTGAGTTTTTGGGCACATTATGGTTTCATACTCAAAACTTTATACTATTATTTATTTATACTGATGTAATTCAAGTTAGTTATTTACACTAAAAAATAGATGAAGTTATCTAAACATTTGTCCATGTTTACATAATACACATTTCCCATACATTTTCATGAATTCATCATTTCTTTAGAATGTTTGTTAATCATCAGATTTAGTAAATATTTATAGTAATAATCATTTTTGTGTGGTTTATTGAATACGTTTGTATATGCAACATGAAAGCTGGTCCCAAAATTAATTGCACTTGAAAATCTGAAACTGAAAGTTTTCCAGTCTCAAACCATATGTAAGAAGATAAAAAGCAGTGCAGGTGGTTGATATCTGTATATAGACTGTATGATTTGTGTAAATTTCACTAAAGATATTCCACAGACTTTATTCAATCATTTTTTCATCATTTGAACTGCACAAAAGTGGTCAAATAAGCAGTTAGAGACTAAGACATGTTTAGATTGTTTCTGTTAGCTGCTTGCATTATTTTCACCATACCTGTATATGTTTTCTGTAATGGAAAAGCTGACTAGTCCTTTGAGTCCCATTCACATCAGTTTTACTATATGTCATGCATTTACAAATCTGGTACACAAGATGGAGACATTTTACAGCACAATACTGACTAATTCTTAAGTATTTCTTAAGACTGCTTCTCTTGAGGAATCAGAGGATCTTCAGATACATACTGATTTTTATTTTCCTTTTCTTTACTTTACTACAGTAAACTTAGGCCTATCACACATTCTCCCATAACATTATTTTACATATATCATTTAAAACGAATTATTTTCTAGATATTTTCTGTTCTGCATTATGTTTTACATGCTTTTTACCTGGTTTTGCATTTTAGATTAATAATATAGATAATTATGAACTGTGTCCACAATCGTTGCGGATTAACTTCATTTAGAAGGCCTAAGACTTAAGAATACGTTAATAAGTTAAAATAACTTAAGTAAAATTAATTTAGTGAAACAAACCACCTCTGTCACACCAAAGATACGATCTTTAATGAATTAGTAACTCATGATTTCACGTTTGACATTGGCTGTGCGCGTTCACGAGGCAGAGACCTGTGCGCGTGAATCAGGAAATATGGCGGCGCTCACGCCACTCAGTCAGGTAATGACTTAAAAAGTTTAATTACAGCTAAACTATAAAATACAGTTTTAGAATAATTATATAGATCGTGGTCTCTGGTTGTAGAAAATGCTGTTTCGTCTTGTTTAGGCGTAAAAGCACGGAAGTTGGGCTCTCCTGTGAAACAGGCGCAGTTATCGATTGTTGTTAGCGAATATTTCTCGGTTATTTTTTCAGTTTTGCCTCGTTATGTATTTTATTAATGTCCGATAATTGATTACTGACTGATTTGCGCTTTCAAGGTCGCTGTTTTGCAACTTTTTGGCTCTCTTTATGTCGTGGCAGCTGTTTGTGCGGCACCATTACAAAACTGATGTGTGTTTCTTATATGACTGCTGTCAGTCAATTGTTCAGAATTTTGTTCAGAAGCAATATTAAGATTTTGTTCGATGTATTATGTCAGCAGTCCGTTTGTGTAGGTTGTCTTTAACGAGAGAAACCTATGTTTTCATCCTGTGACGTCATCGATGCCCACAGCAGCCCCTGCTCTTTACTGTAACACTTTAAAACAATAATCATACATACTTTATACATCACGGTGGTATTTATTGTAAAATCATATGACTGTGATCTTTTGAGAATCATCAGTGTGAAAATAAAAATTGCAAACAAAATCAGTATTAACATTTGTATGGAAATGAGTGGAAATGTACTTAATTTTTGTAAAAAATAATGTTACAATGTAAACGTGCATTTTATATATATATAATATATAATTTCATCTTTTGATGTTTGTATTTCATTATATTGGTAACTCGTTAGAGTAAGGTTCTATTAGGTAACGTAAGTTAATCCATTAACTAATAATCAGCAATTTAGTATACAGTAAGTATATACAGTATTTCTTAATATTTGTTAATGTTAGTTATTAAGATACAGCTGTTCTTTGTTAGCTAAGATCCCATAAATATTGTTAACAGATAGAACTTTTAATTTTAATAGTGTATTAGTAAATGTTGAAATTGTCTAAGATGAATATGCTTTAGAAATATTTTTTTTTTGTTCGTTAGTCATATAAGAACCTTATTGTAAAGTTTTGCCAATATACTTGTAATATTACTGTCCATTTATTAATTTTCATTCTTATTTATGCAGTTATCAAGTGGAAACCCTGCATATGAGAGCTTCTACAGACAGGTAAATTCATTGATATTTTCTCCCAATGTCACCCTAGTGAAGTATAATATTAATATATTGGCATATACTGATGATGTGTTGTTCATCTTTGCTTCCTGTCATTATAAGTGACTCTGATGGCCTGTCGTGTTTGTTGCAGGTGGATCCGGGAAACACTGGGAAAGTGGGCGCCGCAGAAGCTGCTCAGTTCTTAAAGAAATCCGGGCTTTCAGACAGCACATTGGGTCAGGTGAGAGAAAATAATCACGTCACTGAACATCTGAAAGCCTTGAGATGCAGCGCTGGAACTGTTGGTGGAAAATTACAGTTTTTTTTCCTCTCTTTACAGATTTGGGATCTGTCAGACCCAGAGAGAAAAGGTTACTTGGATAAAAAAGTAAATACCATTGTTTTATGTCAGAATAGGCCTTTACACAATTAATGACTTTCCATTATGATCTTTGCCGTCATATTGATGTAATTTATATCAGCTCTTCATTTATTTCGAGTCTTAAATCATGTTTGTACAGTTTCACCATTGTGTTTGATGGAAAGTTAAATGTTCCACATTTATGAATCTCACTGAGCCAGATTTTGGTCTAAAAAAAGATACAACCTGCCAAAATAAAACTTTTGGTTTTACATGAATTAAATATCACAGATATATATTAATATTGTACAGAAGAATGTAATTCTCAAAGTAATAATAATAATACAATTTATTAAAACATAATTTTAAGGAATATCATACATCACATTTTTTCCCATGTTTTTAAATCTCGATTATGCAGTGCTTTGTTTGTTGTTGATGTTTTGTTATTTTAGTATAATTGAGATAATATAATATTTTCTGATTTTATTTTAATTTCAGTTAAAGTTTTAATAATTTTGTTGTATTTTTTTCTTTCATTTTTAATGTTTTTTTTATTTTAATTATTAGTTTTAGTTATTTTGGTACATCAAGTTAAACTAAATTTTATATATACATATATATCTTTTCTTAATTAAAATTGAGCATTTTTAGCAAAAAAAGTTTAGTTTTTTTATGTTTTTACTTTTAGCTTATGTTAACTTTTAATAACATTGGTTTAACCTGGTTTGCAATCTCTATTAAGGGTTTCTTCACTGCTCTGAGGCTGGTGGCTTCTGCTCAAGGAGGAAGTGATGTCAGTGTAAACAGTCTAAGCCAGAACATCTCTGCACCCATCCCTAAATTTGTGAGTGTAGGCACTTTAGATACCTGAGTTGAAAACTCAATGACCCACATATGTTTATCTGTAAATTTGATCTGAATAGCAGGTGTATAAATAAAGATGTGGTGAAATTATGCTTTGTAAATAACTCTTGTTTGTGTCAAATGCTTAAAATATCTCACTGTCATCCTGTTGACTACAGTAGCTGATGTTGACCGTTAATCACTTGTGTTTGCATGCTGATTTGTAAGTTGTTTGGGTTAAAAGCATCTGTTAAATCAAATACATGTAAATATCCACGATGCCGTGTGTTTTTTCAGAGAGACGGCGGCAGCCCATCCCTGAACATCACAACCTTTGCTGCTGATTCCAGCTGGACAATAAAGGTACAGAATTACTGGAATAAAATCAGATTTGTAATGAAAAACTTATTTAAATAGTCTCAAATTTTCTCACCACACAGTAATTGTCACTTTTTCATTGTGTTTGGTTTCACCAGCCTGAAGATAAAGCCAAGTATGATGGGATATTTGAGAGTCTGTCTCCGATTGGTGGGCTGCTGTCAGGTGATGAAGTGAAACCAGTCCTAATGAACTCAAACCTGCCTCTTGATGTGCTTGGAAAGGTGAGTATCTGTTTTACTTTATAGTAAGCTTGCACTGATATAGACAAATAGCCACTTAGTTTTTACTGATATTTTCCTGATATTCTAAGAATTTGTTACTCTTATTTTGCATTAAATTTAGCAAAAATAAAAAAGTAAGGCATATAAATATTTATTTTTATAATATAATATTTATTGTTATAAATATTTATTTTTCAAGTTTTTTGAACTTACTATTCATCTGTAAATCCTGAAAAATAAAATGTATCACAGTTTCCACAAAAATATTGGGCAGCACAACTGTTTTCAACGTTGATAATAATCAGAAATGTTTATTGAGCAACAAATCAGCATATTAGAAAGATTTCTGAAGGATCATGTGACACTGAAGACTGGAGTAATGATGATGAAAATTCAGCTTTGATCACAGGAATAAATTAGATTTGTGTAATAGCAAACACTTATTTTAAATTGAAATAATAATTATTGTTAAAATTATTGTTTTTGTTGTGTTTTTGATCAAATAAATGCAATTCTTGGTGAGTAGAAAAGACTTTTTTCAAAAACTTAGAAAAAAATGTACTGACCCCAAATATTTAAAAAGTATCAGAGGTAATATAATAAAAAATGTAGTATTATAATCTTACAAAAGTGATCAATTCAGACTGATGCAGAATATTAAACGTTTAATATTTAACATGTTTAATATTGCTAATATTTGACGTATTTTATATTATAGTTTAGATCTTTATTATATTCATAAATGAACTTCATCATGATTACATAAATGTTTTTTCGACTTCTCTCTCTGTTTTGTAGATTTGGGATCTGAGTGACATTGACAAAGATGGACACTTGGATAAAGAAGAGTTTTCAGTGGTGAGTCAATTAATGCATCAAACAAAATACCATGTTGTTTATTAGTAGTTTATTAGTAGTGATGTGATCAAAACTCTAACACTAAGGATTGAAGTACAGCGTGTGTCGTCTTACAGTGTTTGTGCTCCAGGTGCAATCGTGTGTCTTGTTGATGAGAGCTTTTACTTTTAATTTTTAGTATTATTCACACTGTCCAATGTGTGATATATAACACAAAATAGATTAAAGAGTAAGTGGATTTGTGGATGTTATCATCAGTGACAGGAGGAAACAGGCCAGTTGCTAAAAAAATCAGAAAGCGAAAGTTTTTAGACTGTAGGAAAGAGTCACATCATTTGCTTTTTGCAGGCAATGCACCTGGTTTATGCAGCCAGAGAGAAGGAGCCTGTGCCATCCACCCTTCCCACTGCTCTCATCCCTCCATCCAAGCGGAAGAAGATTGCAGGCGCTCTTCCGGGATCCGTTCCTGTTCTTCCCTCTAGTCCGTTCCTGCTGAAGGAGAACCTGCGGCCCACGCCGGCGCTTTCCAAGAGCCCTCTGGGTAGCAGCACAAATCTGTCTCCGTCGAACTCGTTCAAGCGCTCCACCCCGACACCACCGCAGCCTCAAACACACACACAGGTGAACACCAGAGCAGTCGTGCTGCATGTAAACCTGTCGATCTTGATCTAACACTCATAATACCGGTCCAACCACATTCTTATCAACTCTGGAGCTCTAGTCCTCATGTTTACAGAGTTGACTGCAAAATAATACACAGATTTTAAAAGGGAAAGTTTGTTTGGGCACAATTTTCTACATTGTTTGGAAACCTACAGTTCTTTGACCAAGTAACAGTTCATTATTAGTTACTCAATAACTAAACCTGTACAATACCCAAGATATTCTCATTCAAATGATTTTCATTGTAAACTTCATGAGCAGCCAGATAGCAAAAGAAATTGAACCATTTGAGGTTTATGGACTGTGAAGTTTTTGGCATTTGTGCGCAAGTGTGCATGCGTTCTGAAAGGAATATTAGTGTACTGCATGAGCATATAAAAAGCAACCAGAGGAATCATAATACTCAATATCAGAGTAATTATCAAAAAATAAAGCTAAAATAAAATATGAATATTAGGTGAAAAACATTTCTAGTTTTAGTTTATTTAACTTCAAGCACCAAAATTACTAGAATAACTGGATAACTGGAAATAAAATAAATAAAAACTAAAACTGAACTGAAACTAAAATTAAAATAAAAATGAATTAAACATATATAGTAATTAATAAAAAATACAATAAATAATAAAAATGAAAAAAAGCACATAACAAAATGACTAAAAATGTAAATAAAATAAAAACGAAAACTGAAAGTATCTAATTTAATAAAAATCAAATTTAAAATATGAATAAAAAAATCAGTATATAAATAATACTAAAATTACACTGCACAAATGATTTCTGCATGTACCATTTTTGCATAAAACTTTTAAACTATACATCTATAAATTAATAAATAATGTGCATCTGTTTTTATTTAATTTATAAAAGTGCTGTAAATTCAATTGTTTTATATTCTATTGAAACTGTACAATACTAAGCTATTTTGTACATGCAACTTAGATTTTGTTTAACTGTAAAAAAAAAAAAAAAAAAAAAACTATTTCATTAATTTTAACAAAATTACTATTAATACATTTGATGCATCCATTGCATCCAACATGTTTTCCCACTGACCCACCTCCAACTTATTGGCTTACGTGCATTCATGTGCATAAATATGATCTTTCCAACATGACCTGAATGCACCCTAGAGACATCGTGCGATATAGTATCTCAGACAATGTCCTCTGGTTGTAAACTGCAAATTTGGGGTTGCATATAGAAAATTCATGCAATGCACGTAGTATACACATTGCAAAAATTATATAGCCCTGTGCTATTCCAAACATTCCCTGTATTTGTCTAAGCAGGCGTCCTCTGATCACTGGGTGGTGCCGGCAGAAGACAGAGAGCAGTACGAGGAGATCTTTGAACTGGCTGACTCTGATTTTGATGGGATGGTTGGAGGAGGTGAAGTGAAGGATATCTTCATGAACTCTCGGCTGCCTCAGAGCGTGCTGGCACACATATGGTGAGACGATTAAGTTTGGATTAAACAGTCAAATGCAATCTCATTCTCAAGTCACCCACAGCGTTTTTAAAACTATTTTTGTGTTTGCGAAATCAACTTTCCATGCAATAGGATTTGTTATGTTTCACATTTTCTCCTCCTTTCATACTTGGGTTCACAAAGTTTTCTGTTGTTTTGGTCTGCAGGTCACTGGCGGACACTCAGCGTACGGGCAAACTCACCAAAGAGCAGTTCTGTCTGGCGATGCACCTGATTCAGGAGAAGGTGAAAGGAGTGGATCCTCCTCAGAGTCTGACCCCTGAGATGATACCACCGTCAGAGAGAGGAGTCGCCAGCACTCCGGTGAGAGGACAAAATGCACACATGCATGACATGCATCCTGTCACCATCAAAATCAGGATCGCTTTAGCCTTAAGGGCTCCTCATTTATGATCACAGTGTGGTAACACTTTACAATAAGATCCCATTATTTAATAGGATAGTTCACCCAAAAATGAAAATTCTGTCACCCTTAAGTTGTCCCAAACGTGGAGTTTCTTTCTTCTGTTGAACACAAAAGAAGATATTTTAAAGAAAGTTGGTAAACAAACAACTGACAGTAGCCATTGACTACCATCAGTATTTTTTTTCTCCATACTAAGGCTACAATGGCTACCGATAACTGTTTGGTTACAGACTATCCCTTTGATGTTAGTTAATGCTAAAAATGAGCAATGTGTTTGTTACAGTATTTATCTTTATTTTAATGTATCTTTTGTTACAGTGTAATTATACAGTTAAGTACTCAGTAATATTAACACGTACTTACTATAAAAGGTTAGGATTAGGGTTTGGTTTAGGGTTAGTTGCATTTAATTATGCATAATGTACTGATATTATTATAATAAATACTTGTAACGTAACAAGGACACTCTTTAAAATAAAGTGTTACCAAAATCATGTGCATCTAATTTAAATACACATGAACATGTGATATTTCTGATATGTCAGTCTGCCGTTCTCTTGTTTTTCTTCTCCAGATTGTCTCTGGATTCACACCATCAGTCACATTTGAGTTGACCCCGTTGACCAGTCTGAGCAGGGTGAGTCTGACACACATAGCGGAAGCTGCTATCGAGATCCTGCGTTATTTTCTAAATAAATGTGAACAGTGGCAAACTTATTTTAAAACTTGTAAAATGAATTTAAAATACACTGCCTGGCAGTGTACTAAAAAATATTCTCTATATGTATTTAAATGAGCAAATACTAAAGAGTCTAGCATTGGATCATTATTGCAGTGATTAGTGGCATGTTTCTGGCATGTTATATGTTTGGCAACATTTCTTTTAACCCTAACTCATGCAGCGAGTAGCTTTTTGTTTCTCGAAAAACTATGTTGGAAGATGTACCCATGTCCATATTCAACGATGACGAAGTAATTTATGAAAAAATAGTTTGAAAGCAAATATTTATTTTCTTATAAAATCTTATTTGAAATAAGAATGTAAGAATGCAAATGGTCTGTTTTGATGTCATGTTGCCTGAAGTTTGTGTTTTTATGTTCAGGCAACGAGAAAGTAGATATTAGATGGAAAAACCTTTCTAATTTTAGTTTAATTCAAGCACCAAAATTACTAACTGGAAATATAATGAAACCTAAAACCAAAATTCAAATAAAAAGTTAATTAAACCTAAATAGTAATATTTATTAAAATTAAAAAAGACAAAAGCACATTACAAAATTGCTAAAATGTAGCTAAAATTAAAATAATCTAAATTCTGCATTTCTGCATGTACAATTTCTACATAAAATTGAACAAGATTTTTAAACCCTGCATCTATGAAATTATAAATAAAGAATGTGTATCAAGTTTGTTTTTGCTTTGTTTTTATTCAGTTTTATGATGTTGAATAAATATTTATTTTCTTCAAAGATAATTTGCAATAAGAATGTAAGAATGTAAATAGTCAGTTTTGCTGGTATGTTGCCTGTCTCTTTATGTTCAGGCGATGAGAACGCCACCTCGTGCTCATCTCTGTGTACTGCATAATTATACACATGCACTGTAGATGACAGAGTATGACTGTCTCTTACGTAACATGATTTTTCCAGGACAGCAGCAGTTCTGTTGGGTTGGTTGAGCTGACGGGAATCAAGGATCTCGATGATATCAACCAGGAAATCTCCCAGCTGCGGAGGTCAGAGAGATCATGCATGGAGAATTATACTCTACACATAACCATACAACTGGCATTTTTCTGGTTACTTATTTTGCTCTCTTTGCTTTTTGCTCATTTGAATTATTTTCTGATTTTTGGTGCATAGTGAGAAACGCATATTGGAGACAGAAATCAGGCAGAAAGAGGAAGCTCTGCGACAGAGGAATAGTGAAGTGCAGGTGAGGCTGGTCTGTGCTTTGTCCCACTTGTTACAGAGCCAAACAAAAACATGGAAATTAAACACTGATTTGAGTTTATTATATTATGTGAGAAGAAAGAGAGCATGACACATGAAATGCACAACATGAAATGTTGTTCACACTGCTCTTTTCCACGCATTTAAAGAAAAAAGGAGGCTCAAGACACTGTAAAATGTCTTAAAAGTCCAAATTTACTTCATTGAAATGCTGATTGTTTGCAGGAGGTGCAGAGAGACCTGGAGCGTGAAAACGTGGACCTTCAGGATTTGGAGCACCAGAAATGGGACGGTCAGGAGCGACTCAGTGAGATGGAGCAGCAGAGAGCCAAACTGGAGAGCACGCTGGACGAGACCAAGAACAAGTGGCAGGAGGAGAACGCTAAAGTGAGACGCGCTCGATTTGAGTTTGCACAGAAGACAGAAAAGATTTTAGCTGTATATTATAGTTGTCTATTTGTAGCAATGACCATTTTTGTTTAAATTAATGAATAAATGTTTTTTTTTTATTATTTCTTTTGCATTTTTTTTAAATGTAAATTTTATATTTTATGCATTTTAGTCATTTTATTAATTTCCATTCACCAGTGTTTTTTTTTCAGTCTATAGGTTATCATAGTATTTATTCATATTTTGAGTTAGCATTTATTTTCATATTTTTAGTTTTCAATTTTGTTTCAGTAATTTTATGTGCTTTTTGTCATTTTTATTCATTGTTGTTTTTTTATATATTTAGTTTATTATATTTAGTTTAAGTTTTAGTAATTTTAGTACTTCAACTGCAGCTTCTTTTAGTTCAGTTAGTTAGCAAGGCAACATTTCTCAGTTTTTTCTGCTCTTTTGCCTTTTTTTTTGTATTTTTCTGTTTTGCTTTGATTTATTTTTATTTCAGTTTTAGTTTTAATAATTTTGGTATTTCAACTTTTTTGCCAAGGCAAAATTTCATCTGAAGGTATTAGATTTGTTTCACCTCCTGCTGAAAAGATGGGCAATTTTGGACAAAATTTATTTTAAATTGAAAATTTTTCAAAATATAACTAAATATTAACTTAATTTGTCAAAACACAAATGTGACTAAAGTAATACTGTTTCCATTATACAGGCCTCCCAGTGTTGAAAAACTGCAACAATTACATTGCCATTTCTAGGCTTTGAAAAAAACATGGAAGTTTAATCATAGAAACTATAAAATATTTAATTGGCTTAAAATCTGTATTTGTAAATGTTCTCTGGAAAGTGATTTTTCCTTATAATGTCCGGAAAAGTTGTGCTAGAGAGTTTGGAAACCCTGCCTATCAGTGTATTTACTGTAAACATGTTTCCTGTTTGTTTTTACAAATGCATTTGAAGTCATTTATTAGCTGCCTTAGTAAAAACAAAGGGTAAATACTGACAATCTATAACTTTTAGATAACAGTTTAGATTGCAGTAATGTAAATCTCCAGTGCAAGTTGTATTGGAATAATCCTTAAACTATGAAGGAAATATGGTTTGAATGACTTTATGCTGAAAATCAAGTGTCTAAAACAAGCATGTTGATTCTGGTATATTAGTGACTGAATCATTCACAGCATTTGATTGTGTGCATGTAGATCACATCGCTGCAGACGCAGATCCTGTCTCAGGAGTCAGACGTACAGATGCAGGAGAAGGAGGTGAGCAGAACAAAGACGGACCTGTACTGTATGGAACAAGAGGAGCAGCGTTTGGAGGAGAGTCTGCATGCTGGGAAAGCCAAGCTGGACAGCATCCTCAAACTGCTGAAGACATCGCAGGACGAGATGGACCAGGTCACACACACCAGCACGCATCCCACACACGTTTATCACGCTGTTTTTACTAGGTGCCCTTCAGGTCATTCAAGATTTACACATGGTTATTTACTGAAAGGCACAGAGACATCATTATGCCTTCTTATATATATATATATATATATATATATATATATATATATATATATATATATAAGGCAAGGCAATATTTCTCACGTTTTATTTAGTTTAACTTAATGTGCTAAAATAACTAAAACTAATACTGAAATAAAAATTAATAAAAGAAATATATAGACGCGTTAAAAAGCTCATAAAATTGATAAAAAATATTTATATTTCAGTGATACTAAAACTGCACATTTTATAATGTAAATAGACAATGTTTTTAATTTAAATTTTTGCCTTGTGTTAATCTGAAATGTCAAATATAGTTTTTTGTACATTTTTGTAAATTTGTTAATCTTTGTTCTTGCCATTAAGATTGTAGAATTTTAGTCTTGCTAAAAATTATAAATAAATATAAATTCACTGTACATTTGATACCAATAATGCATTTCAATTGACCTTTCAGAGAGCAATGCTTATGCGTTAATATTTAAATACCAAATCACAAATTTCATGAAAATGTAAAAAAAAAGATTTTAATGACATTTGCGTCCTGAATCTTTTTTTTCTAATTGCAATACGGCACTACAGGTGATGTTAAATTGAGAATTCTGTTATTTTTAAAAAATATTTTCTAGCAACATATTTTTGCAAATGACATATTACCAAAAATCTATTTAATCGGAATAACAACATTTCAAAAGGAGAAAAAACAAATAAATAAATAAAAATAAAGAAACTGCCATTTCTCATTTCAGCATATCAGACACCTTGCAATGCATAATGTAAAAATCAATCAGCGAAATCCGAACAACATAATTTTTTTGCAACCCCAGTGTCCAGATAACTGTGATTTATTAATTATATGTAATATTCTAAACTTCTTTCTTGAAGTACCTGCAGTAAAGTCGTGTAAAGTGACATCTGTGTTGTGAACGTGTTCCCTCAGACGCGCAGTGAGCTCAGTGAGATACAGGAGGTTCAGCGGGAGCTGAATAAGACCATTGAGCGCTACAGCAAAGCTCTGAACGTCAGCACGACCAGCCTGGCCGAACTGGACCAGCTCATCTCTGAGGAGAGCTCCACCGCTGACGCCAAGGTCAGGAATCACGCACGCTTCACAAATGTCCTCCTCATGTGCTCCTGTGTGCTAAAGTGCACCTGATTTTGAGAGACAGGTGTATATGTAGGTTGAACTTTAAGGCTGATGATACATGGGACAACTTTTTGAGCGATATTGCTGGGCAACTTTGGTTAATGTTGGCATCAACGGGCAACTAGGTGAGACATGGGGTCTGCGACTGATTTAAAGTATCCAGATAGAAATTTGTTACCCATTCTCAGTGGGAAAGTGCCAAAGCTACATTGCTCAAAAAAAGTTGCCCCATGTATCATCAGTCTTAAGGAGATTTTCCAGGTTGTTTCAACTTAAACTGGATGGACAAATGTGTGACCTGATTGACCTGAGTGAAACCAAGCAAATAGTAACCAGATTTACATATTTAGCTGTTTGTGAGAGTTTAAAGAATTACAGGATTCTCCATGGTCATAGAAATATCAGGAGTTTTTGAAACTAAGCTTTTAGATTAGTTTTAGTTTTACTCAGCTTTTAGTTGTATATTATAGTTGTTAATTTGTAGCAATGACCATTTTTTTAAATTACTAAATGTTTTTAATTTTAGTTTTGTCCTTTTTTATTAGTTCTAACTTATTTATATTTCTATTTATATATTTACTATTTCAGTTTTAGTTTGAGTAATTTTTGTGCTTCAGTTCGATGCCAAAGCAACATTTCTTATTTTCATATTTTTTAAAGTTTTTAATCTAATATTTATATTTTTAATCATTTTAGTTTTAACTAATAAAATTATGTGCCATTTTAAACAAAATTAATTAATACTGATGAAATCTTGACTAAATATACAGGGAAAAAACACAGGCAAAAGACAAATTGTTTTTGGAAATTGTGATGAAGCTTTTAGTTGTAAATTTTAGTTGTTTGTAGAAATGACCATTTTTGTTTAAATTATTAAATGTGTTCAATTTAATAAAAAAAGTTTAAATTTGATAACATTTAGTCTGTTACATTTTCACACATTTAGTTTTAATATAATAATTTAGTTTTACAGACCAGTGTTATTTTATCATTATTTACGTAGTATTTATTAATATTTTGAATTAGCTTTTATTTTGGTATTTTCACTTTTCATTTTAATTTTAGTTTAAGTTTTATTTAACTTTAAATTTTTTAACTTTAGTTTTATATCAGTTTTAGTAATTTTAGTATTTTAACTTAAACATATATTATTTTAGTTATTTGCCACAGCAAGATTTCTAATTTTACATATTATTTTTATTTTATTTTTATATTTAAATTTTTTCTCCCCAAATATTTATATGTAGTTAATTTCAGCTCCATTTCAATTACTGAATATTTTTTTTTAAATAGATTTTGTTTGCAGTAACAATTCTAAAATTTACTAAAATTATATGGCATTTTGGACAAAATTATTCAATAGGGTAAAATGACTAAATTAAAAGAAACATTTGTCAAAAGTAATAGCCTGTGACTAAAGTAAAATTACAGTTAACATTTTTCCGTTATACAGGCGTCCCAACGGTCATGGAAAACCTGGAATTTTTACATTGTGATTTCCAGCCCTCGAAAAAAACATGGAAATGCAATCATGGAAACTATAAATATTTAATTGGCTAAAAATCTCTGTGAAAAGATTTTATCCAGTTATTACCTTATCCAGTAATAATGAATGATGGAAAAGTCGTAGTCAAAAGGTTTGGAAACTTTGGTTATGAGTGTATTTTCTGTAAACATGTTTCCTGTTTGTTTTTACTAATTGAGGAGTAATTTACTAAGTGCCTTAGTAAAAAACAAATGGTAAATACAGACAACATTTTAACTTTAGAAATCACCTCTTCAGCAACACACCTCCTTGAACTTTGAATAATCCTTAAATTGTGAAGGAAATATGGTTTGAATGTTTGGTCTTATTATGTTTCAGTCCACATGTTTGTTCTCATTTAAATTAACTTCAGCTTGGCCTTCCATCGAAAGGTTAAAGGGACACACACATGTCCGTCAGAGTGCCTTTACTCTTGTTATTGTCAATGTAATTACGCCACACACTGGTCCACTGTCAAACGGCTCACTCTTTCTGTGACGTCTGACGTCAGAAGATCCAGCGCAGGAAATGAAGACGCGGCCCGGCGGCCTGTAGAGCTGAACGATGCCCTCAATGATAATATTTTCCCCGCAGTCAGAGGAGCAGAGCAAACACGAGCTGAATGCTATGTGTGTTTCAGGAGGATTCATTAGTTAAGTCCAGGATGGCCATGTTTAACAGTAGTGGCTCTCAAGGCCTGAACGCAGACCCCTTCCAGAGCGAAGACCCCTTCAAAAGTGACCCTTTCAATAAAGGTGGGTTTTCGTCTGCCTTCATACATCAAACACATTCAGTTCAAACTCAATAACTGTTTCCATCCTCCTATTGTTATGCAAATTATGGGATATTGCATAAAAAATGCAAGATGCACAAAAGACAAAAAGACCAAGATGCACAATTCAGAGTTTATATCTCACAATTATCAGAAAAAAAGTCAAAATTGCAAGATATGAAATCAGGATTGCAACTCTGAGAAAAAAAGTCAAAATTACAAGATAATTCATTTAATTAGGCATACTTTTTGATTGTTAATTTAATTAAACCTTAAAAATGGAATCCAGAAAAATTAAAACGCAAAACACAGAATTTGGTAAAAATAAAACATATTTCATAGGGCCCTAATTTTTTTTATTAAACCTTTTAATAAATTGTTGTTAAATTATGTAAGTTTCATGTTTTTAATTGATTAGACATACTTTTTGATTACAAAAAATTAATTTAATTATTAAAATGATTGATTAATTATTTCTTCCAGTTCTGAGAAAAAAGTCAAGGTTACGTGATATGAAGCCAGAATGGTGAGAAATAAACTCGCAATTGCAAGAAAAAATAATTGAGAGAAAATGTTGCACATACCCTCTTTATGTATTTTTTTTTGGTGCAAATAAAAACAGACTTGTGTGATGTAAACAAAGTATTCAGAAAAAAAAAATCTGAATTGCGAGATGTAAACGTGGAACTGCAAGATAAAAGTTGTATATCAGAGTTTATACTTTGCAATTCTGCCTTTTTTTCTAAAAAAAAAAAAAAAATTCGGAGAAAAAAATCAGAATAGCAAATAAAAAAATCAGAATTGCTGGATTAAAACTCGCAATTGCAAGAAAAAAGAATTGTTTGATAAAAAGTTGCAAATACCTTTTTTATTTTTTATTTTAGTGGCAGAAACAAAAAAAAATAGATACTTGTTTGTTTGCAGAGTAAACTTTCATTGATATTTTATCCAAATGTAATGACAGACATTTAAGTGTGACTTCCCTTGTTAAGGCTGGATGTAAGAAAGAAGTACTGATGAAATGGTTTCTGAATGATTAAACAATGTTTGTGACATTTGCGTGTGAATTGTTGTTCTCCAGCTGATCCGTTTGGAGGAGATCCGTTCCAGCAGAACGACCCGTTCAAAGACCCGTTCGCTAACTCTGATCCCTTTGGTGAAAGTTCCTCAAGTCAGTTCAAGGTAAAATAAAAAATACTGGGAATCTGAGGCCTTCTTGTACCAGAAAGAACATGTTTTTTGCACATTTATACAAATCTACCATGACAAATGATTGCTTTTAAATGAGTTCCATCAGTGGAAAATCAGAGCATGATCCAATTTTACTTCAGGTCATGAAATGCCAGTGTATTTTCATGCATTCTCATTCAGTTATTCTCACACAATGCATATTGAAATGGATGGAAATGATTATTTTGCTATTTTGTAAATTATTGTAGTTTTAAAAATGTAATTCATATTTCTGTGATGATTTTATGTTTTATTATTGAATGTCTGCATCTGGGACAAGGGTAAAATCTAAGCATATAAAAAGGCATTTGAAAAGTAGAAAAAATAAGTGAAAGCATGATAAAATATGTTTATGGAAAAGTTGAGAACCCAAAACCAAACTGTGATCTGAAAATGTGCATCTACATCGATTTTTTTATCCACAGAGACTGATTTTTTATTAAAACTAACAGATTGTTAGTTTTAATAAAAAATCAGTCTCTGTGGATAAAAAAATCGATGTAGATGCACATTTTCAGATCACAGTTTGGTTTTGGGTTTTTTGCATTTAAAACTGTAAATGAAACACAAGTAAATTCTTCTCCTGGAGAGCTTGCATGTGAGCTGATATTTTGGGTAATGTGGAGAGAAACATGTCATAATGTACAGTTATTGCTCTGTCATTCCCATGATGCCCTGTGGTTTCTCTCTCTCTCTCTCACAGGCCAGTCCCTTCAGCAGAAGAATCAGCCAGATATCGATGAGTCCCAAACCTAAAGACTCAGGTACGGTGTGCATTGGGTCACCTCTGATCCACTAACCGGCCGTATGTTCAGTCCCCGTCTTCATTATTGTTCATCAAACAGATCACGGTGTTCAGGAAGTCAGAATACCATACCATAACCCTATTCCACAATATTACTGTTTTTGCTCTGTTTTTGATCAAATAAATAAAGCCTTGGTGAGCAGAAGAGACTTTCAAAAACATTAAGAATATCAAACTTTTGACCAGTGGTGTGTAATCATTTGACACATCAAAAAATTATCTGTTTTAGAGATAAAATATGGTAAGTGATGTTGCGCCACGTCTCTTTGTTTGTTGTTGTTCATCATCTCCTTATCTTTTCGTCTCTTCGTCTGTTAGAGGAAGCTAGTTGGTCTGCTTAGTACAGGAGTGATGCATGATTCAGAGAGTAGATCAAAGATAGAGCCGTAAGAACCAACTTTCACACAAACACTTAAGTAACACTTCAGTAGTGAAGTTAATGAAGACAGTGGAATAATTATAATCATACGGTGTCATACAAGTCTTCAATAACACATAAATCCTCTTTGGTTGGACACAGTAATAACGTTAACATTTAGTGTGTGTGTGTGTGTGTATTTTTATTTATTTTTTTTTCAAAATGATTCAAAATCTATTTACATTTTATATATATATATATATATATATATATATATATATAATATATTCACACTCACACTCTCACACACACACACATACATACATACATACACACATACACACACAGACACATGCACATACATACTTGAATTTGTAGTTTACAGGGACTCTCCATAGGCGTAATGGTTTTTATACTGTACAAACCGTATTTTCTATTGCCCTACAGCAACCCTACACCTAAACCTACCCCTTACAGGAAACTACTGGGAATTTTTAAATTTCATAAAACACCATTTTGTATGTTTTTTTAAGCCTTTTGTTTTACGGGGACACAGGAAGTGTCCTCATAAATCATAAATCAAGTGCTGTCAAAGTTAACGCGTTAATAATGCATTAACGCAAATTCATTTTAACGGCACTAATTTTATTAACGCGATTAACGCAGCGCGCATTTTCTGTTTGACCCGTGGCCTAACCTGTACTACTATAGTTGGAGAAATGGAAATGGATGGAGATGCTGACAGTGTTGCCAACTTAGCGACTTTTCAGACCACTTTAGCAACTTTTTTATTTATTTTTTTCAAAAAGCGCCTAGTGACCAATCTTTATAGGGTTTGCCCAAACCTTATTTAGTTTCTGAGACTCGTTGGTACTGCCGCGCGAGCGCAGGACTCTCTTTCCTGCTGCGCACACACCTCTTTTCTCTCTCCCTCCACGTCTGCTCTGTTCAGCGCGCGGATGAGAGGAACAGCGCTTTCAGATAAAACAGATATTATGTTGCTTCTCTAATTTAACATGCAAGTATAGCCGAAATCACAGCACAGCTATTGTCTTTATCTTATGTATAGCCTATTTGATTTTATCAGACGATGGCTGGATTATAAATCAGGATTTTTGTGCAGATTAACATCTTGGAAGGGAGAGCTGGTTATTTAGTCCTATGGGTCGCATTTCAGTCACTATTTCATATTCATTCCATTGTCTGACAACAGAAACAGTAAAATATATCAATGAAAACAGTTTTATTGAGAATTTAGCTGCATCAAAATACAGTATGTGTGCAGTGGGCACAGAGAGGCAAACAAATGTAATAATAAATAATAAATGTACATTTTGCATGTTCAGAAGAAGTGAGATGTCCTGTCATGCGGAAATGTAAACAGGTTTGTGTAAGTAAATAGCTCAGTGCAAAGAAAGAGAAGTAATGGGAACCTGGTATTTCCTTTTTCATGTGTCTAATAGACATGAGCAAGTTCTTTGAAACACATCTATGATCTTTGAAACATGTCTAGTCTTCAGGCTCTGTTAAATATGGTTTCACTAATAATAAACATATATTGCATAAAGCATCCAAATTTGTCATTTCCCATGTTGATTAGAGTATTTAAAACATGAAAAGTATTAAATTAAGCTACATTTAGAACAGATAAAAATGTGTGATTAAATTGCGATTACTCGCGAGTTAACTCATGACAATCATGTGATTAATCACGATTAAATATTTTAATCGATTGACATTTTTCTCAAAATCTATTTACATAAATTATATATATGTATGTATGTATAATTTTTTTTAAAAAGTGGCCAAAAAACTTTTATATATATATATATATATGTGTGTGTGTGTGTGTGTATGTATATGTATGTTTCAAAATATGTTCATGTAAATATAATGTGCACCAATATATTATATTTTTTGGCTTTTTTTTTTTTTTTGATATTTTTATATTTTATTTTTATAAAATATTCTATTATTCTATCCAGATTTGCATTTGGTCTAAATGTAGGCTACTGTAAGATTGGAAATGTATTTTCTTGCCCATTTTGAAATATATTTTGGTATATGAAGGTTGAAACTAGTGCTGTCAATCGATGAAAAAATTTAATCACGTTAATCACAGTCATGGACTACGATTAATCGCAAATTTAAAATACTAGGATTTACCTGTAAATGTGTTGAAATAAAGAAATGCATGACAAACTAGTTTAAGGAAACAGAACCTTTCACACCTCTGCCAGGTATGAGACATAATCCTTATTATTCTTTTGTTTTTATTCAGCCATTATCAGCCTTTATACTGGCAATAAAACGTTTACCAAGCCACATCGCTTCAATCCCAGTATTTACCCATCTATTATCAAAAGTATTTCTAAATAAATACAACAAAACATTTTCTTGCGACCTTACATGACAAAATGCATTATGAAGAAGAATTGGACTTGTTCTGCAGGTGCATTAGAGCTAACATTAGCATCATGCTACATAAGACAATTTATGAGGTTCATAGTAACGTTACACTTTTACTCAAAAGTCACTTTAAACCACCATCGAGTGTTTGTAATAACTTCCTTTTCCGATCACACGTGGAATTTGGTCGTTGTTGTTATGCTATTTATAGCCTTTTTTATCACTGCACAAATTAGCATTTCAGATGTATTCATTATTATGAAAATATCCATATTGCAAGAAAATCACATACAAACCCTATCCTATCGTAATCGTGTATTTATTATCTTATATAATCTATAGTGGCTGTTGTCATGTTTATTTATTCTGCTTTGTAAAAGCCTTAAAATGTATGCTCTGACTGAAACTCACGTTGTTTGTGATGTTACAACCGCCTCTCCGTTCTTAAGTTGTCAGGTATACATTTCAGTATAATATATATATACAGGTGCATCTCAATAAATTAGAATGTCGTGGAAAAGTTAATTTATTTCAGTAATTCAACTCAAATTGTGAAACTCGTGTATTAAATAAATTCAATGCACACAGACTGAAGTAGTTTAAGTCTTTGGTTCTTTTAATTGTGATGATTTTGGCTCACATTTAACAAAAACCCACCAATTCACTATCTCAACAAATTAGAATACTTCATAAGACCAATAAAAAAAAACATTTTTAGTGAACTGTTGGCATTCTGGAAAGTATGTTCATTTACTGTATATGTACTCAATACTTGGTAGGGGCTCCTTTTGCTTTAATTACGCCTCAATTCAGCGTGGCATGGAGGTGATCAGTTTGTGGCACTGCTGAGGTGGTATGGAAGCCCAGGTTTCTTTGACAGTGGCCTTCAGCTCATCTGCATTTTTTGGTCTCTTGTTTCTCATTTTCCTCTTGACAATACCCCATAGATTCTCTATGAGGTTCAGGTCTGGTGAGTTTGCTGGCCAGTCAAGCACACCAACACCATGGTCATTTAACCAACTTTTGGTGCTTTTGGCAGTGTGGGCAGGTGCCAAATCCTGCTGGAAAATGAAATCAGCATCTTTAAAAAGCTGGTCAGCAGAAGGAAGCATGAAGTGCTCCAAAATTTCTTGGTAAACGGGTGCAGTGACTTTGGTTTTCAAAAAACACAATGGACCAACACCAGCAGATGACATTGCACCCCAAATCAAAACTTAACACTGGACTTCAAGCAACTTGGGCTATGAGCTTCTCCACCCTTCCTCCAGACTCTAGGACCTTGGTTTCCAAATGAAATACAAAACTTGCTCTCATCTGAAAAGAGGACTTTGGACCACTGGGCAACAGTCCAGTTCTTCTTCTCCTTAGCCCAGGTAAGACGCCTCTGACGTTGTCTGTGGTTCAGGAGTGGCTTAACAAGAGGAATACGACAACTGTAGCCAAATTCCTTGACACGTCTGTGTGTGTTGGCTCTTGATGCCTTGACCCCAGCCTCAGTCCATTCCTTGTGAAGTTCACCCAAATTCTTGAATCGATTTTGCTTGACAATCCTCATAAGGCTGCGGTTCTCTCGGTTGGTTGTGCATCTTTTTCTTCCACACTTTTTCCTTCCACTCAACTTTCTGTTAACATGCTTGGATACAGCACTCTGTGAACAGCCAGCTTCTTTGGCAATGAATGTTTGTGGCTTACTCTCCTTGTGAAGGATGTCAGTGATTGTCTTCTGGACAACTGTCAGATCAGCAGTCTTCCCCATGATTGTGTAGCCTAGCGAACCAAACTGAGAGACCATTTTGAAGGCTCAGGAAACCTTTGCAGGTGTTTTGAGTTGATTAGTTGATTAAAGGAACCAAATTAAAAGAACCAAAGACTTAAACTACTTCAGTCTGTGTGCATTGAATTTATTTAATGCATGAGTTTCACAATTTGAGTTGAATTACTGAAATAAATGAACTTTTACACAACATTCTAATTTATTGAGATGCACCTGTATATAATAAAAATAATAATAATAATAATAATTATTATTTATATATATATATATATATATATATATATATATATATATGTATATGTGTGTGTGTGTGTGTGTATGTATGTATTAGAGGTCAGCGTTTGTTTTGAGGCATTGCCTCAAAATTTCCTGTAGCATGATTCTATTAATAGCACTTTTATGTACACGTTTAGCTGCAGGCCTTCCGAAAATAGTCCCGTCAGAACAGGGAACGCTTTGTGGCTAAGCATCAGGAATCCACACAGCTGTCTTCTCTCTCTCTGTTTCTGCCCTGCTCATGCTGAACAGGTAAGCTCTTTCTGCGCGTCCCGTCGGAGGAAGCGGGGTTAATTTATGGGAAACACACAGACTGACGTGCTCCTGAAATAGCTCTTTTTACGGGAACACTAGAGAGTGTGTTCGGAGCTATTAGTGGTCTCACACTTACAGATGTGTGAAGGAAACTCACATGCCGTTTTACTAGCTCAGCTTTCTCACAGCAAACATACCGACTTACGATAGCTTGTCTTCTTTCCTCCTTCATAACTTCGTCTGTGTTCATAATTGGGTCATTGTTGTTGTGAACCTTTAGAACTTTAGAGCTTTTGTATGTAATTGTAATTTTAGGAAGTGTTTCTTTGGAAGTTTCAGATAAAGGATGCATTAAATTGATCAAAAGTGACAGTAAAGGAATATATCATGTTACTGTTTCAAATAAATGCTGTTCTTTTGAACTTTCTATTCATCAAAGAATCCTGAAAAATAAAATGTTTCACAGTTTCCACAAAAATATGAAGCAGCACAACTGATTTCAACATTGATAATAATCAGAAATGTTTCTTGATCAGCAAATCATCATATTAAAATGATTTCTGAAGAGTCATGTGACACTGAAGGCTGGAGTAATGATGCTGAAAATTCAGCTTTGATCACAGAAATAAATTACATTTTAACTGATATTCATATAGAAAACAGCTATCTTAAATTGTAGTATTTTTTCACAATATTACAGTTTTTAATGTATTTTTGATCCAATAAATGCAACCTTGATGAGCAGAAGAGACTCTTTCAAAACCATTCAAAAATCTTAATGACCCCAAAAATTTGAAATATTTTGTAGCGAATATTATTAGATTTATTAGTATAAATTGATTATTTACAGGATAAAAATGAACAGGCTGGAAATAAAGAGAGAAAAGCAACTGGCTTTTTTTTTAAATTAAAACAATATTTACAAGAAAACATGTTTAGTTTGAAATTCGGAAATGTGAAAGCAAAAAATGAAGAAATATTTTTCTATTTTATTTTTGGATTAATTTAGAGTAATTTAATTTATAGAAGTTGCACCCAGAGGTATTATTGTTAACTAAAACTAAAAATTAAACTAAAATTAAATTCATTTTGTTACTTAAAATAATTGTTAATGGAAATAAATATAACATAACACTAATTACAAATTACAAAAACACAAAATTACTAAAACATTAACAAATTAAAATGGAAAATATAAAAATAAAAACTGACTTAAAATAATAAAGTCTATAATATCTCCGTGGTTCTAAAATATCATTGTGATTTTTTTTTTTTCTTGTCACTTATTAGTTATATTAAGACATAAGATGAGGGCATAAAAATATACTGCGTAGTAAGTGGGAATGGCTCAACTGTATGACTCTTTCATAATGTCGTCATTAGTTAACCAGAAACATACGTCACAGATGGAAAACAAAAAAAAAACTGCAGATGGAAAACAAAACGTGTGCTTTTCAGGAGCTGAAAGTCATGGAAAATGAGAAACACTGGCCACATACAAGCCGCTCTCTTAAAATAGCACCTGTGTTTGTGCCGCGCTGTTCAGCAAACGGACAGAACTGAGCATTTGCAGTGAATTGAAACGCAGCGGCTGTGTTACTAGATGTTTCCATCTAATCATTTGCTTGTGCTTTCTCTCTTTCATAAACAGACCCGTTTACTGCGTCAGACCCATTCGGTAGCGACTCTTTTGGAGGGAAAGGTGGTTTCGCTGATTTCTCTCAAATGTCAAAGGTATGTTCAAAAGAGAAATCTACAATAGTTCAGCCAGATCACTGCAAGCTCAACTCGTTTACACTAATCAACATGCATTTGGGAAATTGAAGTTGAGATTACTCAAAATTTGTTAAAGGAATGGCATGCTGCATATGCATTATGCACACTATAAGCAGCATGTGAACTGTTTATATTGATGGAATATCTGCATGATCTGCTATATTTGTCAAAATGTAAGTTATACAACCAGAGCACATTGCATGGATTACCGTATCCCACAATGCAATAACCCAGACCTCACATTCCATTTCAGGTGTGATGCATGAAATATGAAATGATTTTTAAGACAATTTTAGCAAGAAAGCAAGATTATTTATACAGCACATTTCATGCAAAATGATAATTCAAAGTGCATTGCATGAAAAGGATTTTTAAAAAAATCATAAAATGATCACAACAGAGGTATAAAAAATAAAAGCAAAGAATAAAATAGATTAAAATTAGATGATTTAAAACAGTTAATAAACAATTTTTACACAAGTACCTTAAATATGTAAAATGAACTGATATAGATACAACTGACATGCAAAAACATGCAATTAATGCAGTGTTCATATAGTAATCTAGCATAATTGACGTGTTCATAGTGTTCATTATATTTTTTGTAGTTTCCACTCACCGCTATATAACTTAAAAAGGTCTTAAAATGTCTTAATTCGCCCCTCCACAAAATAAATTGGAGCAGAAAGTCTTAAATGTGTAAAGTCATGGCATTAAATGTTGCATGATTTGCTAAAATTAATATCATCCTTAGTATTTTGTCTTGTTTTCCAGTACAAATATCTAAACATCCTTTGATCAACATGCATTTATACTTGAGATGCAAAATTAAGATTTGAAGTCTTGTTTTTTCAGAAATTGAACCGAATTAAGTGAGTTTTCTGAGCCCATTGGCAGATATTTGTTCTTTTAATATTATAAATTCACTTCATTTTGATTAGTTTCACATAAAACAAGACTACTTATTCTGTCATTTTGCTTGTCAAGGACATTTATCTTGATTTAAGAATCTTAAGACATTTGCACAGAAGAACAAGGCAAAAAAATAGACAAAAATGAAGAACATCACTTTTTTTACAGTGTGATCAGAAGGTACTGTAAAATTGGAAGTTGTATTTTCAAACTTTGAAGCATTGCTTATAAAACAAATTGTGTTCCTTAAGTTTTCTCTATTCAAAAAGTCTTAAAAAGGTCTTAAAATATCTTAAATTTACCTTAAAAAGCCTGATCTAAGTTTTCTCAACTATGACGACTTCCGCTTTTGATAACCCTGAAATTGTAAAAGGCAGTATATATTTTTCAGTAAGGAGTTATTTTTTTGTGTAGTTATTGCTTAGTGTAGATGCAGTGTTGTGATATGTGTTTGTTCTCAGAGCTCGAGTTCAGAGCCTCAGAGACGAAAGCCGACGTACCCGCTGCCGCCTCCTAAAAAACCCGGACCACAGAGACCAGGGCCACCTCCTTATGGTGAGAAAAGCCTGCCAACATCAAAGTGTGCTTGTGATTTACTGATTTAATTATCACATTCATCTGATAAGCATGAGAGTGTGTGTGCGTGTGACTTAATTACATAAAAATGCGTTATGACGTTTATCTCACTGGTTTTATTTTGCAGTGAAGAAGAGTGAAATGAAATGTTTATCTGGTATAGTAATATTATTATAATATTAAGTGCTTTTTTGTGTTACATGCTGATGACTATAACCAAATTTAAGAACTGTAATGTCTGGAGCGAAATCTTTATTTTAAATGAGATCTTTTGAATTAATTTTCAATTTTATGATATATGCTTGATTTATTATTATTTCTAGACATGTTTCAATTGAGCGGAAATGTCAGGGAGTTGTAAGACTAGTTATCTTTATCTAGCTATAACCAGGCCCAGACTCATCCCTCAGCAAAAATGTTTGTAAAGCGCTTCTATTTGTTTCCTACAAAATTGTTATTTGAGCTGTATAATTGTATAAATCATCCTTTTAGTGTTGAGAATATGCACTGGATGAGTGTCTGGTTATACTTTACCAATGTAATTCAAATGGATTGATTTTGGTCCATGTAAATGTCAGTTATTTTAGTGTTATTTATATACTATAATAATAATAATTATTAATATTTTTTTTAAATTAGCCTTTATTTATACATTTTCAGTTTTAATTTTAGTTTAAGTTGTAGCACTTTTGTTCTGTGCTTTTGTCATTTTTGTCAGTTAATTCTGAGTTTCAGAATTTTAGTACTTAAGAAGTTTTTTAATTACTTATTTCAGTTTGCTGCCAATTCAACATTTACAATTTTTTTTTTAATTTAACTTTGATAGATATATATATATATATATATATATATATATATATATATTATATATATATATATATATATATATATATATATATATACACAGTGGGTACGGAAAGTATTCAGACCCCCTTAAATTTTTCACTCTTTGTTATATTGCAGCCATTTGCTAAAATCATTTAAGTTCATTTTTTTTCCTCATTAATGTACACACAGCACCCCATATTGACAGAAAAACACAGAATTGTTGACATTTTTGCAGATTTATTAAAAAAGAAAAACTGAAATATCACATGGTCCACAGTATTTAGTAGAAGCACCCTTTTGATCTAATACAGCCATGAGTCTTTTTGGGAAAGATGCAACAAGTTTTTCACACCTGGATTTGGGGATCCTCTGCCATTCCTTCTTGCAGATCCTCTCCAGTTCTGTCAGGTTGGATGGTAAACGTTGGTGGACAGTAGGGCTGCACGATATATCGTTTCAGCATCGATATCGCGATGTGCGCATCCGCGATAGTCACATCGCAGGATGTGCGATGTTTAGTAGGCCTGATCATTATATTTATACTGATCATTTTCTTTGCTCACACACAGACACCGTGTCTACTCCGGACGCGACAGCTGCACAGAGATACCCATTTTTAAATAAATTTAGTAGCAGAGCTACTGCAAGCGATTTTCAGTGCTGGAAATCCATTTATCCTTTGTTGAAACTTCCGCGTCGTCGAGGAGAGCACATCACGGATGTTTAGCAACGGCAGGCGCCAGGAAAGCGCAAGCTCCCGAGCGCTTTGGAAAGGAGGAGGAAGTGGCGCGGCGGGAGTTTTCCACGCGTTTGCAGATGTGAACGGCCCCAAAGTCTTTCTACACTGGATGCGACAAAGCGCCCGTTGCCAATCGTGTCAACTTTGTGTCAGTACGTCATAAATAGAGCGAGGCATATCAGTTTACTGGCGGGGATTCGTCGTGTCGCGCCGCATCCAGTGTAGTTCGACACATATGCGCGAAACCGTGTCAAAATGCATGTCTCCAAGTATCCTTGTAAAAAAAAAGAAAACAGTTGCTTATGTCTTAGGTAAACAATTGAGAAAGAAAGAGGATAACAATAACAGCAGTTTAATGTCTCAGTTGCTTTCGGTGTCATAATCAAACAACAAAACAGAGAAAAATCACTTTTGTAGCTTTAACACAGATTTATTAGATTTAATTTATACAATGAAGACTGTGTTATGCAGTGTTATTTTACATTTTATTATTCAGTTTCTGCACCTGAATACTGTTGGACTTGCCTTAAAAATACAAAGCACTGTTTATTTCATTTGTATCTTTGTTCTATTATATTTATCTATGCTTGTAAATTGTTTATTTCCTATGCTGATTTACTCACCTACAATATCAATATTTTTTTCTCTCTCCAAATAGAGCTATTCAAGTCATTTGGTGATTTTTTTTTTTTTTTTTTTTCTTTTTTTTTTTTCATATCGCAATATATATCGCAGAAAAACAAAATATCGCAATGTGAGTTTTTTCCAATATCGTGCAGCCCTAGTGGACAGCCATTTTTAGGTCTCTCCAGAGATGCTCAATTGGGTTTAAGTCAGGGCTCTGGCTGGGCCATTCAAGAACAGTCACGGAGTTGTTGTGAAGCCACTCCTTCGTTATTTTAGCTGTGTGCTTAGGGTCATTGTCTTGTTGGAAGGTAAACCGTCGGCCCAGTCTGAGGTCCTGAGCACTCTGGAGAAGGTTTTCGTCCAGGATATCCCTGTACTTGGCCGCATTCATCTTTCCCTCGATTGCAACCAGTCGTCCTGTCCCTGCAGCTGAAAAACACCCCCACAGCATGATCCTACCACCACCATGCTTCACTGTTGGGACTGTATTGGACAGGTGATGAGCAGTGCCTGGTTTTCTCCACACATACCACTTAGAATTAAGGCCAAAAAGTTCTATCTTGGTCTCATCAGACCAGAGAATCTTATTTCTCACCATCTTGGAGTCCTTCAGGTGCTTTTTAGCAAACTCCATGCGGGCTTTCATGTGTCTTGCACTGAGGAGAGGCTTCCGTCGGGCCACTCTGCCATAAAGCCCCGACTGGTGGAGGGCTGCAGTGATGGTTGACTTTCTACAACTTTCTCCCATCTGCCGACTGCATCTCTGGAGCTCAGCCACAGTGATCTTTGGGTTCTTCTTTACCTCTCTCACCAAGGCTCTTCTCCCCCGATAGCTCAGTTTGGCCGGACGGCCAGCTCTAGGAAGGGTTCTGGTCTTCCCAAACGTCTTCCATTTAAGGATTATGGAGGCCACTGTGCTCTTAGGAACCTTAAGTGCAGCAGAATTTTTTTTGTAACCTTGGCCAGATCTGTGCCTTGCCACAATTCTGTCTCTGAGCTCTTCAGGCAGTTCCTTTGACCTCATGATTCTCATTTGCTCTGACATGCACTGTGAGCTGTAAGGTCTTGTATAGACAGGTGTGTGGCTTTCCTAATCAAGTTCAATCAGTATAATCAAACACAGCTGGACTCAAATGAAGGTGTAGAACCATCTCAAGGATGATCAGAAGAAATGGACAGCACCTAAATATATGAGTGTCACAGCAGAGTTAAATATATGAGTGTCACAGCAAAGGGTCTGAATACTTAGGACCATGTGATATTTCAGTTTTTTTTTTTTAATAAATCTGCAAAAATGTCAACAATTCTGTGTTTTTCTGTCAATATGGGGTGCTGTGTGTACATTAATGAGGAAAAAAAATGAACTTTAAATGATTTTAGCAAATGGCTGCACTATAACAAAGAGTGAAAAATTTAAGGGGGTACTTTCCGTACCCACTGTGTGTGTGTATGTGTGTATATATTTATTTTCCCGTTTTAATTTTAGTTTAAGTTTTAGTCATTTTGGTTTGGGCTTTTGTCATTTTTATTAGTTTTTGAAATATATATATATATTATTATTATTTTTTTTTTTTTCAGTTTTAATAATTTTTCAAATCATTTTAGCACTTAACTTTTTGTTCTCAAGTTTTTAAGTAAGTTTTTCATCTAATATTTGCATTTTATTTTATTTACTGAAATTGTTGTATAGTTTTAGTTATAAAATATAATATTATAAAAAATTATATTACAGAATTATAATTATTAGTTAGAAAATATATAATATAATAATAACAACACTGATAAATATTACGTATAGTTATGTCATATAAGTCCTCTCCTTGCCCCATACCTTGGCAATACTTTCCAGTCTGTTTATGTTTAGTGCAGTGCACCATAGACTTCCATTGTAAGTGCATTATTGTAAGCGCAAGTTCTGATGAATTATATTCTATATTCTGTGGTAAAGCCTGATTTATATTGAAACTGGAGTATTCTTATAAGTAATCATTGAAGTTTTAATTATGAACACCTTCAGACTTGTACCACATTTCACAACCCACATCAGACATTTCACCACATGCAAACAAACTCAATAAAATGACAGATCATGCAGAGTGAGTCTGATAATGGAAAGGCAAGCACTTCCCCATTTTAACGATATCGAAGCGCATCAGTGCGTTTTGAGCTCATTGTAGGACAGCTGTGACAGGGAAGATAAGAGTGGCCTTGGCATGAGATACTCAGCTGCTGCAGTCATCTGTTCTTCCACAGAGCGGAAGAACAGACGACTGCAGGTTTATTTGTCCATAGTTCACCCAAAAATGAAGTTTCTGGCATTTACTCACCCTCATGTTGTTTCGAACATGTGTGACTTGCCTTCCTCTGTGTTCACGCTGTGTTTTCCATGCAATGAAAGCATATACAGGTGCATCTCAATGAATTAGAATGTCGTGGAAAAGTTCATTTATTTCACTAACTCAACTCAAATTGTGAAACTTGTGTATTAAATAAATTCAATGCACACAGACTGAAGTAGTTTAAGTCTTTGGTTCTTTTAATTGTGATGATTTTGGCTCACATTTAACAAAACCCACCAATTCACTCAAATTAGAATATGGTGACATGCTAATCAGCTAATCAACTCAAAACACCTGCAAAGGTTTCTTGAACCTTCAAAATGGTTACACAATAGCCTATACAATCATGGGGAAGACTGCTGATCTGACAGTTGTCCAGAAGACAATCATTGACACCCTCCACAAAGAGGGTAAGTCACAGAAGGTCATTACTGAATGGTTGGCTGTTCACAGAGTGCTGTATCAAAGCATATTAAGTGAAATTTGACTGGAAGGAAGAAATGGGGTAGGAAAAGGTGCACGAGCAACAGGGATGACCACAAGCTTGAGAATACTGTCAAACAAAGCTGATTCAAACACTTGGGAGAGCTTCACAAGGAGTGGACTGAAGCTGGAGTCAGTGATCAAGAGTCACCACGCTCAGACGTCTTCAGGAAAAGGGCTACCAAGCCACTTCTGAAACAGAAACAATGTCAGAAGCATCTTACCTGGGCTAAGGAGAAAAAAACTGGACAATGAAAAAAGTCAACGCAGCCATCTACCAGGACATTTTAGAGCACTTCATGCTTCCTTCTGCTGACAAGCTTTATGGAGATGCTGATTTCATTTTCCAGCAGGACTTGGCACCTGCCCACACTGCCAAAAACACCAAAAGTTGGTTAAATGACCATGGTGTTGGTGTGCTTGACTGGCCAGCAAACTCACCAGACCTGAACCTCATAGAGAATCTATGGGGTATTGTCAAGAGGAAGATGAGAGACACCAGACCCAACAATGCAGATAAGCTGAAGGCCACTGTCAAAGAAACCTGGGCTTCCATACCACCTCAGCAGTGCCACAAACTGATCACCTCCATGCCACGCCGAATTGAGGCAGTAATTAAAGCAAAAGGAGCCCCTACCAAGTATTGAGTACATATACAGTAAATGAACATACTTTCCAGAAGGCCAACAATTCACTAAAAATGTTTTTTTTTATTGGTCTTATGAAGTATTCTAATTTGTTGAGATAGTGAATTGGTGGGTTTTTGTTAAATGTGAGCCAAAATCATCACAATTAAAAGAACCAAAGACTTAAACTACTTCAGTCTGTGTGCATTGAATTTATTTAATACACGAGTTTCACAATGAGTTGAATTACTGAATTAACTTTTCCACGACGTTCTAATTCATTGAGATGCACCTGTACAGTACTTGTCAAATAATATTATTACAAAAAAATATTATTACAATTTAAAATTACTATCCTATTTAAATGTTAAAATGTATTTTATTGCAGTGAAGCAAAGCTGAATTTTCAGCATCATTACTCCAGTCTTCAGTGTCACATGATCCTTCAGAAATCATTTAATGTGCTGATTTGCTGCTCAATTAATATTTGCACTCAGTTATTAATAATGGTTCTTATTTTTATCAGTTTAAAAAAGATTTTGCTGCTTATTATTTTGTGGAAACATTTTTTTTAGGATTCTATGATGAACAGAAAGTTCAAAAGAACTTTTGCAATATTGTAAATGCCTTTACTGTCACTTTTGATCAATTTAATGCATATTTGCTGAATGAAAGCATTATTTAAAACACACACACACATTTAAATGGTAGTATATCATGATTTCTGCATAAATACTCAGCAGCACAACTATTTAACATTGATAATAATCAGAAATGTTTCTTGAGCAGCAAATCAGCATATTAGAATGACTTCTGAAGGATCATGTGACACTGAAGACTGGAGTAATGATGATGAAAATTCAGCTTTGATCACAGGAATAAATTGCATTTTAATATATATTCACAGAAAAACGATTAAAGCGATTAAGCGATTAAAAATTGTAATAATATTTCACAATTTTACTGTTTTTACTGTATTTTTGAGCACATAAATGCAGCCTTGGTGAGCAGAAGAGACTTCATTAAAAACATTTAGAAATAGTAATGTTTCCATACTTTTGACAAGTACTGTAGTCATACAAATTCAGGTTGTGAATGACATTAGGTTGAGTAAATAATGACAAAATGTAATTTTTGGGTAATAATAGAGTAAATAATGGTGTTTTTCCTAGAAGAGATTGCTTTGTTTGTGTATTTGCAAGATTTGCATTCGTGAGAATGTCTGTTTGTGTTTTCACACGTGCAAATGTGTACACAACATGACTCTGTATGTGTGTGTGGTGTGTGTGTGAAGTCCTTTAAACTCAGCCTTGATGACCTGCATCCACATATTGAACAAGTGAATCCTTAATCACATCATCAAAGTGTGTTGTCAGCCTCTGTTTGGTCGACATTGAATCACTGTTTCCTGCGGCGTTATCAGCGCTGTAGAGGTTAGCCAGCCTCTACCATGACTAGATGCGTGGTGGGTGGGTCAGACCTCTGTGATCATTTATACATTTAGCTGATGCTTTTATCCAGACATGAGGAATTAAAGTGATTTGTCCTACAAGTTCTGCGATTGTTCAGATGTTGAAAATATAGAGATTTTTGGGTAAAACACTTTACAATATGGTTGCATTTGTTAACATTAGTTAACTACAGGATGAACTAACAATTAAAAAATACTTCAAAAGCATTTGTTAATCTTACTCTATTTTCCGTTTTCATTTAAAATTTTGTTAACACTATATTAAACTTCATATATGTAGAACTTTGTGATTTTATGTATATATAAAAATTGTTTATATTAATTTATATTAAAATTGTATTAAATAATAATTATGTATTATATGTATTGTTAACAATATGTATATATAATTAAATACATAATTAGAATAATTGCATTACAGTAATTAGCTATATAATGAGCTATATACATATTTTATTCAAAATCAACATAAAGAGCATGAAAAATTTATATAATGCTATTACATTTTCACATTTAAATTTTTTACTATTAAAATGTTTATACTATAAAACAAAAATAATTTACAGTAATAATTATAAATATTATTTTTTAATTGCATATTTCTTGTCATGATCATTAGATCATCACAGTAATACAATTTTTTAAATTGAAAAAATCAGTATAAAAATAATTGTTTATTAAATAATAATAATATATAAGTACACTTAATAGTATGTATATATAATTAAAATGGATGGATTGTAAATGATTCAAATAAATATAATTATTAATTATAAATAGATTTGCTATTTAGTATCTATCACATAATGTGAGTGAATATACTTAGTAATTGTTTAATTCATTATTAATTATTAAATTGTTAATTATTAGAATTAGTCTGTGTTCATACAGGGCCAAATACATTTATTCATTTATAAACAGCCGGGTGATATAGTTAACACTTTGTGACAATATAGTATGTACTATGTATATATAGTATGTACTTTACGTGAGTCGATGTCCATATAGTGGTTGTATAATTCATCGTTAATTCTTAGAAGTGTCTGTGTACACATTCGTATGTTTCAGGCTCAAATACATTTTCAGATAAATATCTGAATTCAGAGATACTCATGAGTTTGTTTTGCACATTGAGCTCCAGTCTTTCTCATAAACGCACTGAAGTCACCTCTAACACCAGCATGCATGTTTACGCTCTGCATTCAGTGCTTTTACGTTAGGACTCTTCCGGTGCGTAACCTTCACAGCGAGGTGTTTACACTACTAATTCTCTCTTGTGTTTGCTGCAGGGGATTGTTTAGTGTTGTTCGCAGTGTGTTTATTACTATAACAGGCACAGAAAGGGCATGGGTGGGGCTGGTAGTTTCACTACTATCTCTGAGTTAAGAAAGAAAAAAGCCCTTCCTCTCCATGGCACATGAGGCCTGTGTACTGGTGAGAGAGATATAGAGAAGTGAGTTCCTCTAAAGTTCGCGGTTCACACCCATAAACTGAGCACCAGTGTTCCCACGGCTGGCTAAATATGTTTATGCCAGATTCTCACACTTCTCTGGTGCAAATTCTATACGTTTCTGATCTCTATGGCCCTTTGTGGCTTTTGATGACCCGGTTTGCACTCTGAATGATCCTGCTGTGCACTTCATACAGAATATTAATGGTGCAGATTTCACATATAAATGTTACTATCATTCCTTTGTAAGCCACTTTAATTCTTTAATGCATTTCTTTTTCGGGTGAATCTCATGAAAAAATAAATAGGTCATATTTTATCCCAAAGTTTAATTTGAATTCTTCCTAATTTTAGGACGATTTTTGCATTGTGTCATTTAAGCTACTTAACACATTTTACACCTAAATTAATATATACAGTGCCCTTCAAAAGTATTGGAACAGTAAAGACAAAATTCCTCTGTTGGCTGTGGAGTCAAGACATTTACAAATATGATTAAAAGATGAATATGAGACAAAACTACAGAATGTCACATTTTATTATTGGGTGATTCAACACAGATGTTTTACCAGCTAAGAAGTTCAGCACTTTTAGAGTTTCATCCCCCTACCTGACGTGAGCATAAGTATTGGAACAGTTGCCTCACAGGTCTTTCTAAGTGATCAGCTGTGTCCTGTTGCATTCATTCTTCAGATATTAAAAGCAGGGAATGTGTCGTATCAGTTATATCCATTACTTCTGCATTCTGAATCTTGCATTCGATGATGACACACAAACCAGGATGAAGATGAGGGAGCTGACTTTGAGAGAAAAGCAAGCAATTTGGATGCTAAAAGAAAAGAGGAAGTTAATTAGAGCTATAGCAAAAACAAAGGGCATGGAGAAATCAAGAGTTTGGAAACCACCAGCGACACCAGCAACCAACAACGACCTGATCGGCTGAGAAAACAACAGTAGTTGATGACAGACAAATCATAAAAGCTGTGAAAATGAACCGTAAAAGACGTGTCTGTAAAATCACCAACAACTTCCAGAAAGCTGGGGTGATGCTCTGACAATCTACTGTCCTCAGGAGACTTTGACACAGAATTATGGATGCTACACAGCAAGATGCAAACCTCTGACCAGCACCAAAAATAGAAAGGCAAGATTAGAGTTTGCAAAAAAAGCACAAAGGTGAGCCAGAAGAGTTTTGGAACTGTGTTTATTGACCGATGAGACAAAGATGAACCTTTATCTAAGTGATGGGAAAGTAAAAATGTGGAGAAAAAAAGGGAACTGCAAAGATCCCAAGCATACAGCCTCACCTGTAAAGCATGGTGGAGGTGGTGTCATGGCATGGGCATGTATGGCTGTCTCTGGAGCAGGCCCTCTCAACTATACTGATGACTTAATGTATGATGACAGTAACAGAATGAATTTCGAAGGGTACAAAAACATCTTGCCTACCAATATTCAAGAAAATGCCACCAGATTCATTGGGAAGTGCTTCATATTGCATCAGGACAATGACCCAAAACACCCTGCCAGTTCAGTCAAGGAATTTATAAGGGCAAAGAAATGGAAAGTCTTAGATTGCCCAAGTCAATCTCCAGATTTAAATCCGATTGAAGATGAATTTCACCAGCTGAAGAGGAGAGTAAAGGCAGAAACTCTCCAAAACAAGCAACATTTGGAATTGGCTATGTTCAACTGTCCCAATACTTATGCTCACATCAATGAGTGGGATGAACTCTAAAAGTGCTGTTCTTTTTATTTGGTAAAACATGTATGTGTCGAAACGGCTAATAATAAAATGTGACATTCTGTAATTTTGTCTCTCATTCATTTTTTAATCATATTTGCAAATGTCTTGACTCCACAGCCAACAGAGCAATTTTGTCTTTACTGTTCCAATACTTTTGGAGGGCACTGTATATATTTTTTACTATTGCCAATTTACTTTTAAGTTTTTTTAAAAGTATATGTATTTTTTTTTTATTTTTTCAGTGTTTTGTTTGTTGCTGTTTTTGCTGCTGTTGTTTTGGCAATTATTCACAAAAGCGATTATGATTACTGTAATCCAGCATTTACTGTACTGTAATACAATAATATGTAAAGTGTTTAAAACATACTTTATTTTAAATTTAGCACAAAATAAAATTTTAATTGCATTAATGAGTTTAATTGCCACGTAATCCCAGCCCATATTTATGTATCTATCTATCTATCTATCTATCTATCTATCTATCTATCTATCTATCTATCTATCTATCTATTGTCTGTCTGTCTATCTATCTATATACATACACACACATTAGATCATCACAGTAATTGTTTTAATAAAAAACATTTTAAAAAAATTACAAGTATTTTGCATTTAAAATTTGTATAATACAATTTACAATAAATTTTTTACATTTAAATTTGTTTCACAATTATAATTTTACAAATAAAATAATATAATATAAAATAAAAATATTTAATTAGAGTAATGAGTTTAAATGCATATTTCTTAATTGTCACTATCATTAGATCATCACAGTAATACAATAATTTTTTATTTAAAAATCTACATAAAGTATTACAACAGGTATTTTACAATTCAAAATTGGACAATACAATTTACAATTAAATTTTTTTCATTTACGTTTATTGTACAATTACAGTAAGTTCATTACAGTAATGCATTAAATTGCATACATATGTTTGCTGCTTGTTCTTGACAGGTTTTGTGAGATTCATCTCATATCAAGCTCATTTAAATCTTGTTCATTGTTATAGTGGGTTGTGGTTGGTGTTGGCAGTTTTTAAAGGTTTGTAAATTCTGCTCATAGTTTGAAGAAATTAAACTTTTGCAGTGGTGTTGGTGCACCGCTGGTGAATATGGGCCTTTTTTTACATCCTCAATCTAATCTAAATGTCAGCCGCTGCAGACCATCTAAAGCACTCGTTTAATCTAAGATAATTAAACGTCTGCTCCAAAAGGTAGGCAGGAACATTATAGTGACTTCTAAGATGCCTCATTTTGTCCAAATTGTAAGGCAGAGTCGCATGGGTGCTTTGTGGAGATAACAATCCCGGAATGCATTGCAGTGAGCTCACTGAAAGAGAAATGTTGATTATAAATATATTTTTATTGTTATTATTTTATATTATAAATATTTATTTATTGTTATTAGTAGTGTTTTTATTATTTTAATATTTATATAATGTAATATTATTTATTTTAAATATACTTATTTCACGCAATAACAAATACAGGTGCATCTCAATAAATTAGAATGTCGTAGAAAAGTTCATTTATTTCAATAATTCAACTCAAATTGTGAAACTCGTGTATTAAATAAATTCAATGCACACAGACTGAAGTAGTTTAAGTCGTTGGTTCTTTTAATTGTGATGATTTTGGCTCACAATTAACAAAAACCCACCAATTCACCATCTCAACAAATTAGAATATGGTGACATGCCAATCAGCTAATCAACTCAAAACACCTGCAAAGGTTTCCTGAGCCTTCAAAATGGTCTCTCAGTTTGGTTCACTAGGCTACACAATCATGGGGAAGACTGCTGATCTGACAGTTGTCCAGAAGACAATCATTGACACCCTTCATAAGGAGGGTAAGCCACAAACATTCAATGCCAAAGAAGTTGGCTGTTCACAGAGTGCTGTATCCAAGCGTTAACAGAAAGTTGAGTGGAAGGAAAAAGTGTGGAAGAAAAAGATGCACAACCAACCGAGAGAACCGCAGCCTTATGAGGATTGTCAAGCAAAATCAATTCAAGAATTTGGGTGAACTTCACAAGAAATGGACTGAGGCTGGGGTCAAGGCATCAAGAGCCACCACACACAGATGTGTCAAGGAATTTGTTAAGCCACTCTTGAACCACAGACAACGTCAGAAGCGTCTTACCTGGGCTAAGGAGAAGAAGAACTGGACTGTTGCCCAGTGGTCCAAAGTCCTCTTTTCAGATGAGAGCAAGTTTTGTATTTCATTTGGAAACCAAGGTCCTAGAGTCTGGAGGAAGGGTGGAGAAGCTCATAGCCCAAGTTGCTTGAAGTCCAGTGTTAAGTTTCCACAGTCTGTGATGATTTGGGGTGCAATGTCATCTGCTGGTGTTGGTCCATTGTGTTTTTTGAAAACCAAAGTCACTGCACCCGTTTACCAAGAAATTTTGGAGCACTTCATGCTTCCTTCTGCTGACCAGCTTTTTAAAGATGCTGATTTCATTTTCCAGCAGGATTTGGCACCTGCCCACACTGCCAAAAGCACCAAAAGTTGGTTAAATGACCATGGTGTTGGTGTGCTTGACTGGCCAGCAAACTCACCAGACCTGAACCCCATAGAGAATCTATGGGGTATTGTCAAGAGGAAAATGAGAAACAAGAGACACAAACTGATGACCTCCATGCCACGCCGAATTGAGGCAGTAATTAAAGCAAAAAGAGCCCCTACCAAGTATTGAGTACATATACAGTAAATGAACATACTTTCCAGAAGGCCAACGATTTTTTTTATTGGTCTTATGAAGTATTCTAATTTGTTGAGATAGTGAATTGGTGGGTTTTTGTTAAATGTGAGCCAAAATCATCACAATTAAAAGAACCAAAGACTTAAACTACTTCAGTCTGTGTGCATTGAATTTATTTAATACACGAGTTTCACAATTTGAGTTGAATTACTGAAATAAATGAACTTTTCCACGACATTCTAATTTATTGAGATGCACCTGTATAATCCATAAAAAGTTAATATAAGCAATAATGTACTGTTTTACTCAATATTTGGGTTTGTGCATGTTAGAATATGGAATATAGTTTGAGCCTGATGGAGCGGCTGAATTCCTGTGGACTTTTACATTTTGGTTTCTTCAGTTTTCTTGATTGCTGTCACTTCTTTTTTCCACATATCAAGGGTGTCCTGCATCTAGAAGCCTTTTAATCAATTTGTGAAGGTCTTGTTCATCCAAGTTATTACAGAATTTGGACAGAAGCAACTGCATTTATTATAGATGTCTTGTCTTCATTAGTTGATCAAAATCATCTGATCTGTCCTGCTGATAAATAGCCATAATATTAAACAGCGATAATAAATAGCCAATCATCACTCTTATTAGTAATTAAATGTTGATAAATCGTTGTTCAAATCATGTGAGATGCACTGTTACTCTACTAAGTGATCAGAGTAATAAAGTTCAGATGCTTTTGACTGAATTCTACAGCATTTTTCATGATTTTAATGATCTTTTCCTGTACCTGAACTGTTCTGTTGGTGTTTGGGTGTCATCTTTGTTTTCTTTGACACTTTCAGGGAAGAATAGCGGTTCAGGGGTTCATAGTCAAGGGTTTGGTGCTCCAGCCATTCGAAAGACACATACGGACAGAGGACCCGTCTCCTCGTCCTCAACATTACGGTCTGCGGTTAACCCGTCCTCAGCGTTTACAGACTTTAGAGCTGTAAGTCCAGTGTCATGCCGTCTGATTGTCTCCATCAAGCTAGTTTCTGCTGCTGTGGTTTGTAGTTGCATCCGCTTCATCCCAACATTTGCCATCGCTGCTTCCTGCGCTGCCGTTTTCCCCGTTTGCATTGTCCTGCGCATGCTAATGCAAGAATCATGCCCCTCTTTACACCGAAAAAGAAAATGTTCTAAAAATGTGCTCACCCTCAGACCATCCAAGATGTAGATGAGTTTGTTTCTTCATCAGATCTGGAGAAATGTAGCATTGCATCACTTGCTCACCAATGAATGCTCTGCAGTGAATGGGTGCCATCAGAATGAGAGTCCAAACAGCTGATAAAAACATCACAATAATTCACAAGTAATCCACATCACTCCAGTCCATCAGTTAATGTCTAGTGAAGCCAAAAGCTGCGTGTTTGTAAGAAACAAATCCATCATCAAGACGTTTTAACTTCAAACCATTGCTTCCAGCTAAAATATGAGTCCTCTATTTATAATATTGTGAAAAAGTGCTCTGGTCTGAATCAGGAGAAAAATCTGTATAGATCAAGCACCATTTACAAGCTAAAACAGTTCTAAACACATATGTGGGTGGATTTTGATGTGAGGTACAACAGGAGATGGACTTTTTCACTGGAGAGCGTTATTATGGATTTTAGACTCATGTTTTTTGGACAGAAGCAATGGTTTGAAGTTAAAACGTTTTAATGACAGATTTGTTTCTTACAAACACACAGCTTTTCACTTCACAAGATGTTAATGGACTGGAATGGAGTGGTGTGGATTATTGTGATGTTTTTATCTGCTGTTTGGACTCTGACGGCACCCATTCACTGCAGAGGATCCATTGCTGAGCAAGTGATGCAGTGCCACATTTCTCCAAATCTGATGAAGAAACAAACTCTTCTACATCTTGGATGTCCTGAGGGTAAGGACATTTTCAGCAAATGTTCATTTTTGGGTGAACTACTCCTTTAAACAGAGAATTCATCATTTATTCACCCTCTTGTTGTTTTAAACTTGTACAAGTCAGTAGTCCATACAACTTGTGCACTATAAATATTCGCTATCAAATGCCTTCAGAACACACTTTTATGGTGGTTTTTGGAGCGACATGAAAACAAAGCATTGATCTGTAGTTGAAGGGTTTAAAAACTGATGATGCAGCTGAACAGAGGCAACAAGAGGAAGTTCTGTTGTGGAACCAACCCTTTGTTGAAGATTGAACCAGACGGCCTGTTTGTTTTCAGCCAAACCTTTGATTTCCATCGAACTGGACTCATGAACACAGACGGGTCATTCTTAGACTCTGCTAATATATATGACCCTCAGACTTTTTAAAGTTAGTTCAACAAAATGTAAAAAGCTTTTCAAGTTTGTGGAGCAAAATAGTTTTGATTTTCATTAAAATGATGATGCACAAATTCTGCAGAGGAAACATTTGATAATTGACATACAGTTTATATTTAGTAGTCAGTAATCTAATTAGAATCAGTAGGAAGCTGTTTGATGTTTTAACAAGCATCCTTCATAATCATTTTCACACAACTTCTGTTTCATCCATAACAGGGTTGAATATAAAAATCAGTTTATTTGTCTTACCCCGATAGCTGTTTATTGTTTTAGACATAAATCTCACTAACCATTAATACATTTATGCTTTGAACAGGATATAACAATTTGCTAATAAGGCACAAAAATAAATGTAATTCCTAATACATTCTCTGAAAGCAGGTCTGTTACATATTTTGTTTTAAGGATGTCAAAATGTTTTTAACGATTAAAAAAAAGAAGCATTTTTAGCTCTTCACTGGTTTCTGCAACAAGTTTAACACCATCTTTCCTGTGCAACATTATTTTCTTTGACTCACTCAGTGATTTCATAATTCAGAAAACAGCATATGAAAATGACTTTAGCATGTTTGACACCAAAAGCTTAAATAATCATGACTCTCATGGTAAGAATAATACTTTAGGATCATTTTAAATGGCCTTTCGCATTCCTAAAGTACACTAAAGTGGCCTTACAAACTCCCCATGACAATATGACCTCAGAATGATACTTTGGTCTAGAAAAGTGAGAAGCTTTTACCAAAGCACTTCCTGTTTTCTGACACAAAGTGGCAACTGATTTCACCACATTGTCACAGTTACTTTACACTGTTTTTGCAAATTTATATATCTATTTTTTATTTAAAATAATATGCTTTTAGAATCAATATATGAAATCACTCTCAGTGGAGTTAGGCATATTTGCTAGAGAAGATACTGAGTTGTATTAATTGTGCAGGTATCAGTGCTAAATTGTTTTGCACAACCTTATTAGATCATATCAAAGTAAACAGTTAAGTAGAATTGAACTTTAATAGTTAAACATCTATCATTCAGGTCAAATCCTGGTCAGCTGGGCCACAAGTGGCTCCTCTGACCTGAATGCACCCTGTGCTGCATGGCGTCTGTGCGCTGTGCCATGCTGTGCAGATGCAGTTTGCATGTTGCATGAGGCTTTGTGTTGTGTGTACCGTGCTTCTTGTGTCTTCAGAGCTTTGCTGTAATTTGTCTTTCTTCCAGGCACCGAACCGGTAAAGGTAAGGTGAAATGTAGGTCTGCCGACCACATCTGAGCTGCTGCATGTGTTTGTTTCAACCATAAAACACCTACTCCACCCTGCGTGCACACAAATCCCTTCACAAATCACTCTGAGAAATCAGACCGTATATTGAAGCTCTTTCAAACAGCAGCAGCAAATGTAAGACCAGCCGACCAACCGCAGTGAGAAAAGAGCCAACATACAGTTCACGTAGGGCTTTGAAGCGTTGAAGATTGCTACAATAAAGCTTTAGAAAGTATAGAAACTATTTTATTGTATGAAGCATTTGGGCATTGAAGTTGTCCTTAAAATGACATCTGAATGCAGTTGCATTAGATGCATTTATCTTAATGTAAAAAAGCACACATTTCAAGCAAATGTGATAAAAAAATGTATTGTTTATTATAGTATCAACTTTTGATTATAATTTGATTATGGACTTTTGGTAATAAAGTATGTTTTGCATCCTTCTTTAACATTGAATGATATTCTGTTATCTAATGCAAACACATTCAGATACATTGTGTGATTTCTGTGTGATTTTGTAATGGATCTCAGTAACGGAATTAGTTCATGATGATTTACCTTCATTCACTGTGTGTTTGGTCGCTGGTGACTTACATTTCATGGAAACCAAAGGCTTCACAACTTTGGTTGTTTTCTTGGCTTTCAATCACTGGTTGCACAACAGATGATGTAAATGATCCTCAGTGTGTTTTAGACCAATTAAAAAAGAAAGAAAATCACGTCAGATTAGATGTTACTGTATATAATTTTGCACAGATCACTTGTACTCATGTGAAATGAGTGATTTTTAATTCACACTGTTATGTGTTTTGATATGAGGGCTGGGCGATGTATATTAAATAGTCAATTTATATTCATGATGCTTTTATTGGTGGTATAAATTTAAGCAGCATCATGAATATTGTGGTGGGTTTAATGCACTTTTTATGTGGCTGTTAAGTATGGCTGCAGGATTAATTGAAATAAAATGAAAATTATGCACTTATCAACCAAAGAGAAGCTGCAGTTTTCCATTAAAATAAAAGTATGATGATTTAACGTTTTGAAAAAAAAAAAAAAAAAAGACAGTTGTAATTTTTTTCATTTGTTATTTGTTAATTATTATTATTATTATTATTATTATTATTATCATCATCATTATTTTGCAGTGAAATATCACAATGGTAATATTTCTTATTTTTGTAGTTTTATATTTTTATATTGTTTATATTTCTATGTAATTTTTATATTTTTATTTAGTAAAATAAATAATTTCCTCTAATATAATAATAATAATAATAATAATTATTATTATTGTTGTTGTTGACATTATCTATACATATTATCAATATATATTAAATAGACATTTATATATAATTACAAACTTTTGTGCAAAGTGTGCAGCCTTAAAAACAAGCATAGCTAATTTGGAAAAAAAGGTTTTTTACATTTTAAATTGCAATCACAATTTTTTATCAGAAAAAAATTGCAATTAGATTTCCCCCCCCCTTTTGATCTAGGTTTTTACTATAGTGTTTTACTTAGATTAAAAATGTTAAAAATATGAGTTAATGTCTGTTTTTGAAAAACAGACTTTTAAAACATTTCAGAGCAAATGCATACATATTGACATCGGCAAGGCTGAAAGATGCCAATATATATTTTTTCGATATATATCGGGCAGCCCTACAGTGATGCATTCTGCTGTGTGTGATGAATAGTAGTTTCTGTAATGACATTTGTTTTCTGGTTCAGCTCGGAAGTGAGACGCAGCAGCTGGAGTGGGCGAAGCGTGAGAGTCAGAGAGAGGAGGCGGAGCGAATCCGGAGGCTCCGCCTACAGGAACAGCAGGAACTGGAACTGGCTCTGGCTCTCAGTCGAGCCGAAATGCCCAGAACGTGAAGCTTCAGTCCTTCAGCAAGACTCAACTAAAATGTTCAGATGAAGCTTTTGCCCCAATCACACGCTCTTCCTGAAGATCTCTCAGGTTTGCTGTAGCGATCACTGAACCAATGAAGTACAACAAAACCCAAGGTCAAAGTTACAGATTCACTTCACACATTTGCTCATGAACTGCACAAAACGCTCAACCACTCTATTATGCTTTAAAAATATTATATACAGCTTCACCAAATACTGTAGGACCAGCTGGAGATCATATAAGTGAGATCTTTTCAGTCTTAAGTCAGTTATTAATGCACAGAAGTCTCATAATAAATATCAACCCATATCTATGGCCAATGTCGGTTTTGCAAAACCAAAAGTGCTTTATATCTCAGTGTCTTTAGGACCTTAGTTTGACTATGATCAACTTCAAATCTCAACCAGACGTTTGGTTTAATAAGAGGGATGAATTACTAAATGCATGACATTTTCCACCGTTGGTCCACTTTATGATCATATATGATATCTGTATTTACATATAAACCGGCATAATCAATGCATTCCTGACAGTGAAGAACAAATCCTCCTGAAACTCATTTTCCCTCCTGATACTGTTTTGTTAGATGCAAGAAGATCAAATGAAGCATATTCTTTGGTTTTTGAAGGAACCTGTTTTTATTTGGGTTTTGCACTGCTCGTATGAGAGTGAGCTGATGTAATAATGACTCTGTATTTTTTGTTTAACCCTTTAAAACTTGATCAGATCCTCTAGATGACACCAGATCACACAAACCAGCACTCCTGAAGGAGCTCTGCCCACTTTCATCTGGTTTTAACCCTTTTCTAGACTTTTCTTGAAGTATATTTTGCCTTGAAGTGAAGCCTTATACTGTATATTGAGCTTGTTCTTATTATGTATCGATATATTTATTGCATCTGTGATACTTAACACTAAAATCAGCAGGTTATGGATTGTTTTTATGCTAGAGAAGGAAACTCTGGTGTGTGTATATGGGTTTAATTTTTCTCTTTTATCATTTTGAAGATTCTACTGACTTTCCGTGTTTTTATGGGTTTTGGTTTTTTGGTGGAAAAGGGTTAAAAATGATTTTACAATGTGCTGCTTTTCAATGTTTTAATAAATGTCAAACATATTTATCTGAATCCACTAGAAATTTTTTTTTTCTTTAAATGAAGAACATCTCGCAGCCATTTCGTCCCAAAATCAAAGGAAATTGTGTATTTATTTTTTAATTAATTATTTTTAAAAGTGAAAATATTTTAAGAAAGGACTATCATATACAATTATATTTATTTATTTAGTTAGTTAGTTAGTTCGTAAAATATGACCTAGACCTTGTTTAGGAAATTCATCCACCAATAATATTTTAGTGGTATTGAAATTTTAGATATTTTAGTTATTTATACATTATTATGCATACTGTGTGTATTTTGTGTGTGTGTGTGTGTGTGTATATATATATATATATATATATATATATATATATATATATATATATATATTTATTTATTTATTTATTTTTATTTTATTTTATATATATCTTTTTTTTTTGTTTTTTGTTTTTTTTAGATTTTTAATTAATTTAAATTTTAAAGAAAATAAACCTTTGAAACATTATGGCAAATATTTTTATTTTAAATTTTAGATATTTAAATACAGATGCTTTTGTCCAAAGCAACTTATTGCATTCACAGTTTACTGTTTATCAGTTCATGCATTTACTGGAAATTGAACCCATGACCTTGGTGTTGCAAGATCTAAGTGATCTGGACTGCATTCATGCAACTTTGAATTGAAAGACAAATATGAAATAAAGAAGCTGCAGTCTTCAATATCTGCTTTTAAAATCGGCAAGTTAATAGTGAGTTTCAGCCGTCAGTTGCACTGGTTGCCAAAACAATCAGACGGTTTGAGCTGCATTCAGATCAGATCCGTGTGCACCTGCAACACTTCATATCTGCTCGTGTTCATGTTAGCAGCATCTGTACACTGAGCTTAACTGTTTCTATTCATGCAATATCTAGTATGTGTTGTACTTGTCCAGTTGTGCGGCACTAATGATGGACGAGCGTCCTGTATGTCGTGATGCTCGGCATCAATGAGCGACTTTGTGCTTCTATCAGACGTTTGTCTTTTGCAAATGCTCTGTGAAGGGCTTCAGCAAATTGCTGTTTTTTCTGGATCCGTTGAGTAACACAAACTTAAAGAATGAAGCTCGAGCTCGAGCCGGACTGAAATGGAGTCCTTGGAAAGATTGAGATCTAAGTGTGAAAATAATTTAACAGCTGCATGAATTTTAGCTTTGGTATGTTAATTACCCCTATTTGGAATAACAGGAAATTCCTCCGCGAGTTTTTATTTACTGAAGACCGCTGAAAGAGCTGATTTTAAGATGGACAAATGAGACAGGCTCAGGTGACAGAAACACAAGGCTCCGGCTCTTTCCTCATTTGTGTTTTTCTTTGCACTCGATCACTCACCTACTTAACCGTCCACACGTGCGCTTCGTTTAGAGGCCTTGCCAGACATTCTTGTCTAGTCTTTGGATTTAGTTGTGGTTTTAGTGCTTAAATCATGGGGTCAGGAATTACTGACCAGCATGGATGTGTTCAGAACAGTGCACTATATTACCATATGTGACCCTGGACCACAAAACCAGTCTTAAGTCGCTGGGGTGTATTTATAGCAATAGCCAAAAATATATTGTATGGGTCAAAATTATTGATTTTTCTTTTATGCCGAAATTCATTAGGACATTAAGTAAAGATCATGTTCCATGAAGATATTTTGTAAATTTCCTACTGTAAATATATCAAAACTTAATTTTTGATTAGTAATATGCATTGCTAAGAACTTCATTTAGACAACTTTAAAGGCTATTTTCTCAGTATTTAGATTTTTTTTGCACCTTCAGATTCCAGATTTCCAAATAGTTGTATCTCGGCCAAATACTGTCCAATCCTAACAAACCATACATCAATTGAAAGCTTATTTATTCAGCTTTCAGTTGATGTATAAATCTCAATTTTGAGAAATTGACCCTTATGACTGGTTTTGTGGTCCAGGGTCACATATATTTACTCCTTGAGCGGTTTGGAGTATGAATACTGTGCAAGCAATGCGCTTGATATTTGACCTTTCATTTCCATTTTTATATATCTTTCATATGGAAGCCGTTTCCGCCATGGAATAATTGCGACTTTTTATCTTCTTTTTAATTTTTATATATTTTTTAATGTTTATATCTCAATTATATATGAATTCTGAGTTTATATCTCACAATTTTCTCACAATTCTTGGTTTATATCTTGCAATTCTGACTTTAGTCTTTCAGTTTATATCTCACAATCCTTAATTTTGTTCTTGCAATTTTGACTTTTCTTGCAATTTTATTGCAATTTTACATCTTGCAATTTTATATCATGCAATTCTGAGTTTATATCTCATTTCTGACTTTTCACACTGCAATCTTGGAGTGATTTTATGTCTTGCAATTATGATTTTAAATTCTGAGATATAAACTTAGAATTGGACAAAAAGGTTACCTTTTCTAATTTTTAAACATTTATTTATTTTAAATCCCTTGGTGGAAACAAGCTTACATATTTTCATAATCAGACTGCCAAAAGCAGAGATAATTAAAAAAAAAAAAAAATTAACATCACTGTATTTATTAGATGTCACTCTCTGAATTTATATTAATTATTTTGTTTGAAACGTGTCCTTGCATACTGTTTGTTTCAAAAGTAGTTGTCAGTATTTCTCATCTCTAATAGACTAGTTCTTGACTGTATAGACGGGGATCTGTATTTCTGCTTTGAAAGCTGTTGAATTGCAGTAATCACAGTAAACACAGCCCTTTATATTTGCTTTGCTTTGAAGGGGAAAAAGAGAAGCTTGTTTTTTCTGTTCATGTCAGATTGGTAGTAAAAGTTACTATCATCAGCACACAAAAGTGAAATGAGATTTCTGCTTCACTTCACTGAGTCGCTAATAATAGTCAGGATCACATTTCTTCTTTTTGTCTCAAATTTACATGAAAGGGAACTCTAGTGCTGTTTTCACACATTATTCACAAATGCAGAACAAGTTCAACTCTTGGAAAACAAGCACAGAGCTGAATGCTTTTAGTCACGTTTTGACATTCAATAGGAAATTAATATACTTTGCATGCACATATAATTGATATATAAATCATATTTTTAGTTTTATATAGAATTTTCATTTATATTTTTGAATGTTTGAATTTTATATATATATATATATATATATATATATATATATATATATATATATAAAATTTTAATTTATTAATTTTATAACGATGAACTGGGGCATATCTAAAACATTGATCTAAATTTCCATGTTTCTCTGTTATAAAATATACAAAAATAGCTATAATATACCATTTGTAGGTGTGTCTAAATAGTACTATATATATATATATATATATATATATATATATATATATATATATATATATTTTTTTTTTTTATTTATTTATTTATTTATTTATTTATTTTTTTAAATCTCAGAATGTTTTTCTAGTCTTTCTGCCCCAACGCAAAATGAGCTGATGCTTAACAAATATTTTTATAAAATATGCAGATTTGGGATTTTATCTTCCATGTTGGACATCAAAGCACCCCTGGAGTCTCTTTGATGTCCGTGTCTTTTCTGCGTCTCTGGAGTCTGGGATCTTCAGCTGAGAGCCGAGCGCCCCTCCGTCCAGACGGATCTAAATTCTCTCTCTGTAATTATGTAAATGTAGTGTTTGTATTTATAGGCAGAAGCCACAGGCTGCTGGCCTCAACCTGACACAGCTGGAAAGCATCTTGGTCTGAACTATAATACCCGACTCCACGAGCTTGAGTGGGGGTTCAAGAATAGCACTCGTGCGACGTCCCTCGCTCGCCATAAACGTCTCCAGTTTCTGGGGACTTCGTTTTCCAGTGGCTTCAAAGGAGCCCGTAATAAGAGACTAGCAACCGACATCCAATAGGTCAGACCCAGCATGACAGGCAATGACAAGAGACCCGATGGATACATATATATTCAAATTTAGTTTAATATTTACAATAAATACAGTACTTACAATATAAAATGTATGTACACAATCTTATAAAAACCTAGGACCTCAAGCCCTAGTGCATACGGTGCAACGAGGCACTGACCACTCAATGTGCATCAAGATACAAGACGTTTGAAAAGAAATGCAAACACATTTGAACACACAGCTCTGTTTTGTTGCATAGTAGCAAGGCAGTTTCAAGAGCAAAACATTGTCGTCGTGCATTTTACACTTTTACATCAGAAAACTGGAGGTTTGCTAGTCGTCAGGCTTTGCACTCTTCATGGCTTCAGCAAGGCACCGTTAAACACATGCTGTCTCCAGATCGGACACAGATTCGTAGGACCAGCCCTTCAGGACGCATATTACCCATAAAAGGCTTTAAAAAGAGCTCAATCTATGTAGTACCAGCTACTTGTTACAAAAGTACACTCCTAAAAATAAAGGATTTTTTTTTTTTTTTTTGGCATCAACAGTTACATAAAGAACTTTCAATATCAATGGAACCTTTTCAAGGATCTTTATACGTTCTTTATATGTTCTTCAAATGGTTCTTTCACTGAAAGGTTCTTTGGGAACCAAAAAATGGTTATTTTGGAACCTCTTAAAACTAAAGGTTCTTTTTGGCATCGATAGTTCCATAAAGAACCTTCAACATCAATGGAACCTTTCCAAGAATCCTTATAGGGGAAAAAGTTCTTTAAATGTTCTTCAAACAGTTCTTTCACTGAATGGTTCTTTGGGAACTAAAAATGGTTCTTTTGGAACCATCGATGGCTCCATAATAACCTTTAACATCCATGGAAACTTTCCATTGAACAAAAGGTTCTTTAGATTATTGAAATGATCTTTTAAAAACTGATCACTGAAAGGTTCCAAAAATGGTTCTTTTGGAACCTTTATTTTTAACAGTGAATGTTCTTTAGATGTTCTTTAAATTATATTTTAGGACACTGAAAGGTTCTTTGGGAACCAAAAAGGGTTCTTTTGGAACCTTTATTTTTAAGAGTGTGTGATGATATATTTCTTAATCAACAATATGCTTTAAGTCATTAAATAAGGCAGTTATGTGGTTGCGGATCCAGTCCTCACAGGTGTCTCTTCATATGCAGCGCCAGGTGGTCAGAGCGGGAGAAGGCGCGTTCACACAGGTGGCACTGGAATGGCCGATGGCCGGTGTGTTTGCGGAAATGACGCGTCAGCTCATCAGAACGGGCGAATTTCCATCCGCATCCCTCCCAGTTGCAGTGGTATGGTTTCTCACCTGATGATGCAAAGCGATGGGATTAGTTTTACTTGTTTCAAAACACAAATACATGTTAAAGACAAACTCAAACGCGCTCTTACCGGTGTGGGTTCGGTGATGTGCCTTCAAATGCGAGCTCTTGGTGTATGTCTTGCCACAGCCGGCGAAGGTGCAGGTGTGCGTCGCCGTGCGCTTCCTCGGCCAGGTGCGTCGCCCTCGCTTGGGTTTGGACTCCATTAGATCCAGCGGGGAGGACGGAGGAGTCAGAAGAGCCCTTTGCATGTTGGGTTGCATGCCCATGGCATCCTCGAACATGCCAAACTGGTGCGGCGCCGTGTAGGGGATCTGCATTTGAGCGTAAGCCGGGGGCGAGTGATGAAAAGCCTGCGGAAACGCGGTCTGGCGCAGGTGGGAGTCATCCGGACTCAATGGAGGCGTCATATTCCCCATGGCCTGCGGAGAAACGGCCAGTCTGGGTTGCTCGAAAGACATCATGCATGAAACGTTGCCCTCTTGTTTGATTTTTTGGCAGCTCTGCGGCACCATGCCCATCACTGGCCCGTAACCGTCCATTGGTGGCTCGACTTTGATATCAACAAAGTCCTGTCTGGGGAACGAGTTGACGACGAATCTTCCCTGAATGGCACAGTCGTAGGTGTTGTCCACGTCGGATCTCAGAAGCTCGGCCATGAGGCTGTTGGAGTACGGTGGAGGAGCTGCAGTGCATTGCTCTGGAGGCACATACGCTCCTGTCGAGTACATGCCGCATGGCTCCGCATGTGAGACGAACTCAGCTCCAGCCTCTAGCGGTCCTGTCGTGTTGGCCAGGATAAACTCCAGGTCCAAATAATTACTCAGATCCTCGTCATCTTTGCGGCCACGACAAGTGTCCATGTGATGTGCCACGTTGAGCAGAGGGCAGCCGCCACTCAGTGGTTTGTCCTCCTCACATTTCCACCTCTGCAACAGAATCAAAGGTGCTTAAAATTAAAACACTGTCAGATACTTTTGCATGACTCATTTTGAAAGCATTTCATGACTTAAGATGACTTTGAGATGCGTCTATACTTTTGACATCTACGGTTTACTGCGATTGTCACCTCAAAACTTCAAACCAACAAATGAGAGTTTAAATCACAAGAAAACATGCAAAAATGGATAAAAATCCTTTAAAAAACTATCTCTTTTTAAGAAGTATCTTACATAGGCATAAATATCTATAAGTAAATATATCTGTATCTTGTTTCATATACTGTATGTATGTATGTATGTATGTATGCATGCATGTATGTATATATATGAAACAACAAAAAATTGGCATTTGATGTTTGTGCTCGCTTTCCGATATGTATCTTCAGTATTTATTTTATCTAGTGCAAACAAGTGGAAAACAAATATATTAGCTTAGATTTTTTTTTTTTTCGCAGTGTTTACGCTGTTTTAACCACTTTTGAGGTTTGGTGTCCCGCATTGCCCAAAGTTCCCTTAATTCACCCTAGTTTCACCATTTTACGAGTGCAAAAAAATGTCAAATACTTACATCCTCCCAATGTTTCTCCTTCTGGTTTGCAAACGTTGAAATCGAAGGCAAAAGGCAAGGTAAAGCCATTTCCAAGATGCGTGCTGCGTTGTAATTTTCTTCTGTCTTGTTGCACTTGCTCCGAACAGATGTCAAACTGCGCTGCGCTTTTCCCTCGAGTGAACTTCCAGAGTCATGAACAAAGTGTGTCTGGCAGGAGCGCCTCCTACCTAATAAATACTTCTCCTGGACCAATTGTGTGAGCGGAGGAAACCGCGTTCAGAGTTCCCAAATATAGGCGGTATATAAGGCACAGTGCGCTCTCTCCAAAGGTCCACAGTCTCTCAGTGCCGGACTGCGCGCTCCAGCGCATTTAAGCGCGTGATGACGCGCGCTCCCCTCCCCTCGCGGGGGCGCGGCCGAAAGGAGGAGGTCACTACAATCATCTGTGTAGTACACACACAAAACTGTTACCAAGGCGTTTCAACAAAAGCTCGAATTGATCCAAGTGTAATTCCAGTCTCTAAACAGCCTACATTCACCCATGCGTAATTTAGTCTCCAAATATACGCGCTTTCCAATGAAAGCAAGTGACTGCACAATGAGGTTACATTTAGAGAAGTCAAATAAAGTTGTTTGTGCATGCTGATCTGGCAATTTTCTGTACAATAGATTAGTAGGTGATCCAAAAGTCAACTACTTGTCCCTGTCATTACATATACATAGACTTAGGTGGGATGCTATAAAAGGTAAATGAGGTGTAGTAGATTACACGTGTCATTTATCGCAAAGAAAGCCGTTTCAAGCTAAACTTTTGATGAAAAGAAGTGTGCATGGTTTGAAACCAAATCTAGTTTTGAAAACCGAAGACAGTCAGTATTGTGTTTGTTTGTGGTTAGTGGATGATGGTGACAGTTAATGTGATTCTCTCCACCTGTGGTTCCTCTGCTGTGCACTTGATTTCATACTTCTACTAAAAACCACCAAAACACACTGAGCAAAGATTAGTTCGCCTTGACCTCAGATAATGCTTGTTTGATCATTTTGTGGGGCTTTAAAGCCAAAGGTGGAGTAGTTATCTACAGATTAACACTTCAAAAACATCTGCCAGTCAATCAATGCCTGAATAGGCTAACATGCAAACAAATATTCTTGTCACATGACGTGAAAAGTATAAATCACATGGCTGTGTGTCTGTAAATATTTTACATTTTGAGCTGTTTATGAAAATGCACGTTTGTTCAGGTAGAATAGCATGCATACAAATACATATAGGTGTGTGTGTGATAGAGAGAGAGAAATGCATGGTCAAATACATATACATACGCGCGTGTGTGTGTGTGTGAGAGAGAGAGAGAGAGAGAGAGAGAAATGCGTGGTAAATATTTTGTTAACATTTTTCCTCTTGAACATTTTGAATGAAAAATTCGAAATAAATAAATAAATAAATACATAAAGTGCACTCAAGAAAAGTATTTTACGCGTTGTAAAAATAATAATAATAATAATAATAATTTTTAATTTTTTCCTCCTCAAATTTATCAAAGCACGTTTGTTTTTAAACTATATAGGCCTATATATATTTTTTTTCTCCTCATGTATTTTTCCTCAGGTTTGATCTCAGGTATTGTGACTGACGCAGCATGACAAGTGGAGTTTTACCGTGTTTACTGTAGTAAAGGGTTTCATTGAGACGAGGTTTGAGGAACGCTTGTAAAGCGTGATTAATGTGAAAGCGAGGCGTTGTGCGCGTTCAAAGGCGCTTTATCATGATGATTGTGCGCCGCAGCGGGTTTGTCTAAACGCGGACAGCAGGCGCCAGTCTCACCTGAGCTGCTGACTCTCCTCTCAGATCTTCGCCTTACTTTTCGCCTCATTCAGGTGTAAATGGAGCAGGATTAAATGACCGGAATGCTGATGGTTGGTGGGAATTATTGGCTTTGCTTTAGCAGCCATTAGTGTCGTTAATGATGTCCCGAGGACTGTTTGCGCTACAGCACGTCTTTAAAGAAACTGACAGGAAAAGAAAAACTGGACAGGTTACTTAGTTTACGTCTGAAAAATACACAGTTGGTTCATAATTAGTTCATGAACTTTGCACTTTGGTTCCCATGTGCTGTAGTACCATAGTGCATTGATATTTACCATGGTACTGCGTGACTAAATATTTACATGGTACCAGATTGTATTTGTTTACAACCCTAACATTATTTGGTTTAATTCTATAGTATTATACAAACTATGGTACTTGCATGTTAAGAGTCCAAAACCATTATCAAAAACATGGTAATACATTGGTACTTTATTTAGTTTTTAAACATGTTTTAAAACATAGTATGATTTCTGTGTCCATATACCATAGTATTTTTATGATACATATCCAAAATACATGGTGTTACTGAGGTAAACATATAAAAATCACTGTTCTACCATGGTATTGTAATCATGGCAATGCCTTTTTGGATATTTTGTTGTAAGTGGTTCTTTTTTTTCTGGTATATACATGAATTTGAATACCATATATATATATATATATATATATATATATATATATATATATAATATACAGGTGCATCTCAATAAATTAGAATGTCATGGAAAAGTTCATTTATTTCAGTAATTCAACTCAAATTGTGAAACTCGTGTATTAAATAAATTCAATGCACACAGGAGACAAGAGACCAAAAAATGGAGATGAGCTGAAGGCCACTGTCAAAGAAACCTGGGCTTCCATACCACCTCAGCAGTGCCACAAACTGATCACCTCCATGCCACGCCGAATTGAGGCAGTAATTAAAGCAAAAGGAGCCCCTACCAAGTATTGAGTACATATACAGTAAATGAACATACTTTCCAGAAGGCCAACAATTCACTAAAAATGTTTTTTTTATTGGTCTTATGAAGTATTCTAATTTGTTGAGATAGTGAATTGGTGGGTTTTTGTTAAATGTGAGCCAAAATCATCACAATTAAAAGAACCAAAGACTTTAAACTACTTCAGTCTGTGTGCACTGAATTTATTTAATACACGAGTTTCACAATTTGAGTTGAATTACTGAAATGAACTTTTCCATGACATTCTAATTTATTGAGATGCACCTGTATATATATACATCAAAGTACCACACACAGTAAGGCCTTGAAATACCAGCACTTAAAAGAGCACCGTGGTATTTTCATAGTAAATTTCCCAAAATGTAAAACCTTTTTGTAACTATTTAAACATGCAAACATTCTGTTTAATTGTGTGAAATATAAACTCATTGCATTGACATCTTGACCCCAGAGTTTCATCACCAGCGTTTAATAGCTCATAACAGTCATGAATCTGATAAAGCGCTCAGATACGCATATTTTCCCACAGTTTCTACATGCTTTTTGTGTTGAGTAAGAATGAGTTTGGGATGTTTCTCATCTCTTTTGTCATGAATCTTCAATGGAAATGAAAGGTGGCTCGTAGGTTTCACGTCTGTTATGCACGTCTATTATTAATCTATTATGCAAACTAGAGTTTCCTTTGCAAACCAGAGTTTCTTGTGCTTCTAGTTTGATTTGACGCTAATAAAATGATTCATTAAGAATTAAGTGCTATATGTAAATGGTCATATATGCCATTAGTTTCCATTGAAAGCCACATTAGATTATGAAAATGTAATTGATTTTTGATTGCATGCTTTTCTGAGCATGCTTTGAGACATTATTGACATTATACTTTTTCTCAGGAGGAACATCTGAGATGCTAGAAACTTGTCTATGTGCTCTCAGTCTTATTTCACTGCTTTCAGAATTGAGATATTAAAGATATCTGGTTTGTGATTGCTCACAGGTGTTGGGAAGAGCACGGTTACATCTAAAGAAATATGTCGTCATTCCAAGTTCCACAGAGCTCTACAGGAAGTGTGTCCTTTGATTAACGGGATAAACTGATAGCACTTCCTCCCGCATGAGTTCAGGTGACTCTCACTCACAACCGTATGAATTCATTCTGTGTGACACATGTGAATGAGTGTGTGTGTTCACTGCTTCCTCCACACTAAAATCAGATATGCTTTATGATGCAATACATTCAGTATACATACAATGTCAGTTTGAATTAATTAAGATTATTTAATGCTTTTGAAAGAAGTCTCTTCTGCTCACTAAGACTGCATTAATTTGATCAAAAATACAGTAAAAATAGTGAGATATTATTACAATTTAAAATAGCTGTTTTCTATGTGAATATGTTAAAATGTCATTTATTCCTGTGATCAAAGCTGAATTTTCAGCATCATTACTCCAGTCTTCAGTCACGTGATTTGCTGCTCAAGAAAACATTTCTGATTATTATCAATGTTGAAAACAGTTGTGCTGATTCATATTTTTGTGGAAACGGTGATAGATTTTATTTTTCAGGATTCTTTGATTAATAGAAAGTTCAAAAGAACAGCATTTATTTGAAACAGAATTATTTTGTAAAAATTTAAATGTCTTCACTGTCACTTTTGATCAAGTTAATATATGCTTGCTGAAAAAAGTACCCCCCCCCCCCCCCCCACCACAAAATCTTACTTTTACCCAAATTTTTGAATAAATAAAGGAATAAATGACATTTTAAAATATGTTAAATTACAATTTTAAATTTTAACTTTTAAATTGTAGCCTAATGATATTTTTAATATTTAACAATGTTACTGTTTTTACTATGTTTTTGTTATAAATAAATGCAGCATTGCATATATATATATATATATATATATATATATATATATATATATATATATATATATAAATATATATATATGCCAGTTTTTGGCCTGAAACCGAAAACTGATAGACAGTGGCATGTTAAATTGCACTCTGATGTATTTCAGAACATTGACACACAAAATTGCACTTGCGTGGCTAGAAGCATTTGCACTCAGTTTGTTTAAAGTATGTTTTGGGCTTTACATTGAGCTGGCATCACTGGCAATCATTGCAAATTTGCATAATGTCACCTCAAATTGCCTATAATGGGCTCTGTGGATGTGAACAGCCCTTGTTAATTCAAAACCCAGCGCTGGTTCTCTTATGTCATCTTATGTCATCCACTGCATGTAGACGATACATAACGGCGCATGTTTGTGGTAACAGTCGGCATGTTTAGGCAGCCGAACTTTACATATTCATTCAGCTCATTTTTTCCATTGCACTCAATGAAAGCAATTACAGACGTCATGTGCACGCAGGAGTTTGACATGTGTTCAGACTGTCATGGCAGAGATCCAGCATGCTCCCAGGCTGCATTACATGCATCATTGCTAAATGATGTATCAGTATGCAAGTGTGTTCATGCCGTTGTGTTGTATGAATTGCTATTTCCATCCCAGCATGCTTGTAAGTGCATGTCTGTATGTTTATGTCTCTTGGCAGAAAACGACCTTATTTGACTTATGGGCTCTTAAACAATTAAATACAAGACTTGTAATTAATACAAGACTGTTTTCGAATTGCATTTTTTTAATACATATATATAGTGATTGTGTTTTTATTTTGAAGCACTGAGTTAGTCACCATGCGCCATTCTTATACATGTGCATCTCAATAAATTAGAATGTCATGGAAAAGTTCATTTATTTCAGTAATTCAACTCAAATTGTGAAACTCGTGTATTAAATAAATTCAATGCACACAGACTGAAGTAGTTTAAGTCTTTGGTTCCTTTAATTGTGATGATTTTGGCTCACATTTAACAAAAACCCACCAATCTCAACAAATTAGAATACTTCATAAGACCAATAAAAAAACATTTTTAGTGAATTGTTGGCCTTCTAGAAAGTATGTTCATTTACTGTATATGTACTCAATACTTGGTAGGGGCTCCTTTTGCTTTAATTACTGCCTCAATTCGGCGTGGCATGGAGGTGATCAGTTTGTGGCACTGCTGAGGTGGTATGGAAGCCCAGGTTTCTTTGACAGTGGCCTTCAGCTCATCTGCATTTTTTGGTCTCTTGTTTCTCATTTTCCTCTTGACAATACCCCATAGATTCTCTATGGGGTTCAGGTCTGGTGAGTTTGCTGGCCAGTCAAGCACACCAACACCATGGTCGTTTAACCAACTTTTGGTGCTTTTGGCAGTGTGGGCAGGTGCCAAATCCTGCTGGAAAATGAAATCAGCATCTTTAAAAAGCTGGTCAGCAGAAGGAAGCATGAAGTGCTCCAAAATTTCTTGGTAAACGGGTGCAGTGACTTTGGTTTTCAAAAAACACAATGGACCAACACCAGCAGATGACATTGCACCCCAAATCATCACAGACTGTGGAAACTTAACACTGGACTTCAAGCAACTTGGGCTATGAGCTTCTCCACCCTTCCTCCAGACACTAGGACCTTGGTTTCCAAATGAAATACAAAACTTGCTCTCATCTGAAAAGAGGACTTTGGACCACTGGGCAACAGTCCAGTTCTTCTTCTCCTTAGCCCAGGTAAGACGCACAAGAGGAATACGACAACTGTAGCCAAATTCATTGACACGTCTGTGTGTGGTGGCTCTTGATGCCTTGACCCCAGCCTCAGTCCATTCCTTGTGAAGTTCTCCCAAATTCTTGAATTGATTTTTCTTGACAATCCTCATAAGGCTGCAGTTCTCTCGGTTGGTTGTGCATCTTTTTCTTCTACACTTTTTCCGTCCGCTCAATTTTCTGTTAACATGCTTGGATACAGCACTCTGTGAACAGCCAGCTTCTTTGGCAAAGAATGTTTGTGGCTTACCCTCCTTGTGAAGGATGTCAATGATTGTCTTCTGGACAACTGTCAGATCAGCAGTCTTCCCCATGATTGTGTAGCCTAGTGAACCAAACTGAGAGACCATTTTGAAGGCTCAGGAAACCTTTGCAGGTGTTTTGAGTTGATTAGATGATTGGCATGTCACCATATTCTAATTTGCTGAGATAATGTATTGGTGGGTTTTTGTTAAATGTGAGCCAAAATCATCACAATTAAAAGAACCAAAGACTTAAACTACTTCAGTCTGTGTGCATTGAATTTATTTAATACACGAATTTCACAATTTGAGTTGAATTACTGAAATAAATGAACTTTTCCACGACATTCTTATTTATTGAGATGCACCTGTATTAGTATTGAAACTGAAATCTTCTCATTCTGTTCAAATGATTCATACAAATCTGAGTTTAATGCCGAGTTTTAAGTTGTGCCAAATCAGGCGTCCTCTAAGAACGAGCAGTTAATTCTGAGAATTATTTCTTAATCTTTCAAAATTACTTTTTTTGCACAATATTGAAACGATTGGGTAACACACGTGAAAGTTGCAAAACATGACCATGTTTTTACATAAGCCGTACAGTCCTGAAAATGTGGGAAAATGCGCTGGATTTGTGATCTGTCATAATGAACATTGTGTTATAGCAGATGCTGTGTTCACCTGGCAAGACTTACTGTGCATTCACGTTAGATATGCATGTGACATAAACGTTACATTACAACACCCAAGCAGGAATTTTACAAACAGCGGTTTCTTTTATCTTTGCTTACAGTACAGATCATTCTCATGTCAATCTCATGTCAGTCTCATGTCACGTTTCATTTGATTTGTGTGTGAAGTTTGTGCATTACACCCATTTTACATTCTTGGCTTTGTAATTAGGATTTACAGCCTAAAATAATGTGTCTAAACTGTAGACACTCTTAACCAGAATGTAGGCACATCAGTGTTTTGTTTTCATTTTCTTAATTTCAGGCCTTTAAAATAGACTGGTTCATCTAGAAAGCTGTCTTGCATGATATTACCGCGTTTATTCAGACATGTGCCATGGAAGTACCATGTTTTGTGGAACATACACCATGTTCTGGACTTCTTTTTTGCATAGTAGTTTAATCAGACACCATCACTGTACCATTACACCATCATAGTAGTGTAAATAGTTTATATATTTTGATCTGTTTTTTTGCAGTACGTGAGTCTTTTATTCAAATGTGTGTGATGCAGTGTTAAGTATTATATTTTTGTTTTTGCTGATAGTTTGAATCAGATTTATTTTTATATTTTCCATTATTTTTACCATAATTCTAGTGAAAATGTTTGTCATTTTTATTGTTTTTGTATTTCCATATAGTATTTATTTATTAGTTTTAGTTATTTTATTTCTTCAGGTTAAACTAATATTTTTATATTTTCTGTTTTCACTTTAATTTGAGTTAAAGATGACATTTTTTGTGTTTTTGTAATTTTTATGATTTTTAAAACATATCTACAGTATATCATTTTTATTATTTTTTTATTTATTAAAGTTAGTTTAGTACTTCAAGTTAAACTAAACAGTTTAGATTTCATTTTTATATTTTCTGTTCATTGTAATTTTAGTTAAAGTTGTACTAGTTTTGTTGTGTTTTTGTATTTTTTTTTTTAAATATATCAGTATAGTTTTTATTAAACTAATTTATTACATTTAGTTTAGTACTTGAAGTTAAACTAAATGATTTAGATTTTATTTTAAAATTTTATGTTTTCACTTTAATTTTATTTGTATTTATTTTTTATTTCTATATAGTTTTTATTCATTTTTAGTTTTAGATTGGTGAAATAAAAGTAGCTGAAACAAAATGTTTTTTTGATATTCTGTTTTATTTCATGTCATGAAAATGTTCCTTTTTTTATCGTTTTAGTTAACTGTAATAACCCCACTGTGATGTATTTCCATTTGTTCTGTGGTGTTCATGCAAAAGTCCTCGTAGTAGCGTGACTCTTCATAGGGCTGCGTGCCTGAAGGATCCTTTCTAGTGTGCACCGCCGGAGGAACATCCCGCGAGTCTGAGAGTGAGTGGGATCCTGCCTGGACCTTTTATACCCCAGTTATTTTTAAACACACACCCCTTTCTTATTTCCGTGTTTCCTCCTGAGCCGCTCAGGAAGCCGCTTTGGCCCCGTTTCCTGCACACACGCCGACAGATTCGCCAGGAATCAAAGAATGATTGCATTGAGAAGCACGGCCTCTGTAAGGAAAACACAAGAAGGGTGAAAAATTAAAAACAGTCTTCTGGCACGTGCGACGGGCTCGACTGGAATTCAAAGGCCTGGATGGACTCCAGCTCTAATTTCAGTACGCCTGAAATATTTGTGGAAAGTTCTGGAACAAGAACTCGCCTTTTTCCACTCCGTGTACCTGAGAACCTCACCATTCACATCCACATTTTAAGACGAATCGTCACAAACAGAAACATATAGTATCTGATGACTTATTGTCGGCACATCACGGGCCTAATAAACAAGACTGTTTGGATTTTCTCAGTGTTACATAAGACTCTTATAGGATCAAATTACATAATTCCACCTTGTCTTGATAGCTTGTTACTAATTACATAACATTTGTTTATAGGAAGCGCGTGTCTCCTCACAAAACATGAGGAAGAGCAACCTAGTAGTACGTTAAGATGTCATAGTTGTGCTTGCGATGCAAAAGTAAGCATGAAAATGAGGCTGTCTTTTAAGATACCTTCCTATCCTTCATGAAGAACATAAACTCTGCAGGTTACTATGATTTTGATCAGAGCCAGTGTTACTTAAGCAACATTGATATACTAATATTTTTGTCAGTATTTTGAATTACTTTTTTTTTATTATTTTTCATTTTATTTTTTGTATTTTTGTAATTTTTATTAGTTTTACAATTTTTTTGTAAATTTTTTATGTTTTACATTTTAATTTTCAATTTAATTTGAAAGTTTTACTAATTTTGTGTATTTTTTGTCTTTTTTTAGTTTTTTTGTCAGTATTTTTAGTTTTTTTTTAGTTTTTAATTTTAGTTTTTTTGTTTTCATTTTAATTTTAATTAAAGTTGTAGTAATTTTTTTGTGTTTTTGTCATTTTTATTATCTGTTGGTTTTGTCAATATGTTGGATTTTTACATTTCTTAGATTTTTTGTTTTCATTTAAATTTTTGTTAAATTGTTTATAGTTTTGTTGTGTTTTTTTGTAGCTTATGAGTTTTTTATTTGTAGATTTTAGTTTTCATTTTAATTTTACTTAATGTTTTAGCAATTTTGTTGGGTGTTTTTGTCATTTTTATTAGTTTTTGTTTTTCGTAAATATTTTGGATGTTTTATTTCTAGAATTTCAGTTTTCATTTTAGTTAAAGTTTTAATTTTGCTGTGTGCATTTGTCATTGTTTATTTTTTTTAAAATGCCTCTATAGTTTTTATTTTAGGTTTAGTTTTTAAGTTATTTTAGTACTTCAACGAAAAAGAAACTTTTTGACCATTATAGCTGAAATAAAATAGGCTTAAGTTTTCTTTTATTTTATTTCAGTTCATGTTTATTTTATTTCAAATAATTTTTTTTATGGTTTTAACTTGAGTTTTAATTAATGTTAATAACCCTGAGCTTAAGTGTTAATAAGTTACATTACTTCAAATAACCTCAAATAAGCACCGAATAATAATGCATGCACAGAAGCATCAACACCTGCAGCGTATCAAAACGTTTATTAGTTTCTGCTTTCTATTACAATGAAAGCAATGGCACACAGAACTATAAGGCATTTGTTCCAAGCAGAGTGTCACATTACCCATGTTGTATTGCACTAACACCTTTCCAGGAGTGATTGTGAACTCTGTTATGACAGAGCGCTGGCTGAAGGCCTCGGCTCGTCATGTTGAGTCCATAAGGATGTAATTGGGACTGGAGCAGCGAGTGTGGTTCTCATTTATTAGCTGTTAGCACCTAATCACGGCTGTGTTCGAGCCGTACAGCCAAACCACGCCAGTGTGGCCTCCTCAAGTGTTTTCATTATCAAAATGAGACGTGAAAGGTGCTTTCTGTGTGATTAACGGAAGCAAACGCTGTAGTTGCTTGACATTTAGCGTTGTGACCGAGGGTTGTGTCAACAGTAATGCAGAGAGACATTGGTTTCAGTCCTCGTAATTCTGTTTTGTCCTTTTCATCGCTCGCTGATACTTTCTGGCAGATGTTATTTTTTTATGTGAGCGCTAAAGGGTCACATATTGAAAGGCAAGAAAATGTGAAATTTAGTATATAACAGACTTTCTTTCATTAAAATCACAGATGATTCACAGGCTGGCATTGAATTTGTGGCCATAGAATTAAATTCTTTTATGTTTCTTTATGAAATATTTGGGCAAATAATGCTTTCAGAGTTTGAAACAGTGATTTTAACCATATTTTATGATATTTAAACCTAATATGCAGATTCCAGATAGAAGAGTGTCCAATATAAAAATCATAATTTCTTAACATTTCATTATATTATAATAACTGCTATTAAATTCAACATGATATCATTATTGTACCTTTTTACTTTCTTAATGCATGTTCCTGCTGTTGTTCTATATGATTCATACGTTATTCCAAAGAAGAGAAAATTTGTTTGTTTTTTAATTTATTTTAAATGAATTCATTTTAAATGTATTCATAATTTATTAAATGTATTTTTAATGTTTAATCCGGAAGTAATAACTTGCTCTGCCACTCTTTTTACAATAATTTTAAATGTTTTTTAAGTGTATTAATTTTTTGAATGTATTAATTATTTTGAATGTATTATTTTTATGTTTTATCATGAAGTACTAACTTGCTCTGTGACTCTTTTAATTTTTTTTTTTTAATTTTCAGTTAATTTAAAATGTATTTAATATAAATGTATTTAAAATGTATTTATTTATTTTTTTTATTTTACCTTTATTGTTATGCTTTATCATGAAGTAACAGCTTGCTCTGCCAGTCTTTTTTTAATTTATTAATTTTTCAGTTAATTTAAAAATGATTTATTATGAATTTAGTTTGCATTTATTTATTTATTTATTCATTCGTTATTTATTTTAATTTTTTTTTATCATGAAGTAATATTTTTTATAGTACAATTCATTCTCGGATAAATTCAGATAGATTTTTTTCATTCAATATCTGGTTTGTCTTGAAAATGTTACACTATTAAACTAAAATGGGTGAAATGAAGTAAAATTGGCAAATAGTTTCATGTTGACTTTAAAAATCAGTAAAATGTAGTTCATGCCTTGAAAACGTAACGAGTCTTATTGTTTAATTTCAACCGCATGATATTTCAGACGGTCAGTCGGACAGCAGTCAGCGATGGCGCAGACGCGTGTGTCTGTGCTTCTTCTCTGGTACCTCAGATACAGAAGCAAGTGCATTTGGACATTCCAGCAGCAAACTCTAGCAGCTGAATAAACATCACACACTTAAACAGAACAAACCCGTACAGTCTCTTCATTCAAACATCCTTCAGCACAGACATCTACACACTCCATCAGTATCTACATATGTAAACCCCAGTGGGGAAGAGCAGTCTGACTGTATAAATACTCAGAGTATATGCTTAAATGTATCCGTGCACATATGGATCTTATTACAATATCACGTGTTTAATTTATGCATCAGTTTTACTATTGATTATATTTACGATTAGAGATTTGATTTTGATATACTGTGTCACTGGAGGGCAGTTAGTAGTAGAATATAACAAAAAAATAATACATTTATTTATACAAATAAACAATACTGAAATATTTTATTTCATTTGTTTATAAGTATTATCCAGGTTTGTGCAGGGTTATTATCGTTAACTCAAACTAATACCATTAAAAACATTATCATTATTTCAAATAAAATTAACATTTACTGAAATAAAATAAGATATTAAAAAACATATTTCAGCTAGTTGCCAGAATGTCAATTTTTTTAGTTTAACTTGAAGTATTAAAAATAACTACACAAAAACACACAACAAAAGCACTAAAAACTTAATCAAAATTGAAATGAAATGGAAAATATAAAAATTAAAACTTCAAATTCAAAATATTAAATAAATATAATTAAATATTAATGATACTAAAACACTGGCTTTGTTTCATTTTAATATTACTGTTTTGTTCACATAAAGGTCTGTATAAAAACAAAAAAACTGATAAAAAAAAGCATAATAAAATTACTAAAACTTTAACTAAAATAAAATAAAAACAAAATATAAAAATAAAAAATATTCAAAATATTAATAAAACTAATATATATTAATGACACAAACATAATAATATTGTAATATCTGAGTAAAAAAATAAAAATATCAGTCTGTATAAAAAAACTAAAATTACAAAAACTGACTAAAATTAAAATTAAAATGGAAAATATAAAAATAAAAAATTCTAAATATTAATAAAAACTATCAAATATTAACAACACTAAAAGAGCACTAGTTTTGTGTTTCATTTTAATATTACTTTATGTTCACATAAAGGTCTGTATATATATATATATATGTAAAAAAAAACTAATAAAATTATTATTATTATTATTACAACAAAATTATGGCACTAAAATCTAAAAAAAATTAAATGAAAATGGGACAAAACCCAAAATATTAATAAAAACTAAATATATATTAATGGTAGTAAAATAACACTGGGTTTGTTTCATTTTAATATCACTGTATTCTGTTCGCATATAGATCTGAATGAAATCTTCTTATGAAGTTCATGACCTTTTGACCTTTGCATGAACTGCCGAAGCTCTCACACATTATATCATGCTCTTAAGCAACCCGCCATAACTCTTCTTCTTTTTCTTTTGGAAATTACACATAATCATTTTGGTCCTGTGATTCAAACACACGACAGTCCAGGAATATTTTCCAACCACAGGTACGAACCTTATGCTTGAGCTACAGAGACGCCAAAACTTGTGCAGATTCCTGATCCAGGTGTCCATAACTGTTGTTTTTCCTTGTTTACGTTACATGAGAAGATCTGTGGTTTCAAACTAGTATCTGTGGCCCACCTGAGCACCTCAGATGGTTACACAACAGAAAGGCCAAAGGTTTGACACCTGGCTCATTTCTCAGTTGTGTTTTTCCTGGGTTTGCCGAGGAAGCGGAGCAGGATCGGGCCGCTCTGTGTTCTGACACTTATCAATCATCATAAAGCCTTTCGGGGCCTTTTTACACTTCAGACTGTTTCCTGAGCACACGGTGATGCCGTCATTAAGGTCGCGCAGGTCAAGAGCTACCGACTGGAAAAGTAGGTTGCATCTGGTTCAAAATGCTGATAGAGGTAAACCGGCTCCAACTGGTTCCATGTGACTCTTCCAGCGCAGTAATGTGTGTCATTTGAAGGATGTTTCATTTTTTATACAGGACGCAGCATACTGGAAATGACCAGAAATATGCGTGCTGGTTAGAGAACCCAGACTGAATGCTTCTTGCTGGTTAAGCTAGTTAGTTGGAGGCTTTTCAGATGTTTCTCCTGGTCAAAAGTCCCTAGTAATGTCGCATGAGATCTCAAACTGTGCTCAGATTTGTTCACGATACCAAATTTGTAATATAAAATCAAACATTTCTCATCAAATTGTCTGAATTTTATAGGTAACACTTTACAATAAAGCTTCATTTGTTAACATTACTTCACTACAGATTCCAGATAGGATAATAATAAATGAACATATAAATTAAACGCCATTTTTTCTTTTCATTATGTCTGATCTTAAATTTAACATGATATCATCACTGAACCTTTTAATTTCTTCATGCACGTTCCTGCTCTAATTCGGTACGAATCATTGTTGCACATTATTTCAAAGAAAAATGTTTATTTATTTATTTTAAACGTAATCCTTTTTTAAATGTAATCCTTTTATTTTACATTTATTTGAAATTTCTTGTAAATGTCTCTATTTTAAAATTTTATTTAATTTTATTTTTATATTTGTTTTAAATTTATTTTAAATTTATTAAATTTATTTTAAATTTTTTAAATGTAATGTTTTATTATAAAGTAATAACTTGCTCTGACACACTTATCTTTTTATAATTCAGTTAATTTCCAGTGGATAAATTCAAATACATGTTGATTTTTTAAATTTAATATCTGGCTTTTCTCTGAAATATTACACGATGGAAGTAAAATGGGTAAAATTACGTAAAATGGCCAAATAGGAAAAACCTTCTTACTTTCTTCATGCATGTTCCTGTTCTTCTTTGGTGTGATTCATTGATGCACATTATTTCAAAGATGAAAAAAATATTATGTATTTATTTAGTTATGTTGTATTTCTTAACATTAGTTAATGCACTATGAACTAACATGAACAACCAAAAAACATTTGTTCTTTATTAACAAACATTTACAAAGATTTAATAAATGTTTTAATATATTGCTCACTGTTAGTCATGTAAGATAATATCTTAACAAAAGAGACCTTTTTGTACAGTGTTATCATTTTATACCTTTATACTCTCTTACGGAATGACTCATTTGGGTCTGTTTTTAGTTTTAGGATGAACTTGATACTTCAATAAGACATAACTGAGAGCAACTACATTTTCTGCAAGTTAGTGAAGATTTCGCAGATGAGATGGACTATACCACGTCTAACTTTCAGGACACGTGACTCATCTCTTACCATTAATCGTAATCAGTTAAGATTCAGAACTCATGGGAAAGTGGAACAATCCGCCCTGGATGCGGTCAAATGCGCTAGCTTTGGGAGTTCACACAGAGTTGTTAGGCAAAATGACCCTCATATATTGATGACTGTGTTATTCACAGCTACAGGCCTGTACTGGTGCTGATCATCCATCCAGATTCTTCAGTAGAAGGTAGAAGCGCTTGTCAGGTCAGCTGTTAAACAGTTCAACAGTCATGAGTAAATTTGTGAACCTGTTTTAGGGTGTAACCCCCACTGACTAATTACAGCGTTTGGGCTTGGCTGTAACGATGGCCACAAGTTGCTGAATTCAACGGAGATCTGAAGATGTGCGTTTAGGTGTGAGCACGCGATATTGGCTCTCGACACGCGCCGATGCGAGCGCTTCCAACAAAGCTGTGTTTTTCATTGGTCAGGCGCTGAGCTGCTGTGGTCGTGTGGTTTGAGATCGCTGCTCTTGATGTAGTTTTTCACTTTCATGATTAGTGCAGGTAACGATAGAAAGCGTTGCTTTGGGTTCACACCAACAGGAAGCTGGTGCAGGTTGTGGTTCAGAGGACACACCCTGCGCTGAATAATCCAACACGAGCTGCATTAACGTCTTAACTACTGCTCAACTCTAAGCCCCGAGCCGATTCAATTAAATCACTGTTTATGCGGTCAGAAAAAAACGTGCTTCCGAATGCGGTCACAACATTAGTCTCGGGGAAGCTGCTTTCGGGCCATCGCTTCTCAGAATGCATGTGTTTTGATTAAATCACTGTTTATATGGTGAGAAAGCATCAAACTGCTCCAAATTCTGTGTTTATAGTGATTCTATAGTAATATTTTAGTGTCTTACTACAGAAAGTATCTACAATCTTTACTAGCTAGGTTGGAGCTTTGTGTTTTGCTTAATGCAGTATTTTTCTGATTATATATAATTTAATCCCTCTGAGTCCTTTTTTTGGCAATTTTTTTTTTTTTTAATCGAATGACCTCTGTTATGGAGACAGCATTTAATTTATGCACAATATACAAATAAAACGACCAGAATACACTCAAATTTATATAACTAAGAATAATGAACAACAGAGTCAGTTCATATAAATTAACCCTCTGAACGAACTGATTCACTACAATGAATGAGTCAGTACAATTCAGAAGTACAGATCTATCTATTTATCTATCTATCCATCCATCCATCCATCTATCGTTCTGTCATCTCAGAGTCAGTTCATTTCAAAGAACACCTCGTATGAACCAATTCACCAGAATGAATGAGTCATTGCAATTGAAGAGTTGCTTTGAATTGAAGAATTGCTTCGTTTAGGGTTAATAGTGGCCTTAACCTGGTGTTTGGTGTAGTTTGAAATGCTTTTTTCTTTTTTTAATTTGCCAAAACCATCTGAAAGGTGTGTACATAATGTAAAGCAAACCTCTGCACCAGTTACAATGTTTTAAGCTTGTAGGCTTTCCCTTTTAAGGTTCTCAATGCAAGTGCACATAGTGAGAGGATTTTAAACATAAGGCTGTTCTGAGCAATTGTTTTTATAGATAGAAACTATGAATCATCTTGCAATGTAGGGAAGCACATAGGAGGGCAGTTGGGCGGTTACTGTGTGCAACTGTCAAAAAAAGAAATAAAACATACAACAGCTGAAGGCGGGTGGGTGGTTGTTCATTTTTTGTTTTGTTTTGTTTTTTGATTATGAAGATTTCCAGTTTGGGAATAGATTGATTTAGGTACAGTCAGCTATTTTGAACCACAAGAAAAGAAAACATGGGCTTACTTCAAAGCCTGTCTAAACATACATTTCTGACATGTTTCATGAGCTTTTGGGTAATGCTATAATTGCCTTGTGGTATTTTCTGAGCTGTCTTTTCTCACAAAGTCTGACTATAATAGCCGTTAAGCATAACCGAAGGAGAGAGAGACATGACGGCGTTTGAAAGATACCCGAAAGGCTCACAAGCAGGTAATTAAGATGTATTGCATTTCAAGCGCACCTTGAAACAGTAGGTGCATAGTTTGGGACTCGACTCTGTCACAGTGTGTAGGTTTAGCCTGAACGTGGATCGTACAGAGAATGATCTCAATTCGATCTCGCGCAGCTGCTCTGGGGTTTGAACTGCTTGACCTGCAGTGATTAAGGGACTTGTGTTGATCGGGTGGGTTCGAATTTCCTTCACTGAGGAAAATATTACGACTGATCCACTGTGACTCATGAGACTTAATAGAGTTCACATTCACATTCATTAATTCATCTATCTATCTATCTATCTATCTATCTATCTATCTATCTATCTATCTATCTATCTATCTATCGTTTCATCATTCTGTTGTTCTATCTATTGTTCCATCCATCCATCTATCCATCATTCTATTTTTTTGTTCCATCCATCCATCCATCCATCCATCCATCCATCCATCCATCATTTTATCCATCCATCCATTCATCGTTCTATCATTTTATCCATCTATCCATCCATCCATCCATCCATCCATTGTTTTATCATTCTTTTGTTCCATCCATCCATCATTTTACCATTCTGTCTATTGCTCCATCCATCCATCTGTCATTCCATCCATCCATCCATCGTACTGTCATTCTATCTATTGTTCCATCCATCCATCGTTTTATCATTTTATCTACTATTCCATCCATCGTTTTATCGTTCTGTCGTTCAATCCATCCATCCATCCATTGTTCTATTTTTGTATCTATCATTCCATCCATCCATCTGTCCATCATTCTATATATTGCTCCATCCATCCATCCATCCATCCATCCATTCATTGTTCTATCATTCTATCTATTGATCCATCCATCCATCGTTTTATCATTCTGTCATTCAATCCATCCATCCATCCATTGTTCTATTTATTTTTGTAGCTATCATTCCATCCATCCATCTGTCCATTTGTTCTATATATTGCTCCATCCATCCATCCATCCATCCATCCATCCATCCATCCATCCATTCATTGTTCTATCATTCTATCTGTTGATCCATCCATCCATTGTTTTATCATTCTATCCATCCATCCATCCGTCCGTCCGTCCGTCTATCTTTGTCATATTTTAATATGAATACATTGCATATTCTGTCTATCCATCTTTACATATATTTGTACTTGATATAATGTCATATTTTTATATGAATACATTGCATAATTATGATTAAATGCATTATTAATATTACAAAACTGGTTTCAATCAATGTGAGGGGGCGTGTCTGACGTAACTGCTGTTCTGATTGGCCGCTCCCACTCCTCACCTCTCAGTAGTCATTTGACATCATCTCACATCCAGTCTGTGTTTGTTATACAATGTAACGCCGGTTGCCTGGCAACATCACACCTTCAGGAAAAGGAATGCTTCCACTCTAGAATGTTGATTCCTCATCATTCTGATGGAATGATTTTGTGGTGAAAGAGACAGCATGAACCTGAGGTGAAAGGTCAAGCGGGCTATTGGTCAGTCTGAGAAAGACATATGGCCTGGAGGAGGTTGAGTCATAACCTCTGTCCTCCTTAACCTTGACTGTCCATCTCCTCCTGTCTCTCTAGGTGACCCTTCATCACCTCCAGGCTTGTGTGCTAATCAGTGGAGCTGTCAAGGGCTGCTAAAGCATGACCCCGACCCAGGGCCAGAGTGTGTCACAAGCACCAGGCACTCGTCTGCATTAAGCATCTCTTTTGTTGTTGTTGTTTAAGTGAGTGAGGGTGCAAGTCTGGACAACTTCTTCCAGCTTAGGGTGCGATTTTGTCCGTCTTTGTGCAGTCAACAGATAAGAGTGTCTGATCCCTAAACTGAGCGATGTGTCCCCTCCAGTTACAGAGCAGCTGTCTGAGAGACCTACTCTACCTGTGACCCGTAAGAAAGAAAATCACCATTGAAGCATCTTTAAAATCTCACTTATTTGTCCTGCACTACTGGTCGAAAGTTTGGAACAATTACAAGTTTTTTTTTTTAAGTTTAAGAAGGATATATATATATATATATATATATATATATATGTGTATGTGTGTGTGTGTGTGTGTGTGTGTGTGTATATATATATTATTATCAAAACATTTTATGCTGCTTAATACTTTTGTTAAGCAAGGATGCATTAAATTGATCAAAAGTGACAGTAAAGACATTTATAATATTACAGAAGATTTCTATTTCAAATAAAATGCTCATAAATCATGGTTTCACAAAAATATTAAGCAGCAAAAGCGGTTTTCAACATTGATAATAATCAGAAATGTTTCTTGAGCAGCAAATCAGCATATTAGAATGATTTCTGAAGGATCATGTGACACTGAAGACTGGAGTAATGATGCTGAAAATTCAGCTTTGATCACAGCAAATGTAATCAGTTACATTTTAAAATTTTGACCGGTGGTGCAGATTAAACGAAGAGCATACCTTCTTGCATAACTCAAATAAATTTTGAATCAAATAAATGAGGTTTGTGTGTGAAGAATCAGGTGGCAGGCTGAACGTTTGCCAGATTAACTCTCGTTGTAGTAATACTGGTAATGTGAACTAATCAGTTGTTCGTTTGCATTGTCATTAGACTCTGAGAATAGCATCAGAGGAATGAAAGGGGGGTTTTGCTGGAGTTTCATACCTTAACCATTTCCTGTCCCAACCTGAGCCGTTCATCTGCTTTCAAAAGATACGGAAACGTTCAAAAGGGGGAAAAGTCCCATAAAACACGTGTTCATATTCTCTGTTTTCATTTTCACTCATGAGTTGCTCGTCTCTCTCCAAAATCTGCATTAACACCACATGCATTCATGCACGGCCTTATTAGTGTTTAATGTTACACTGATATTGCATTCTTAAAGGAATAGTTTTCACAAAAATAAAAAGAAGTTTTCTCACCCTGATATTGTTTCAGATCTGTATGCTATTATTTTTTCCATGCATCATGAAAGCTGATATTTTCTGAACACTCGTTACGCAGCTCTTTTTGTAGCTTATAATGACCAGATGCTGTCAAGCTCCAAAAAAACAATAAAAACCACCGTAAAAGGGTAATATGAAATGCTAATATGAGTTGGAACGACATAAGGTTGAGTAAATAATGACAGCACTTTCATTTTTGAGTGAGCTTTCCTTTTCCACTGATCCCTGGTGATTGCTGACAAAATATATGAATCACCGAATGCCTCTGTCACCTTTCATTTTGAAATGAGCCTCAGTATGTCTCTGTTCCACCTGAGGGCCCTCAGAGGTCATGACTTCACTCCTGAAATGCATTTTCAAATGAACTAACCCTGCAACAAATCATCTCCACATTAGAATGAACATGAGTGTGATTTCCAGGCAAATTTGGGAGATCATTGAAGTCAACATGAAATCAAATCACTGGCTTTGTTAAAGGAATCATTCACCCAAGATGTAGTTTGTTTCTGTATGGGAACAGATTTGGAGAAATGTAGCAGTGCATCACTGTCTCAGCAATGGATCCTCTGCAGTGAATGGGTGCCATCAGAATGAGAGTCCAAACAGCTGATGAAAACATCACAATAATCCACAAGTAATCCACACCACTCCAGTCCATCAGTTAACATCTTGAGAAGCCAAAAGCTGCGTGTTTGTAAGAAACAAATCCATCAAGATGTTTTAAAATCAAATCATTGCTTCCAGCTAAAATATGAGTCCTCTATACATAACATTGTTTTCTCCAGTGAATAAGTTATCTCATCTGAATCAGGAGAGAAATCTGCACAGATCAAGCAAGCCAAAACAGTCCAAAAGAGCTCTCAACAAATATGTGGGTGGATTTTGATGTGAGAGGCAACAGGGGATGGTCTTTTTCACTGGAGGAAGTGTTATTCTGGATTATGGACTCATATTTTAGTCAGAAGTGGCAGTTTAAACGTCTTGATGGATACGTTTTTACAAACATGCAGCTTTTGGCTTCTCAAGATGTTAACTGATGGACTGGAGTGGTGTGGATTACTTGTGGATTATTGTGATGTTTTTATCAGCTGTTTGGACTCTCATTCTTACGGCACCCATTCACTGCAGAGGATCCATTGCTGAGACAGTGATGGAATGCTACATTTCTCCAAATTTGAGGAAGAAACAAACTCATCTGCAGTTTGGATGTCCTGAGGGTGAGCACATTTTCAGTTTAATTACTGTTTTGTCACTGTTTAGTACTATCAGGCTGATATGGAAGTGAGATAAAATGAGGGAAACTGAATGAATGAAATGCTCCTGTTAGAGGAACCACCTCAGTCTTTCAGTTCTCACTGATCTGAGTTTAGTATGAGTTCAAACCTTTTCTATGTTCACATGGGACGCAATAATCATTGACACCAACAATATAAGAAATGGGACGTGTTTCTCCACCCATTTAAAAGGTGCCGACCTAAACTATGTACATGTATTGTTTTTTTATGTTTTTGCCTCCCTAACAGACCACGTTGTCGGGTTGCAACCCCCCAATCGAGCATCTCTGCTTTATAATATCATAACTTTACAGTTAGCTTGGTTAGTTGTTTTTGTTCCTGGGTGGGAGTGTTTACGAGAGGACGGGCGTAAACAGGAGGAAGGAGGTTGTTGTTGAGGTTGAGTAGCGGTTTGTGTGGTGAGAAGGGTTATGCTCATATACTGCCCTGAAAGGAAGCCCGTACAACACACATACACACACTCACATCAATAACAGATCTTTACATACAGATTGAATGGAGAATTCGGTCCCAATGCACAAACAAGTGAGTGTTGCTGTGATTTGATTCGGGTCAATGGCACTGCAGAAATATTGTTGCATCAATACAATGACTTCATAATAGGTGCTTTTCCTACTTTTATAATAGTTTCCAGATGCACATTTTTAGCGAATAGTGCCTCGAGTATTTCCTTTAACATTGCTATTATCATTATCTGTTTAGAAAGAGCTGGTCTCAAACACTTCACTGATGCATATGCACACAATATTTAATGATGTTTGATGCATGCATGCAAACTGCAAGCTTTCTTGATCTAAGAAGCTCTAATCTGATAATCACAAGCACAGGTTTTTAAACGGTTTTCATGGAAACAAGTTGTGTTTTCAAGGTACCAGACTGATATTATGAATGCATCTGAGGAAGAACTAATCAATCACATTAAATCTTTGAGTTTGGTTTCCAGAACTTCGTAGCAAGTGAAATATTCTGCATATTTTACTATTTTTATATGTTTTCTCTATGGATGTTAATGAATCATACAGCACAATTAATTACATTTTTTATTTTTCACATCACATCAGATGAACCTGCGACTAAACTAAACTGGTTAATTGTTTCACAAAGAGTATATTGAATGTATTTAGCAGCTACGTCAATGCTATAAGGTTTAATACAAGCTTAATTGTAATTTTTAATTGTAAATAATAGTAATAATAATAATAATAGATAAATAATAAATAAATAAATAGATAAACAATATTAATTAATTAATTAATTAAATATAAACTTAATTTGTTATAATATTTAAAAAGAATAAGCTTCAAAGTTATTCCTGCTACATACTTTTTTAAAGTTTTGTATTCATGTATTATGGACATTTCAGGATCACTAGATTAATTTGACTAATTAACTTATGATCACTAGCATCATTGTTATCTTTAGAGGTAATGTCATTTACAAGAATGCTTTTATAGCAATAAATATTAATTTATTTATTAAGTTATTAAAAGCATAGTTTCTGTTTTAAAATATTTTTAAAATATGCAAATGATTCCTGCTATATTATATGATTTAATAACCATTTTAAGTTTTCAATTAATATATTATAGATGCATTTGGATTAATGTATGATTAATTAATATATAATGCTCATGGTTATCTTTAGAACTAAAAATGTCATTGACAAGAATGTGTTAACTTAATTTTGCATTTAACTTTGAATTTCATGTTATATGCAGAATTGCGTGATATTTATGGAAAAACCTAATCTGTCATTTATTTTCATTTATTTTCATTTGTTGTACACAAATGGTGTATTAAGGTAATCTGCAACCACTGCTAATGTGGCATTTTCATATTAATATCTATAGATTACTTGATTGTTAGGCTGTTTCTTCATATAAGTGGCAGGTTCTAGTGTGGACTAGATTGATGATGTTCGTCAGATGTGAGACTAATAAAGAGCTGTCATGCAAATCTGCAACAGTGACGCCAAAGGGGCAGGGGCGATTCATTTTTTTAATGGGGTGGCACAGGGGGGACCATGGGAAAAGTCATGTGTCCCAACACAAGTGGGATGATATAAAAATGGCACTGAACAAGTGCCTGGACAACGCATCTCTCAGACAATAATTTTTGTCAACTTCTTTTATTGTCCAAACATACTGTGTGTGTGTTCTGTCTTAGATTAGCTGTATTCTATGTTTTTTGTGCTGGCTACCAAACAATCGAACAAACTCATCTATGTCTTATTAAATCCCACATTTTAGCGTTTACCACATTACTGCAGACTATTTGGGAAAGTGATTGTGCCTTTAATTTTTGAAACAACAGGAAGAAATGTAACATCATGATTTTGCTGGTGCATCGCGACTGAATACACAACTAAGCACAAACTCTAAGGAGCTTTCAACATACATTAACTTATTTCTATATATGAAGAGTTCATTTGCAAAAACAGATAATTCTCAAAAATCATGTTTTTTTCATTGTGCATTCCAATTAATCTCAATGAAACTGCAGTTGGTTTTTTTGACTAGGTTAAAAATAACTAAAAAAACAGCTAACTAACACAATAAAACAATAAAAACATGATAACAATAAAAAACATGATTTTTGAAAATTTAAAAAAACGCTGTTATCTGTTTTTGCAAATAAACTCTTCATATATATAATACTACTTACAATGAACAGAGACGTGATCTGCAGCCTGCGAAATCGTGCTTCTCCTGTTTGAGCTGTGAAATTGACAGCACTCTAATCCAGTGACATTGTAAATATACAGGAAATAATTGTCAGCGAACCAGACAGTGAGTAGATGTGTTCTACTTCAAGCGGCGCTACGCTGCCGATTAGCGTATGACATTAGCAGCAGCTCATTGAGATTTTAAATGCACCCGAATTGCTCCTGCACTGCAGATGTTATACTCTGATCAGTCTGCACTGTTGGGGGGGGTCAAGCATATTTTGTGGGGGGCCGGTGCCACCCCATGCCACCCCTTTAGACATGCCCCTGCAAAGGGACCCGTTGAAAAGCATCCTGGGTATGACTCTAAACACATCTGCTGTACATCATGCCTGCAGACACATGATGATGAAATCGCTCACATGCACATGCATGACCAGCTGCGTGGAGTTTCTCTCCTCCGTTGCCATAGTTCTGCCGCCCAAAACAAAAGCTCACACATGTCTTTTCTCTTAAACTGCTCCATCTGTCAGTGTTTACGCGTTCACTTTTTCCAGAAGAAATTCACGCGTTTTCATTCAGGTTTATCATCTTCCGTGTGTTTTCCTTTCAGGCGGATGTTGAGCGTGGAGAAGATTCCACCTGTTTTATCCTTCATTGTGAGATATCTCAGATATTCATGAAAGCACGTGTGTCAGATTCTTAGTATGACAGTTTTGAAACCCGTGTAGTCAGAGAGAGAGAAAAAAGATTGAAAGAGGGAAATATCAGGTACCTGTTATGTGAGGATGACACGGTCATATCAGGTGGAAGCAGATTGTTATTGGTCATAAATACATTTTTATTGTCAGTGTTGGTGGTACAATTCAGTTCCTCATATTTTGTGTTTGAACAATCAAGCTTGCCAAACAATGCTACTCATAGCTACGACTGTTTATGAGGTGAAATGCTTGTGCAACAAAACTACATTTCCCATCATTCTCTGTGGCAGCACAAGAACAAATAAAGCATCTGTAGAGCCCAACAGTCTGGTTCTGGAAGTAAAAATCACATTCATTCATTTTTAATAATATTTTTAACCCTGTAAAGACTGACATACGAAATAATAGCCTGAAAAAAATTAATTTCTTTAAATAGAAACATCAGTTTTATTCAGAGGCCCAGACTGAGCAAAAATACTCTATTTGGTGCAGATGCTGATATTTATATGGCCAAAAACATGAAACCTAAATTATCTAAGCTAACAGAGTGTGTTAAAAATGTAAAAGATTGGATGACCAATAATTTTCTCCTATTAAATTCAGATAAGACAGAGATATTACTTATTGGACCAAAAAAAAACAGTACACAGAATCTCTTGGATTACAATTTGCAACTAGACGGATGTACTGTTACTTCCTCTTCAGTCAAAAATCTGGGTGTTATATTAGACAGCAACTTGTCTTTTGAAAATCATATTTCCCATGTTACAAAAACAGCATTCTTCCATCTTAGAAACATTGCCAAGCTATGAAACATGTTACCTGTTTCTGATGCAGAAAAGCTAGTTCATGCATTCATGACCTCTAGACTGGACTATTGTAATGCACTGCTAGCTGGTTGTACTGCATCTTCAGTAAACAAGCTACAGGTAGTCCAAAACGCAGCGGCTAGAGTCCTTACCAGATCAAGAAAATATGATCATATTACCCTAATTTTACAGTCTCTGCACTGGCTACCTATTAAGTTCTGTATCAGTTACAAAATATTATTACTTACCTATAAGGCCCTTAATGGGTTAGCTCCTGTGTACCTAACTAGTCTTCTACCACGCTACAATCCATCACGCTCCCTAAGGTCGCAAAACTCTGGACTTTTGGTAGTACCTAGGATAACAAAGTCCACTAAAGGAGGTAGAGCTTTTTCACATTTGGCTCCCAAACTCTGGAATAGCCTTCCTGATAACGTTCGGGGTTCAGACACACTCTCTCTGTTTAAATCTAGATTAAAGACACATCTCTTTAGCCAAGCATTCACATAATGCATCATATAATTTGTACTGCAGTTATATCTGATCAAATGCACATAATTATTCTTTAGCCTGGGTTAAACAAATCAATTTTGGTTGGTTGGAACAGCAGCTACGCTATTTATGTCTCTATTTGTTTCTCTCTTTCTGCCACGGGATTGACATCCCGTGGTAACTAGGATTTACACAAGTTTCAGTCTGGATCCAGAACACCTGAGAAGAGATGATGCCAACCCCTCAGAGGACCTCAGACGATGCCAACCCTGAAACAACATACAGAACTACCAAATCTTGCTATAAGTTTGATTTCAACATATAATAATTGCTGTTAATAGTGTTCATCATCTGTTTGATTACGTCTTTAATTGATTTTTCCGTACATTTCTGCCATATGTACATTAACTGACATAGTCACCAATGATAAGCTACTACTAAATATATTGTAGAAACTTAATTTTCTGTACAGTGCTTTACAACGATTTGTATCGTGAAAAGCACTATACAAATAAACTTGAATTGAATTGAATTGAATTGAATTGAATTGAAATTCTTGTAATTTAAGTCATATGAGGTCTTTATAACAGCATTGCAGATACTTACATAAAATGCATATAAATATCAGTCGTCACTCTGTATCTCCAATAATGTGTCTTAGTAAGATGATATTTAAATGCTTAGTTTGATGGTAAAAAAAAAAAAAACATATGATGGCTGACAGATGAACTAATAAATGTTCCTCAAAAGCCTGATGATCGTATTTGATCATATGCATGTATTGCAATTATCTTAAAGTATATTGTTATACATACATCAACATCTTTAAATCAATAGTTTTATATTTATCCAGAGTTTTTATTTGGATTATTTTGTTTGTAATGCTTCGTGTAGTTCTTAAAGCTGCAAAATACTTTTCAAATACTTTTTTGCTTTAAATCACTGTTGCACTCTCTTATACCTGATGCACTCATTTTGTGCAAAAAGCTTACAGTATTTCTTGAGGAGTGATAAAAATGAATGCTGTAATAGTAAATATGAAAACACATGTAATCAAATATGTATTTTTTATTCAGACTTTCAAGCTTGTAAGCAACATGGCAATCACCAAAGCCACCCCTAACCAGAATAAACCATGCCTTTGATGAGAAATAATCAAATGTAAATGTTTTTAATAGCATCACAGTATAAGTTACATATGCTAAACTTAAACTTTTCAGCTGATGGACCAGTACAAATGTGCACTTTGATTCCTGGAAGTTGCATTGCAGGTGGATCTGATTGGAGCTTCTGATTTTCAAGAAATCCTTTCCAGTTTTTGTGTGCAATATGCATCAAACGGTCAGTAAAAAGATCCATTGTGGAGAATGCATGTGGACCGTTTGTCCAGGAGAAAGTCATGGATGATTAATTTCTGTTGTTTACACCTAAATCAAACATAAACTTGACCTTTTTTCAACTAAAGAACAGGACCGAGCAACGGGCCTTCTTGTGTGTGAATGAAGACGTACTGTAGGGTCCATTTGAGTTCATGATGAATACTGAGAACTAACCGTTTCCACGCCCAAGATATCTTCTCATGTGACTCATAACATGAGCTGAGATTTTATATTTATTCATGTAAACTTTACATTTGCGACTGATTTAACTAATGGCCAACAGCTGCTTAAAGTTAAAATAAAGTTTCTGGGGTGGTTCCTTGCTACACCTTATATTGTAAAAAAGTGATGTAAATAAAGACTATTGGAATACTATTTCAGTCTTTCTACCTCAGAATATATCATTTGATTCAGCGTTACACTGAAAAAAAAATGGGTGTAGACACTACTTTAACTTATTTGAAGGTGTCCTTGTTACAGTGTAATTATACATTTAAGTACTGAGTAATATTAATTAACTACATGTACTTACTATTTGGTTAGAGTTAGGATTAGGGTTTGGCTTAGGGTTACTTGCATGTAATTATGCAAAATTTATAGTTCTTATAATAGTAAGTACATGTAACGTGTAACAAGACACCTTAAAATAAAGTGTTGCCGAAATTGCTAGTAAATTTCACCATTAGCCTAATTACAAAGAAGCAGTAACACATTGAATTAAACATGAAATTTTAAAATAGAGAGATTAAAATTGTATTTTCCAGTAAAACATTCTCTAATAGTCTATTTACAACTTAAAAAAAAAAGAAAAAAAGAAAAAAAAGTGTACTTGCTGTTTTTATAATTATTTGTAACATTTACTAGCAATTTCTGATTGAAAATTATTTCTAGTTAAGTAAATAATGTACTTTTTTTTCAGTGTAGATTCAGCAAAGAATCCTTTTTTTAGCTGTTTTTGAGTCGACTTGGTCGGATAGCTTCTCAACAAGACATGCATGATTCAAGGAATCATTTAAACCCTGCAGGACGATGCACAAACTGAACTTTAATACTGTTAGAGGACTGGTTTCATTATTAAACCTATGAGCGATAATTCTAGTGATCCTCTGCAATGATTCTTCAAAGGCTCTGGGTTGTAAAACCCTTTTTGTGACCTTTTTAAGACTGTAGTGTGCTTGTAGGTGACAGATGGATGCTCAATGGCACGCTGTGTGGTTTAACGTTGGCTGCGTGTCACTCATATTTGTACTTTCAGAAGTGCTGCTCAGAGGAAGCGGTAGAGAAAGTTTGTGATTGCAAAACAGCTGCAGCGTTCCCTGCGCACACACTTACACGGCCCAAAGGATGACTCAACAGGTTTCATACATTGACTTGAGACTTATTTAAGATTTAAAAAAGCACTGACTAACAGGAAGCTTTGGAACTCTTGAGGTTTCACCTGATGCTGTCAGATATTTCCATCTCACCTCAACGGCTCCTGAGCTTCATTTATCAGTCATTACAGCATCTGAACTGCTGAGTTTGACGGTTTGGTTTTTTTTTTTTTTAAACAGAAACATCAGAATTCTGATTCTGACTTCATTTCTCTCTTTCTGTTACTTTATGTGTCCGTGAAAGCTCAGAGGAAAATGATATTGATCTTGCATATAGTGGAGTTCAGTTATGTTTCATTTAGGTGTTAACCTAAATTTCCTTTGCAGCTATTTGGTCTTGAAAGAATTTGATGAGAAATGCTTGAGTTCATATTGAGTATTTTTTGGCTGAAAATGTCCTCAACCTCAGGCCATTCAAAATGTGGATAAGTTTGTTTCTTCATCAGATTTGGAGAAATGTAGCATTCCATCAGTGTCTCAGCAATGGATCCTCTGCAGTGAATGGGTGCCGTCAGAATGAGAGTCCAAACAGCTGATAAAAACATCACAATAATCCACAAGTAATCCACACCACTCCAGTCCATCAATAAATGTTTTGTGAAGCCAAAAGCTGTGCGTTTGTAAGAAACAAATCCATTATTAAGACGTTTTTTACTTCAAACCATTGCTTCTTGCTAAAATATGAGTCCATTATCCATAATATTCCTTTCTCCATTGAAAAAGTGGTCTGGTCTAAATCAGGAGAGAAATCTGCACAGATCAAGCACCGTTTAAAAGCCAAAACAGTCCAAAACAGCTTTTGATCTGAGAGACAATGGAAGATGGACTTTTTCAGTGGAGGAAGCGTTATTATGGATTATGGACTCATATTTTGGCCTGACGCAGCTTTTGACTTCACAAGACTTTAACTGATGGACTGGAGTAGTGTGGATTACTGTGATGTTTTTATCAGCTGTTTGGGCTCTCATTCTGACGGCACCCACTCACTGCAGAGCATCCATTGGTGAGCAAGTGATGGAATGCTACATTTCTCCAACTCATCGACATCTTGGATGGCCTAAGGGCGAGTACATTTTAAGCAAATTTTCATTTTTGGCTGACTTATAAACCATCACAGAACTTCATGCTTTTCATGAGAAAGATAGTTGTTTTTAATTGTTTAATAGGATAAGATGAGCTAGTGATGCATCTTTTAAGTAGAAACCTCTGAGAAGCAGATTCATGCTGTCTCAATTGTCTCTATGCAAACAGAGGTCTCACGCATGATATTTCTGCACTCTTTGTTTGCTGATTTACATATTTCCCATCTGTAATGAGGGCAGCTCTGTGGCTCAGTGTGGGCGTTGAGGGTGGCTCGGGACAGTTTTTACAGCATGTGTAAAAATGTTGGTGTTGAACGAAGCCACAAACATGAGCGTGTGATTCACTTTCCTGTGTGCATGTGGCTTAATAAACATCCGAATACCAAAACACAAGGTACCCCTCGCTTATTCTACGCCGACCCCATCATCAGACGGCCATTTTTAGAGCGCGCCGGAAACATCTCGCTTGGGTGTGGCGTGTAACTCCAATCCCACTAATGACGGGTTGGTGGGGGATTGTTCTAATCTAGCAAACCCAAAGTTTAAGGAACTTTCCTTCTAACTTTAAGATGGAAAAGACTCGAACGGCCGTTTCCCAAGCACACACATTACTGTACATCCTCACGATACGACCACCAGGAGAGAAAATGGATGTAAAGTGAGCGTGCGTTCCTTTAAATATCAGGCCACCCACTCAAAGACTAACAGAGTAACATCCTGAACGTGTGTATTTAAAGGTGAATTCTTTCTGTCTTGTGTTTGCTCACGTATTAATACTTTTATGAGAAGTACTTCAGATGTCTCGGAGGGATTTGTACATGTGGAGCTTGTGGAGCTGGCAAATCCAAAGCTAAATGCAGCAAAGGGCAAAAATATACTGTAGATATCAGTTCCAAACTAATAAGGACACATTTTTGGTTGTTTTTGAATGGTTTTAAAGGGATAGGTCAACCTTAAATGAAAACTTTTGTCATCATTTGCTGTTTTTCCACATTATTTTCTGTAGAACATGAATTGAGATGTTTTGCAAGATGTGCAATCTGCTCTTTTGGGGAGATTGCATTGAACTTGGACTGATTATACCAACAACCTCCAGAAAAGACACAAAGCTCCATAAAAGTATCATAAATATTGCCCAAACTGATCAAAAGAGGCAGTAAAGACATTTATAATGTTAAAAAATATTTCTGTTTCGAATAAATGCTTCTTTTGAACTTTGCATTTATCAAAAATTCCATAAAAATATGAAGCAGCACAACTGTTTTCAACATTGATAATAATCAGAAACGTTTCTTTACAAGCAAATCACCAAAATGCTGTCTATATGAAAATCTTTTAGTCATATGGTAGCTTTATATGAGAAACAGACACAAAACACAAAGCTACACTGTAAAAATGTTTGTAATTTTACAGAAAAATACCGTAAAAATACTAGTGTAAAAACCTGTTAATTGGTTACAGTACCTTACTATATACAATATAAAATTGCAAATAATTTAAAATCATATTATATATAATTTTACTGTAAAATAGCAAAAAAAAAAAAATGGAAGTAAAAATTTTGATTAATTTTATGAGAAGTACTTCATGGGGCTTTGAGGGATACATACATATGAAGCAAAGCTGTTGGCTGGCAAATCTAAACCTAAATGGAGCAAAAAGCAAAAATATACTGTAAATATCAGTTTCAAACTTGTAAGGACATTTTAGTTGTTTTTGAATAGCCTTAAAGGGAAATTTTCATGTGTGTTCCACAGAAGAAAGTCATACAGGTTTGGAATAAATGGTGAAATAGCCTAATTGTCATTAATTTAATTAAATGAATAATAAAATTAATTTTTAATTTTTTAAATAAATAAATAAATATTTTAATTATTATTGATGTTGTTATTATTATTATTTTAATTAATTAATTTATTTACATTTTTATGTAATTTTCTCTTTTTTTATTTTTTTTTCATGAACGGTCAGACAATCACCATTCAACCTGCTCTCTAGGTGACCGCGCATTTTCCGAACACGGCGTTTATGTCATCGTCCGCTTTTAGCCGAGGTGACTCACCGTGTCGCAGTCTGGTGTGAAGGAGTCGTAGGTACCCATGATTCCTACGCGCTGGGCTTTTCTTGGAATGTGCTCCGGCTGTAGGATTGTTCTCCTTCCTGACCCTCGGCAGTCCTTTTGTCTCCGGAGCGGCGTGTGCTAATTACAGAATTCCGCCAGCGTGCCGAGGCCGTTCGGCTCGTTTGCTCCCATAAAGGAACGGGCTGGGGATATATTTGGACCTGTAGCTATGCATTGCCCTTGCATAAATGACAGGAAGATGCTGACACATAATTGTACCATTCTGAAATGCCCCACATACGAGACGCCAAGTCAATTCCAAAAGCTTAATTGACTATAATGCCACGAGTCAATTGTAGCCTTTTTGCTTACAAGGTGATGTTATCACAGACCTACGTTTAAAAAGTAAACCACATGACCTCATGCATGTAGCCTGACCACCTTTTCATGAAGTACTTGATTAGTTATGAAGGCCTTAAAGGGATAGCTCACCTTTAACACAGTGAAAGTTTGAATGTGATTAAAAGTATGTTTTTTGTTTTCTGCTGAAGAAAAAAGTCAAAAAGGTTTGGAAGAACATGAGGTCGAGTAAGAATTTTAATTTTGAGTGAACTAATCCTTTAAACATACATTTCTGGTTTTCCAAATATCAACCATACTACTATTTTAGCAGTATGTAGTATATACATTATTGTTCAAAGGTTTGGTGTGTTTTTTTTAAGAAATTAATAATGTTGCAAAAGGTTTCTATTTAAAAAAAAAATCTATTCTTTCTATTCATCCTAAAATCCTAAAAAAACAAAATGTATAATGGTTTCCGCAAAATATATAAAGTAGCACAACTGTTTTCAACATTGATAATAATCAGAAATGTTTCTTGAGCAGCAAATCAGCATATTAGAATGATTTCTGAAGAATTGTGACACTGAAGAAAATTCAGCTTTGATCACAGGAATAAATTATATTTTAAAATATATTCACATAGAAACCAGTTATTTTAAATTTAAAAATATTTCACAATTTTACTGTTTTTAACCATATTTTTAATTAAATAAATGCAGCCTTGGTGGGCAGAAGAGACTTTCTTACAACTTGAATGCAATGCCCAGGTTTTTTTTTTTTTTTTTTTTTAACATCATCTTCTTTATTCTTTATTTAATTTTCTCTAAACTGGATTGAAAAAAAAAAAAAAAACACAGAAGTATAAATTAATTGTACTGTTTATTATAACCTGGCCACTACAGAGTCTTCTGTACTCACTGAAATGGTAAGAACGTGGTAAAACGTCATGGTTAATGGTAAGTTTCCTTTCTTTCAGCGGGCCAAATGATGATCTGTTCACGCTATAGGCGAATGACAGCGGCCCATGAGAACATCTGTGTGTTTTGTGAGTCAGTTTTTCTGCCCTGCGTTTTGAGCAAGTGCTTGTGAAGTGACTCAGAGCGGCGGTGTAACTCAGCAGAGGTCTGCCGTTCCTGTGAGCTCACTGCCGGTGTGTGCTGTGAGACCTGTGAGCACTTCGCTTTGGCTTTTATACCACCGCTCAAAATAACCGGCCTCCCATTGGCTGAGAAAACCGCTCTCGTTGAATCACACCGAGCCAATTAGCCAGTGACACTTCCTGGCCTGTGAAAAGATGTTTCCTGTTGATAGAAGGTGCTGGAGAGCGAGAGTCTCCTGCCGTTTTCCTGGACCTCACTGTTGTACAAACATGCTCGTACTTCTGCAGTCGGTGGACATGAAAGCACTGTTATTGATGTTTTATGTTCCAGGAATATTTGAAGGCCATTTTTTGTTTGTGCTATTTGCTAAATCAAGTGTCACTATGCTCATATTAGTGTTAGTTATGTGATGAAACCTCTAATACTAACCTGTAACCTCTTATTATATTTTAAAAATAGTATGCGGGACTTAATTGGAAGGTACTATTTTATTTTTTACATTTATTTTATTTCATTCATGCATAGTACTTTTCTTTCATTTGTGCTTTGCTAAGGCAAGCATCACTATTACTAGTGCTCATATTAGTGTTAGTCGTGTTGGTTATAACCTTTAAAACCTAAGTCTAAATATTATATATTATTTTTTTATTTTTTTTAATATAATATGCATATATATATATCTATCTATATATATATATATATATATATATATATTTTAAAGGCAATATATAGTACGTTTTATTTTTAATAGTATGCAATAGTATTATTTTATTTTAAATTTATTCTTTTTTATTATTTGTTAATGTGTTAGTTATAATCTCTAACTCTAACCTCTAATATTTCATTATTTTATTTTATTTTATTTTATTTTATTTTATTTTATTTGTTTGTTTTGTTTTGTTTTGTTTTAATAATATGTATACCATTAATAATACATTTTATTTTTGGAAGTATTTAATTTAATTTAATTTAATTTGTTTTAATAATATGTTTACCATTAATAGTACATTTTACTTTTTGGAAGCATGCAGTTGTATTTTATTTTATATGTTCTGTTTTAATATTTATACCATTAATAGTACATTTTATTTTTTGAAAGTATGCAGTTGTATTTCTATTTTATTTTATTTTATTTTATTTTATTTTTTATTTTATTTTTTTATTGACTGTAGTACTGTATGCACTTTTTTTTTTTCATTTGTAGTGTTTTCAAAATCATGCATCACTATTACTAGCATCTATACTTGAGGTTAGAAATGTGATCAAACCTTTAATAGTAAAGTTGAGTGTGCACATCATCCTGCATTGTTTGTGCTCCAGACATGAACAATTCCATAATTACTAATATAATTACATTGCATTTTTTTCCCAAAAATACATTATTGATTTAGTCTAAAGCTATAGTGAAATGACATTGTCTGATGTTTGCACTGGAAAGTTCAGTTGTACCATAGGAAATCACATGCACACAAACATGCATTAACATTGTGTGTTTAAACAGCAGCAGATTCATGCTTTCACATGCATGTAGAGACGTTTCCTCTGTTTGTGCTGATCAGTGGAAACATGCTGTCTGAACAAACACTCATGACCTCACAGATGTTTGCCATGTTTAGACGACATATTTTTTGGTCATATTCTCATCATGTTCAGAATACTATCATACCTGTGCTGTTTCTGCAGTATGTATGCGTATATGATGCATTTATTGTATGCATAGAAAATCCGGATTACATTCGCCAAAATGTACTCAGCCATTTTTGTCCATTTCTACTGTGTTAGAACTGGAAGCTACAGTGCCCTCCACTAATATTGGCACCCTTGGTAAATCTGAGCAAAGGTGGCTGTGAAAATAAATCTGCATTGTTTATCCTTTTGATCTTTCATTCAAAAAAATTCACAAAATTCTAACCTATCATTGAAGTAAAACAATTGAAATTGGGGAGAAAATCTCATGATAAAATAAATGTTTTTCTCCAGTGCATGTTGGCCACAATTATTGGCACCCCTGTAAATTCTTATGAGTAAAATATCTCTGAAGTATATTCCCATTCATATTTACATTTTTTTATTATACCAGGGAGACTAGGAGCATGAAATTGTCTAGCCATGACTTGCTGTTCCACAGGATTATAAATATGAGGAACACAAAGGCCAAATTCCCTCAATCATCCATCACAAGGAGTAAAACCAAACAATAAAGTTCTGATGTGCAGAACAAGATTGTTGAGCTTCACAAAATAGAAAGTTGCTGTAAGACAAAAGCTAAAGCATTGAAAATCCCCATTTCCACCATCAGGGCAATAATTAAGAGGTTCCAATCAACTAAAGATGTTAAAAATCTGCCTGGAAGAGGACGTGTGTCTATATCGTCCTAATGCACGCTGAGGAGGAGAGTTTGAGTGGCCAAAGACTCTCCAAGGATCACAGCTGGAGAATTGTAGAGATTAGCTGAGTCTTGGGGTCAGAAAAATAAAAAAATATATATCAAACATCCCCTGCATCACCACATGTTGTTCGGGAGGGTTTCAAGAAAAATTCTCCTCGCTCATCCAGAAACAAAATCCAGCATATTCAGTTGTCAGACACGACTGGAACTTCATATGACACTGGATTCTATGGTCAGATAAAACTAAAAAAGAGCTTTTTAGCAGCAAACCCACCAGATGAGTTTAGTACAAACAGGGATAAAAAAGTACCCCATGTCCACGGTTATATATACTGCTGGATCTTTAATGTTGTGGGCCTGTTTTTCTGCCAGAGGTCCTGAACATCTTGTTCAGATGTCCTCATGGATTCTATCAAATACCAACAGATAAAAAATCAAACCTTGACTGCCTCTGTTAGAAATCTTATAATGGGCCGTGTTTGGATCTTCCATCAGGACAATAATCCAAAACAAACATCAAAATAAACACAAAAATGGGTCACTGAGCACAAAATGAATCTTTTACCATGGCTGTCCTTATCCTCTGACCTGAACCCCACGGAAAATGAGTGAGGTGAACTGAAGAGAAGAAGCTGTGAATCTGAAGGATCTGGAGAGATTCTGCATGAAGGAATGGTCTCTGATCTCTTATCAGGTGTTCTCCAAACTCTTCAGACATTATAGAAGAAAACTCAGGGCTGCTATCTTGGGAAAAGGACGTTGCAATAATTGGGTGCCAATAATTGTGGCCAATATGAACTAGAGAAAGCATTTATTTCACAATGAGATTGTCCCCCTACATTCAATTGTTTTACTTCAATGATAGGTTAGAATTTTGTGAATTTTTTGAATGAAAGATCAAAAGGATAAACAATGCAGATTTATTTTCACAGCCACCTTTGCTCATATTTACCAAGGGTGCCAATATTAGTGGAGGACACTGTATATCAGCTGCATTTTTTAGCATCTCCTTGTTGATTCACTGTTTGACCAGATTGTCAAGCGTTACGACATTTTTTACACAAAACTGGACTAAAAAAGCAAAAAGCGGAATTTATTTTGGAGATGCTAAAAAATATTTTGATGTCACGTGACACAACATGATGTCACGTGAAATTCTTATAATTACATATTGCTCCACATACTGTTTTAAAAATAGCTAGACTTAACTGGTTGCTAACATTTTAATTTTATTTTATTTATGCACTTTTTGTCTTTTTGCTTTTGTGCTGTTTGCTAAGTCAAGAAACTAGTGCTCATATTAGTGTTAGTTATGTGATGAAAGCTCTGATGAAAGCTCTTTTATTTTATGTACTCACATTATTTTTTAATTTTGCCCAATATTACTTGAATTGTTTTGGTGATACTAAAGCTCCATGAATTCTCTTTTCTCTTTCTCTGCAGACTTTCAGTTCTCCATTATGCAGTATTGCACTGCTATGAACTCAAATCAAGCCTCAAGAAGGAGGGCAATATTTTGCATCACCGCTAATCTACAGTAATCAGATTTACTTCAAACTGTCACATGTCATTGACTTTAATGTACATTCTATGGAATGACAGCTAATGCTCATTACACTTTTCACCATGTCTTTCCAGATAAACCTCTCCTTACTGTGCATTAAGGAGACTTCCGCTACAAACGTGTTTTGCGCAACATGGGAGCCGTGAACGTTTACAGTAAGCGCTAACATAAGTCACTCCTCCATTTTCTCTCTAATTCTGTGGTTTTATTTGCGGAAATTGGTGTGTTTACAAGCTCCTGCACATTCTCACAAGGTCTGTTAATCGGATTGTCATCTGCATTATTTCTGGATTGTTTTTATGCAATATGATGCAAGTAATAAGCAAAACTGGGATGTTTGGTTGCTTTAATCACTGCCAATAAAAGAGCGTGACTTATTCGCACGATCAGAAGATGTTTATGGTGGTTTTGAGGAATTTTATCTCTACTGCATAATAGTTGTGGTCACCAATCATTAAATAACAAAAACAAATACTCCTTTTACTGTTAACACTGTGACCTGTTATGGTTTCGGTAATATGAAAGCTTAATAACTCTTATGATTCTTGTGGTGAGATTAACAGGAGCAGGAATGACATCAGGTTTAGCATTTGTTGGTTTAGCAATTTATTTTTACCTAATGTTTAATTTACTCTTTGGTTAGTTTTTTCCTTACTGCAGAAAGTTCATGGTCAAGACTGAAGAGTATTAAAACTAGTATTTTATTATACATATAACTTTACAGCCAAACAAGTATCACTGAGGCCATGATGGACAACTTGGGAGTAGTTTTACCCTCTGCACAGCATTTTAGGTCTTTTGTTTGGTGAAATATTTACCCAAATTCTGCTGTTAATCACATTTTAATTTTTAAGTTTTTGAAAAGTCAAAAAAATGCATTTGATTAAAAATATAGTAAAATACAATAAAAATGTGAAATATTATTACAATTTGAATATATTGTAAAATGTATTTTTTTTCTGTGATCAAAGCTGAATTTTCAGCATCAATACTCCAGTCTTCAGTGTCACATGATCCTTCAGAAATCATTCTAATATGCTGATTTGCTGCTCAAGAAACATTTCTGATTAATATAAATATTAAAAGCTTTTCTTTTTTTTTTTTTTTTGAGGAAACTGTGATACATATTTATTTCAGGATTCTTTGATGAATAGAAAGTTTAAAATAAGAGCATTTATTTGAAATAGAAATCTTTTGATTGAAGAAAAAGAAGTCACTTTTGATCAATTTAATACATCCTTGATGATTAAAAGTATTAATTTCTTAAAATTGAATGTGAGTAGCAGTGACCTCCAATAATTTGAGTAGAATCTCCTTCCTCAAAAAGCGACACCAATGCATTATTTATTGCTGTTGCACAAATCACAAAAACCTCTACAATCTTCACACGATATCCTAAAGAGCGTGTTTGACATGAAACAGTCAGTAGGTCAAACAGAACTGGCTCTGTGAAATCCTGGACCTCTTAAAAAAAGCAGCTCTTTCTCAGCAGCAATTGCTTAAAACACCTCGTTCTAGGAAAATGAATGTGCGCCCTTGTTCCAAATATAGCGTCTTTGGTCAGCAGAGTTTCTCCTGGTTGTGGCTCTGGGAAAGGAGGCTTTTGATCTGGGTCAGGCCCTGTGTATGTTGTTTACTCAGGGCTCGAGGCAGTCGAGGGCCCCGTATTCTGGCCAGAACTGCGGTCGCACATACTCAAGGCCAAGAGGCCGACCACAGATTGACCAGAAGGACACAATCCAGGGCTCAGGCATGTTAGAAACTAGTTAGTTTAAATTTCCACGTAACGTCTTAAAAATAATGGTTCTTCAGTGGCTCTTTAGATATGGTTCTTTGTATATATTTGTTTCATTATACACTCTTAAAAATAAAGGTGCTTCACGATGCCATAGAAGAACCTTTTTGTCTAAATGGTTCCATAAAGAACCTTTAACATCTGAAGAACCTTTCTGTTTCACAAAAGGTTCTTTGTGGCGTATAAAGTTCTTCAGATTATAAAAATGTAAGCAAGAGATGGTTCTTTAAAGAACCTTTGATTGAATGGTTCTTTGTGGAACCAAAAATGGTTCTTCTATGGCATCGCTTGAAGAACCTTTTGAAGCACCTTTATTTTTAAGAGTGTAGGTTCTTCAAAGCATCAGTATAGGGGGAGAAGAATTGCAAAAATAAATGTTTACAAATGTAAAAAGTCCACAAATGAGAATTTACATTGTCAGGAATCATAATGACGTTGTGGTATGGTGACATTATTTTCAAAGCGATTAAGCACATTTTTATCCCAAATGTCATTAAAAAATCTCATTATCATTAGTGTAATGTGGAAAAATAATCATATTTTTTTGTGACCTGGACATGTTTTGGTGATTTCTTTATAAAAATGCAATTAATTAATTAATTAATTACTTATAATATAATATCTTTAATTAATAATTTTTCTGTAGATAAAAAAAGTTCTTAGTGTTTCATAATAGGTTCTTCAAAGCATCAGTATGGGGAGAAGAATTACAAAAATAAATGTTTACAAATAAAAATAATAATAATAATAATAATTTTACACTTTTAAAAAAAATCCACAAATGAGAATTTAAATGTGCTTTATATATATATGTATATGTATATATATATATATATATATATATATATATATATATATATATATATATATATAAATAAAGTGTATCAAGATTTTAAGTGTACTTAAGTGTACAAGTAAGTGTACAAGTAGCTGTGTAACAGACTCGGCCTGTTACATATGTGTAACAGCAGCTGCCTATTACATCTACATAATTACAAACTGTAATTACATGCTGTTCCATAACTTAGTTACATGGTAAGTACATTTTGTTTCATGTAAGTACAATGGGCCTCATTTATCAATCTAACGTAGAAATGAGCACAGATCCGTGCGCACAAATCAACTTACGACAGAGTTCACGTGTGATTCATGAAACATTCGTATGCCGCCAATCTCATCGTACGAATGATCTTATGTTGATAAATCTTGCGGCTGAAAACAATCGTCATTTGAATATCACACCCCTAAAAACACCCCGGTTTAGAAGCCTCACCCCTAGAGTTTACGACACGGAGAAACAAAACTCGGCCAAAAAGAGGAAGTATAAAAGAGAAATTGTTCTTACTGCAAAAACACCCATTAACCTTGTAACTGCAAAGAATTTCATTATTTTTTTATGTATATTAAATACCGGTAAATATAAGGAAACCTTTACAAACATAAACATTATTTAGCCTATTTAGTACCTATCAGTCCACAACAAATCATTTACTTTTAACGATATTACAGAACAAGAATGACAAAATAAGCAGCTATAAAATTATATATTAAACTATAATATAAAAAAATCACGCTATAAGCTGGCATTTATTATAAACAGCACACAAACGTCAAGCAAAGCTGCAACGGCATTGCGCTCAAGAGCCTCTCTCATTAGACAAGAATCCAGATGTTTCCATTTTTGCAATATTCGTATTATTTGGTTGTCAAACTGTTATTTATTCAGCCCGATCTCACGGCAATTCGTACATATTTTACGAGGTGGCTAATTCATACGAATTCGTACGACCTCACTCGTACAAATTCATACGATTTTTGCTAAATCGTACATATTTTACGAGTTGCCAATTCGTATGAATTTGTACGAATGACCTACACCTAACCCCGCCCCTAAACCTACCCGTCACTGGGGTTTAGACAAATCGTACAAAATCGTACGAGTGAGGTTGTACGAGTGAGGTTGTACGAATTCGTACGAATTAGCCACCTCGTAAAATACGTACGAATTGGTCGTGAGATAGCGTTAAAAATGTTTGTTTGGGCACTGTGCGCTGATTTCACAGTGATCACAAAAAGGAGCGTATCCTATACTTGTTGCACAGTTTTTTTCCTTTTGTTTTATTATAGGCTATTATATTATAGCCTATTATATATTTTGTGTGGTCCTATTTATTTTATTCCTTTTATAGACTTAATTTCTGTTTTTCTCCGTTCACAGAAGTGCTGCAGGTGCATGATGCGATGATTGAATCCTCATGGTCTGTTGTTTATGCTGCTATTCGAAAGCCCTGTATAAAACAAACAAACAACAACAACAACAACAACAACAACAACAACAACAACAACAAAAAGACATTCTAATTTTACTGGTTAACGATCGACTAATGAGCTTCGATCGGTTGACGGTCAGGAAAATAACCTAAATGAACAAAATGCTGTCATTCTACAATTCTCCACCCGATTTACTATGCTGCGCGCAAGTTCAAAAACTTGCGTACACGAGCTGAGACCAGACGTGAGATTTGATCGTAGCCACCACTCACGTCCATGTGGATAAAGTCCAAGTTTTGCGTTGAAATGACCGTACGCCCAGTTTTCTGTCGTACGTTCGTTTCGTAAATGAGGCCCAATGACTACTACTAAGTACTTAATTAGGTAATTACGCTGTATTATGACGCCTTAAAATAAAGTGTTACCGATTTATTTTTAATGAGCCAAAAAGAATGCACGTCACACCTCTGTTCATCAATTTGCACTGGCTACCAATAGCTGCTCACATAAAATTCAAGGCATTAATGTTTGCCTACAAAACCATCTCTGGCTCTGCACCCCTTTACCTAAATTCAGTACTTCAGACTTATGAGCCTCTAGAAGCTTGCATTCTGCAAGTGAACATCGCTTTATTGTTCATCCCAAAGAGGCACAAAATCACTTTCACGGACTTTTTAATTAAATGTTCCCTCCTGGTGGAATGACCTGCCCAACTCAATGCGAGCAGCTGAATCCTTAGCCATCTTCAAGAATCGACTAAAAACACATCTCTTCCATCTTCATTTGACCCTCTAACTCTAGCCCTCTCTATTCTAATTCTATTCTTAAAAAAAAAGAAAACTAACACTAGCTTTTCTAATCTTTTTGTATTCTATCTATTTGTTTTCTTTTTATTCATTATACAATTAACAAAGGCAAAAAAAGGCCTATAACACTAGCTTGCTCTATTCTTTTTATATTCTATCTGTTTTCATTTTATTATATAATTTATAGCACTTGCATATCATTGCTCTTTTGTTGATTTTGATTGCTTCCATTGTCCTCATTTGTAAGTCGCTTTGGATAAAAACGTCTGCTAAATGACTGTAATGTCAGATAATATCAAAAAGTATTTAAAAAAATTATTTAAAAATGACTTTTCTGTTGTTGTAGTGTCTTTAACTTATGCTGATGTAAATTACAAAAAAATAATTAAAGAATTATGAAAACAAATATGTAATAAATAATAATATTTATTAAATATGTAATAAATATTAAGTTTTTTCCCCCCTATGATTTTGGGATTGAATGTGACATGTTTTTGTGATTTCTTTAGACTGAGATCCATCAGTAAAGGGGGATGTGTGGTATCATATATATTTTCCAAGTTGTTCCCATACTCAGAAATCCCTGTAATTACTGTAAACATGAGCTATAGAGCCAAGTCGTGCGTCGTTTCCAAGCACATGTGTGTTGCAGCTGCAACACTCTAAATTTGCTTTTATAGGCAGAGCAGTGAAAGTTTTTCTAGTTCATTAAAAAATGGCAGTTATCCTGTTTTTCTGTCAGGTGCTGGTAAGACTCGGCTACAGAGAGCGTAATGCCTGCGGACGTGTGTGTATGAGATTACACAAGATCCTGTAACTCTGGGCTGTGTCTTTAAGTGTGCTCTATATAAGTCATGATAGCATGTGCAGCTGATACACACAAATACATAATCAACACGGTGATCTTTCTTTCTTATGTATTTTTGTGGGACGAATTCTTTCACCTCTTTCCCAAACACAATACAGTAACTTACATCATCCGAAAACACAATGCATGTTGAGTCAGTGACTCTGATTAACTACTTACAAGCAGGATGTGTGTTTTATCACTGTTTCCTACAAGGAGGATGATGGTGATTAACTTTTACTGATCAGAGTTTAAAAAAGAAACACATTTAACACGCTCCATCAGATTATGTAAGACGCTTGTGGTTAAAATGATGAAAAGAGGAGGATTTACTGTGTGTCATGTAGAATCAAGTCAAAAGGTCAAGTTGGTCAAGTCTCAAGAAAACTGGGTTAACATGTCCAGGTCGTTTTTCACCCTAAATCAATTGAAAATAATGTGAAATTATATTTTGCATAAAGAAAATGAAGTAAATGAAGGGCTTTTTTTTTTTAACTGCAACATTTAAGCTCATTTCCCTTCATAATGTTCATGACTGTAATGTGCTTTACTATTGAGTTTGTTTGTAATTCTCATTAATCTCAATGATAATTCTCGTTAAATTCTCATTATGATAATGAAAAAGATCATTTTGGGAACACAATGATGTTTTTATGTACATGTAAATTAAAGTACAGCTTAATGTAATTAATGTACACCTTAAAATAATGGCAGCTCTGCAAAAAAGAAAAGAAAATTTAAATAAAATAAATAGAAAATAAAATAAATAAATTATAAAATAAATTAAATTATATATATATATATATATATATACACACACACACACACACACACACACACACACACACCATGCTACCATGATGTTAAATAAATAAATAAATAAATAAATAAATAAATAAATAAATATTTTATATATTATTAATAAATTGTATTTTTTTTTTTTCATATTATGCCAAGTTTTAATGTGCCTTATTGTCAAAACAAAATTTGTTTTCTTTATTTGTAGTGAAATATGACAAATATCTGTTCCTGACAAAAGATTTATGATCACATTCTTAGGAAGCAACTAGTAATCCAATGCACTTTAACCGAAATCACTTACCCTAGTAACTTTTTTTCCAATTAACACACATTATTTAGTCTATTTTTTGTGCATTTATTTACTCTGTTTGCTAGTGAATGCAAAAACAACTCTCCTGTATATAATCATTTAAGCCTATGCACTTGTTTATTTGATAATCAGTTAACATTCCCTAACATTGTTTTGAAACAGATTTCAATCCATTCTATTTCTAGATGCAAACATGGCGAGAATGCAGAGCCAACATTCAGAGGCCTAATCTGCTGCTGTCTTTCACGTGAAAGTGCCAAGAAAAGAAATGTAAATGTAAACAGCAGAAGATATCAGCGGTTCAGTCTGTCTATTGTGAGCCTCATACCCTGAGGGATCAGCTCAAGTGGTAACACTAGTCCAGCCGGCCTGTGTTACTCTCCTTAACCTGCTTTTGTGTGAAGAGCATGAGGAGCGTTCCCGAACAAAGGTGAGGAACAGATCTTTCTGTGGCCGGGCTGCTGTATTGTGAGCAGATGTGTGACTCATGAGCGATTGGATGGGAACTACTGGAGAACAAGTGAACATTAGATGAACTCTTCCTTTGTGTTGTATTTATAGCATGAGTCACTTTACAGTTCGGCCATGTGACCTCAGTGACTGCATGGGTGTGTGTTTGTATGTGTGTGTGTGTGTGTGTGTGTGTGTGGTATTCCCTACGTTACCAAATGTCCCTGCAAGTATAGTAATACCAGTACATTTTGTCCTTGTGGGGACATTTTTTAGGTCCCCATGAGGAAACAAGCTTACAATTCATACAGGATGAAGTTGTTTTTTGAAAATTTAAAAATGCACAACATTTTGTGTGAGGGGTAGGTTTAGGGTAAGAGGATAGAAAGTACAGTTTGTACAGTATTAAAATAATTTAGCCTCTGGAGAATCCACATGAAACATGGAAACCAGTGAGTGTGTACTGGTATAGTATACTGAAAATACAGTTTGTACACTATAAAAACCATTACGTCTACAGAATGTAGGGTGTATGGAATCACGGAATCCATATCCAATATCTTCAGACTCTGAATGCATGAACATCATCTCCGTTTCATTTTAGAAAAACTACTGTCATATCATATACACACAGAAACTTAAAGGTATTCACAAAATAAACGTTTGGGTTAACTTGAAGAAACTGTGACAGAAATATATTACTATTGTATAACATAATGTATTTCTTAATGTAATAATAATTCTACTTCTAATAAAATTGTTATTAAAACTTTATTTTTTAAGGAATAATCACACAATTTAACAGTACGCCTGTTGTGCAGCGCTTAGTTTGCAAAAAATCAAAAGGGTTTAATTTCCCTGGATTAAAAAAAAAAAAAAAAATCAATTAATGTTTTATGGATTCATCTGATTAACAGAAAATAAAAATCTTAAAATAAAAAGTATTGCATGGGGCCCTAAAATAAATGTATTTTTTGTTAAACTTTTAATAAACTATGGTTAAATTGTATAAGTTTCATGATTTCATAACATGCCTTTTGATTAATAAACTTTAATTTAACCATTAAAACAGAGTCCAGAAAAATAAAAAACGAAATCCAGAAAATTTTTTTAAAAAATTAAAAATGAAAAAAAAATGAAAAAATAAAAACGAAACAACAAAAAAACGGAATTTGCTGAAAAAAAAAGATGGAATTTGGGAGAAAATAAAAAGGATTTCATAGGGCTCTATGTCCTCATAAAACATAGAAACCAGTGTGTGTGAGTGTGTGATCTGGAGGACACAAATTTGTATAATGACATGGTTATTATAACATAAACATGGTTCATGAGGTTTACACTTCCTGTGTCCTCATAAACCAAATTGCTTAAAAACATACTAAACTGTGTTTTTTGACATTCAAAAAATGGCACTAGTTTTCTGTGAGGGGTAGGTTTAGAGAAAGGGGATAGAATATATATGTATATGTGATCTGAGTCTCTTGTGCACTTCATATTAGTCCCCTACAATGTTCTATCTCAGTTATGATGCTGTCTATGTAGGCAGCAAGGCAGCCCTCGAGGTTTTGGAATGGAGTTCAAGTGTTGGCACCATAAAATGCTGTAGGTGTGGTTGTCCTCAGTTGACTGAGAGCTTGTTGTGTGTGTGTGTGTGTGTGTGTGTGTGTGTTGCTGGATATTTTACTGCCTCTTTAAAACACACACAGACAATCAGACGACACTGAACACATCAGAACTGCTGACTGACCATCTTATCACAGCTCGGCAGACACAAATACCTGCGCAGTCGGACAGTAGAAGATCGATGTTATGTAACTACACTCAGGCTTCGTCGTGAATACATGCTCATGATCTTTTTTTTTTATTTAAATCAAACTTGCTGAATGTTATTTTGCAATTCAAAAGGTCTTGCTCATTCATAGCTCAAAAACAAAATCCTTAGGAGAAATAAAACACAAACACCAATGAGTCACTAGTTGTCATCAAGTAAGATTAAAAAGCTATAAAATGAATGTTGAGAGCAGCTCAGAACATTTTATGAGAAATGTTTAAGTTCATATTGAGATCTTTTGATCACAGACTTGACATTTGTTTGATTCACTGAAAACAATTGGTGTAGGGTAAACAATTTTCACTCAAATTGGTAGTGAATGTCACAAATAATTACAAAGAAATGGCAAGCAACATTAAACTGAATATGAAATTCTGAAGACTGAAAATCTTGTAAAACATACTCTAATAATCTGTTTTATTTACAACTTTAAAAAAACTTTTTTTTAAAGTGTATCTTTGCCATTCTGAGCTCAGTTTGAGGCATTTTTGAATTCTGATATGTTAGAGGAGAAGTGAGAGTTTTGCAGGACTTTGATGTTTCTTTCTTACGATCATAATCATATCAGATTCCCAAAACACACTCACACACCCTGCTCAACTGCATAATGCTTCCTTTTTTGTTTTTACATTGATTTTGCATTGATTTTGCATCTCAGATGCATAATCATATATCAAATGAACAGGGACAAAAGCTTTATCAAAGTCCAGAATTCTGTAGACAGAGTGTCTCCATCTTGATCCGCCCACGGTACCTGCACAGGTGAGTCACGGCGCAGGGTGAGGTTCAGTACACCAACCCGTCTCTAACTCAGTCGTTTTTCTCCAAAGTCTCTAACGAGAGTGTTTTCCAGCACCAGCTGAACACTGCAGTGATTCGTGTGCTGTTAAACACAGTTTGATAAGATACAGCTGCTCGCTATCTCGAGTGGAAACCAATTACAAACACTTACAAACGATTTCACGGCTCGATTCAGCTCGATTGAGCGGTGCTCAGATAACATGCACCCAATTGCCCCACGAAAATTAGATGTAAAATTAAAGGCTTTAAAGATTACTATGTCTGACAGCTTGCATACTTGTACACATTATCCTGAGAGTGACGGCCGATAAAGTGAGTGCTGAGACGACAGACATCCTGAGTCAGACGCAGCAGCAAAGAAATTCATTTTAAAACGCACTTAATCAGTATCTAATAAAGACATAAAAGGTGAGCAAATTAAGTAACGACGCCAGTAATATCATGTCACTGCAAAAAATGATTTTCTTATTTATCAGGTAAGTATCTAAACATTCTCAAATCAAATACATTTGCTTGAGAAGTAAAATGACAAGATAGTAAGTCTTGTTTTTGTGAAAAATGTGTCAAAATATCTGTCAGTGTGGAAAGAAATTTTTTTAAGCCCGTTTCTGCCGTGGAATAAAAAAATATAAAAAGTTAATTGCAACTTTTTATCTCACAATTCTGACTTTTTTTTTTCAAAATATAAGTTTATATTTTATAAATATTTATATTTCAAAACATTGAGAAAAAAAAATTGAATTGTGAGACAAAGTTGTAATTACCTTTATTTTCTTATCCTAACAAAGCTTATTTCCACCAGTAATTTTTTTATTTTTTAATTAATTTTTGTTTTGTTTGAGAAAACAACTTAATATCTTAAATAATTTTGCTACGTATCTTGATTTTTTTTTTTTATTTGTACTGCAAAACAAGACAAACGTACTAAGTAGGAAAATCTTTTTTTTTTTTAGTGTACAATTTCAGATCTTAAAAATATTACCAAAGTCTGCAAGCAAAGTAATTTCTCATTAAATGATCTAAGCCGCATTTGTTTTATAACTGTATGATAACTATTGACTCATTTATGTATTTTTTTTTTCTCCCCAGGAATTTAAGAAGTAATATCTGAGACAAAGTTGATAGGTATTATTCACAGATGTCCGATTTGGTTGCAAAGGTTGCTCATAACAATCTATTGTTTGTTAAAGGGATTCCCAAGCCTCTTGCATACAATCACACGCACATACACTGCAATATGGGTGTGTTTCTTTGCAGAACTGAATAGCATTGCAAAACATTTACATTCCAGGCATTGCACCTGTCAAACCTGCTTACTTTGTTTTCACACGCTTGAGAGGAAATTTCAGGAGAAGCCTTTGTGCACAAATGTGTAAATGGTTTTCTGATGCAGTTTTGTAATGAGATCCACTATGATTTGATAACCTGCCTATTTTTGTCTCTTACGCAACTGTCATTTTGTGCTGAACGTATTAATCATCAGTCCAGGAGGTTTCAGATTGGGCTTGTCAGACATCCACTGTTGAGCAAAGCGTTTACATTAGGAAGATTAGCAGTTATAATTTTAAATGACAGATGATTTATGACGAAGGGTTGAACTCTTTTTGCTTTTTGAATTCGGCCTTTTCTGCATGGTCTGTTTATAGTTTGGGCATTTCTATGTCAAAATTAGCACCTGTTTACAAAAGCGGTGAGGAGTGTAGTGTTGAAAGATTTAAGCTGTATGACATGCATTTTAAAATGTCAGTTTTTGTTCAAAAGCATTCTTTTATTATTTACCTCATGCAATTTAGACAGGAATGGTGAGATTTGAAGGACAGGTGGATTTAGTTTAGTGTACAGTAAAATCATGGCTGTCATTTTAAGCTGTTTTTGACAGGAACGCGTCTCTAACCTCTCCAGATTGATGTATTTAGAGGTCACTGAAGCAATATCTCAGCATTCTTTGAAGATTTTTGGAGGGTCATTGAGCCCGTTTTCTGACGTACACTGAACACCAAAAAAAAGGACGTTTTCATATTCCTCATCATATTCCTCATCCTTTCTTATCAAAATGCACAGATGTGAAAACACAGAAAATCTAACCTGATCCGAATTTTTTTATGATGGATGAAAGTTTCGGAGGCAGTGTGTAAACGTGATTGACATAGCATGAGGTCGTATTTATTTTTTAACATGCGAAAATTTCAGACTCAGTGTGCAATGACCTTTAATCAACTAAATTTGCTTATTTAAATGTAGCTAAAATAAATTGATTGCAACTGCTTACCTTAAAAAAATGTTGTATCATTTTTTTCAGTATAGAGTATCAGAGTAACCACCAAAATACCATATTTACTTACAATTAATCCTTTAAAGCCTGACATATGAAATAATAGTAAGAAACCCTTCATTTTTGAAATGGTAGGTAACCTTTAGACAAAATATTAAAAATTAATAATAATAAAAGTTTGTGTATGTGCATTGCATACTCGAGGAAAACTAAGCAAAACTATGCAGTTTGGTGAAGATGCTGATATTTGGACAGAAATTAAATTCTGATGCTTGTAATGTTGCTAAATCAATGAGATCTTTATTACAGTATAACAGACTTGCATAAAACGATATAAATATCAGTTGTCACTCTATATCTCTCAGTAATGTGTCTTAGTAAGATGATATTCAAATGCTTAGTTTTATGATCTAAACATATAATGCAATGCAATACAGTGATGATTGAGAGAACAAATGAAGGTACCTCAAAAGCCTGATGATCATATTTGCCCATTGCAAGTTGCCAGGACATTGCCAAATGTTTATAGCATGTTTTAGCACACTGATATGAAATTTGTAGTGTTTTGTGTGCTTGCTAGGTTGTTTGAGGTTTGATCACATCACTAACCCTATGAGCAAGACTATTAGTAATGCCTGACTATGGTACTTTGTATTGCTAGGTTAGCAATGATGAATGTATATTGATTCTTAAATCCCAAGAATCAATCAATCAATCAATCAATCAGTTAATCAATCAATCAATCAATCAATCAATCAATCAATAATTTATTTCTATAGCATGTTTAAAAACAAAACAATTTAACCAAAGTGCTTCACAGACCCAAAATTTTACCTTTTAAAAGGAAACTTTGAGATGATCTTAGGGGTCTTGCAGCACAATGATACTGTAACAAACAAGAAATATATGCAGGTGCAAGCCCATGTAAGCCTTTAAAAACCATTAAAATGGCCTTATATTGCACCTGGGGAGCCTGTGCAAAGAAGCCAAGCAGCACCGGAGAGATACTGGAATATTTCCTGGTGCCAGTCAACAGTCTGGCTGCAGCCGTGAAAGCAAATTCTTAGACAACCCCAAATACAGAGAATTACAAAAATCCAATCTGGACGAAATAAATGCAAGGATCACAGTTTCCATATCTTAAAAAGAGAGGAAGCCTTTCAGCTTGACAAAACCCCTCAACTGAGAAAGCTACCCTTTACTACAGCGTTTATTTGTTTATCGAATTTCATTTCAGAATCGAAAAGCACGCCAAGGTTTCTCACCTGAGTATTAACATTGGAGGCTAAAGGGCTCAGATCAAGTGACAGCTGATTGGCTAACTTTGATGGACCAAAAATAAGCACTTAAGATTTAGACTCGTTCAGCCGAAGGAAACTCGATGCCATCCACAGCTTTATCTCGTCCAAGCAGTCAAGCAAACCTGACCATTTCTTAGTTTCTTTACTATGCTGAGATCTAAAACCTGACTGAAATGTATTAACAATATTATTTTTATTATTTTAAGAATGTTCAAAGTTGGTTGTTACTTGGTTCAAATAACGAATTGTCAATATCATTAAAAAGCTATAATTATGAAGTTATTATAATAAAAAACCGCCTCATGTGCAATGTAAATGTTTTATGTTGTATGTTTGTAACCTTGTATTGTAGTATTATAGTAATGTACAAACTTGCTAATAGGGTTCACTCTTAACAACATAAGAGAGACTTGAGAAATATTGACATACTGTACCTGATATATATCTAAATGAATCAATATCAAACTGAATGATGAAATTTGTGTTATTACCCAGCCCTAATACCCTAGGCATAAACAATAGTTACCTTGGTAAATTTTTGTAAGGGGAAAAAAGTGTGTTTTGTGCGTGTCTATTAAACACAACAAGCACTTGTCGGGTTATTGAACTGGAGGTTTCCTCAGGTCAAAGGTCAGTTTGTTTAACAGAGATAAAGCAGACACATGCCACTGTACGTGTTCAGATGTTCACACATGATCATATGCATGATTAAACACCTGTGTTTGGTCAGTAGATCTCTTACTCTCGGTTCAGGTGTGAATCGGTGGGTCCTCGTGGCCGTCGATTTGTCACATCGGGACAAAGTGTTACACCGTGACAGTCAGTCTTAGTCACGATGTGTAGGTGACGCCGCTCACGTAGTGCAGCCGGTCAATGTCCAACCTGCCGGAAACAGAGGCGCCAGTCCTGTGGATGACACTTCAAATTGGCTCAAATTCACACAGACTTGGATGAAAGGAATTTTATTCATGGAAAATGTTGAATTATTTCCAATTTAATATATAAGGAAACATCTTTATTTTTGTTAAAGCACTTATTTCAAACCTTCAGCATAGATTTGTTCTGATGTTGATGAATCTGGTTCATTTTCCAGAGAGTGTCTGTATGCAGTAAGTAATTAGCATAATTTATGCCCAGATTTATACATCTCCATAAACGGACTTTCCTACAGTACTCAAAACACAACAAAACACTGTTATATAGTCCTAGATTGCATGTGACCGGATGCATTTTTATACAAAACCAATTTCAGATCAAGCATGTCGTTTTAGGTTAGGGTCACTTAATTCATTTTCTAATAATAATATATAAAAAACAAACAAACAAACAAAAAAAAAAAAACATCTTGAAACATGTATTACATATTAAAAAAACAGAAAGAGTAATTTTTGCACACATATACCCTAATGAATAAACTTGTGCACATGTGATTTCAGTTGGTTTTATCCAAAATTTAGTGCAAACATGACAAATGATAATTTTTTTTTATTATTATAAAAATGACAAAAACACACAACAAAATTACTGAAACTTTAACAAAAATAAAACTTTAAATGAAAATAAAGTGAAAATAAAAATATAAAAAATAAAAATTAAATATTATTCAGAATGTTAAGAAAAACTAATAGTATATCAGTGACATTGAAATAACACTGTAAAGAGCTGAAGTATTTAACATGCAGGTTTAATTGTACTCCTGAATGCACTGAGGCAGTAACTCTCTCGCTGCACCTCTCACCAGGTAACACGCCGCCCCAGGTGACGGCCCCCAGGCTCAGACGTCTGTCCTGGGCCGCTGTGGGCCCCTCGGAGCCCAGCACAGGGCTCTCCTGCTGTGCTCTTCACTCAGGACAATGGCCAGTGGACCTGAATGAGGTCAGACTTTACACACACACACACACACACACACACACACATACACAATGAATATTCCCTACAGAGGCTTTGTGTCCAACAACAGCAACATCACAACACAATGGGTTCAACTCTCTCTCTCTCTCTCTCTCTCTTAACCTTCTCTTTTCTCTGTCTCTCACCCTTTCTCTTTCTCTTCTTTCTGTACCTGTTCTTTCTGTATGAGTTTTTCTGTAGGTATTTGTCTTCTAATTCTCTCCCCCTCTTTCTGTTCTATCTTTATATTTTTCTGTTATTTTTTCATTTATTTTATGTAAGAAATTTACTGTACTTAAGAATTTTATAGGTTTTAATGTATTTAATACTCTTTATATTACATAAAAATAATGATAAAATTATATAAGTAATTCTATAATATATTATATAATATTATGTATGTATGTATCAATTTTGTGTCAATATTTGTCACTTAAGAAATTTATAGTTTTACTACCATTTATTCTTCATTTATTCTTCATGTTTAATAACTATAATTATTACATAAATTATCTTGTCTAATTATTATATAAATTCTACAAATAATTTTAATTAGAATAAATTTCTCTAATTTATGGTTGTATAATTCAATGAAATAATATATATAATTATTTAATTTATTTACTTAATAACATTATGATATATGTGTCTGTGTATTACTAATTAAATATTGTTAATAACAAAAAAATTTATATTTTACATATTTCATAATCTACATATCTATTTATCTATCTATATATCAGTATGAGTGTCATTCTAAAACCAAAAGAAGTAAAATAAATAAATAAATAATAATAATAATAAAATAAAAAGTACAATTTCAGGGTTTTTAAGATCGTGGCAAACATAAATTCACTGAAGAATTTTCACTTTAGATAAAATTTTACATAAATCAGATTTTTTCATTTTCATCAGTTTCTGCCATTGCTTCATTGTTGCACATTTGAGAGATAAGTTTTGACTGTTTGGTCTGCTGGATATCAGGCTAATGGAGGACTGACTACAGTGGTTAATTATACATTAATGAACGAGAGAGATAGAGATAGATAGGATGAGTATTTAGGACAAAATAACAAGATAAACCTGATAGTCCTGCTGATAGTGGCAAGTTTCTCTGGCCATTGGTCAGTGTTTGGTGGATCACAGCTGTGTGTCAGAGTGTTTTGCCATTGAAATCTGGTTTTGTTTTGGAAGGGCTGAGCCGTTGTGGATTTAGAAGCAGGTTATAGCCCATCTTTTCAGCCTCGACCTACTGTGTCCTTCAGGGTTACAGTCTTTGACCTGTTCTGCATCGGTTTAGAGCGGACAATAGAGAATGAGCAATATGAGACGAGGGACGTGTGAAATAAGATTGTCATAACAAGAAAACTCATTACAGCTGGAATAACTGGCAAGACACCACTTGTTTTTGGTCTCTTTCCTACATTTTTCCATCACAGACTAGATTTGTCTAGTTTTGAGACTTGTCCCCAAGCGAGACCTACAGGGACATTTTTAAAGGTTAAAATGATTCAGAAATAAAGTAACTAAATAATTTTTTAAGTGAAAAAAAAAAAAAAATGGAAAATGTTTTCTTTAGGATTAGGTTCAGCTTGGTCTGTATTAATTAAAATGATCTTTTTATAAAAACAATAGAAGTCCAAATTATGCCCTCATGTACTGCAGTGAACATGTGAGTAACTGACTGCAAATTCAGTGATTAAACTTTATTTCCTTCTGCAGTCAAAGTCTTATTGATCAAGATAGACTGGATGGCGTCGGTCCAAAACAAACAGACGTGTTTTTACACCCGAGAGATTGCTAAAGATGGTTGGACTTAATTTTCTTGGGAATCAGAGACAAGACTTCAAAGTCAATCTCTTTCTCCACATCCCTTTATAGCTGATTCTGAGATTGATTCGAAGAAGATATTCAAATATTGAACTGGAAAATGTTTTTCAAGTGTAAGTTGAGGTTTATTTCAAGTTTATTAAATGTAACAAACAACATCATAAAAGGAATTTTTATAAAATCATTATAAATGACAAGCAATCATAAGTGAATCAATGTTATTTTAGTATAATAGATACTATTATAGTTTTTTATTAAGATTTTGAATTAGTTTATATATTTATATTTGCTTGTATTTCTTATAATTTCATTTTCATTTTAGTTGAAATTTTTGTATTCTTCTTGTTTTTGTTTTATATTCAATGTCTGTTTTTTTACATTTTTATTTTAGTTTTAGTTATTTTATTGGATCAAGTTAAACTAATGAAAATTAGCTGAAATAAAATAAGTAAAAAAAAATTATATATATATATGTGTGTGTGTGTGTGTGTGTGTGTATATATATATATATATATATATATATGTGTGTGTGTGTATATATATGTATATACAGTGCTGCTGGAAAGTTTGTGAACCCTTTAGAATTTTCTATATTTCTGCATAAATATGACCCAAAACATAATCAGGTTTTCACACAAGTCCTGAAAGTAGACAAAGAGAACCCAGTCAAACAAATGAGTCAAAAATATTTTCTTTGTCATTTATTTATTCAGGAAAATGATCCAATATTGCATATCTGTGAGTGGCAAAAGTATGTGAATCTCTTGGATTAGCGGTTAATTTAAAGGTGAAATTAGAGTCCATCTGTGCAGAGGTGTTTTAAAGTCAGTGCAATGACTATCAAATGTCAGTATGTGTCCTGTTTTATTCAAAGAACAGGGATCTATCAAAGTCTGATCATGTTTGTGGAAGTGAATCATGTCACGAACAAAGGAGATTACTGAGGACCTCGGAAAAAGAGTTGATGTTGCTCATCAGGCTAGAAAAGGTTGCATCTCTAAAGAGTTTGGACTCCACAAATTCACAGTTAGACAGATTGTGTACAAATGGAGGAAATTCAAGACCACTGTTACCTTCACGAGAAGCGGTCGACCAACAAAGATCACTCCAAAGCAGAACGTGTAATAGTCTGCAAGGTTGCAAAAGTTCCCAGGGTAGCTTCTAAGCAACTAAAGGCCTTTCTCACATTGGCTAATGTTAATGTTCATGAGCCCACCATCAGGAGAACACTGAGCAACCATGGTGTGCATGGCAGAGTTGCAAGAAGAAAGCCACTGCTCTCCAAAAAGAAAACTGCTTGCTAAAGATCATGTGGACAAGCCAGAGGACTATTGGAGAAAGGTTTAATGGATGGATGAAACCAAAATAGAGCTTATTGGTTTAAATGAGAAGCTATTATGTTCGGAGAGAAGAAAACACTGCATTCCAGCATAAGAAACCTATCCCATCTGTAAAACGTGGTGGTAGTATCATGGCTTGGGCCTGTTTTGCTGCATCTTGGCCAGGACAGCCTGCCATCATTGATGGAAAAATGAATTCTGAATTATAGCAGCAAATTCTAAAGGAAAACGTCAGGACATCTGTTTAAGAACAGAGTCTCAAGAGAACGTGGGTCATGCAGCAAGACAACAACCCCAAGCACACAAGTCATTCTGCCAAAGAATGGTTAAAGAAGAACAAAGTTAATGTTTTGGAATGGCTGAGTCAAAGTCCAGACCTTAATCCAATTAAAATGTTGTGGAAGGACCTAAGCAAGCAGTTCATAGGAGGAAACAGAGTGGTTCTGCACTAAGGAATGGGCTAAAACTCCTACATGTTATTGTGCAGGACTGATCAGCATTTACAAGAAACTTTACCTTCAGTGTCTGCAGCAAAAGGGGGTCACACCAGATACTGAAAGCAAAGATTCACATACTTTTGCAACGCACAGATATGTAACACTGAATCATTTTTCTCAATAAATAAATGACAAAGAAAATATTTTTCTCTCAGTTGTTTGATTCGGTTCTCTTTGTCTACTTTCAGGACTTATATGAAAGTCTGATGATGTTTTGGGTCTTATTTGTGCAGAAATATAGAAAATTCTAAAGGGTTCACAAACTTTCAAGCAGCACTGTATATAAAAATAATAATTATTATTCTAATTTTTTTTACATGTTTTCTGTTAACTGTAGTAATCCTGGAATCAGTAAATCACCAACATATAGTGTGTCATTTATAAACAATTTAAGAGCACAAGAAATAAAAGAAAGTTTATTCCACGTGTAGCCAGATGACGTTAGCTGTTGTAATTATTAATGCAGTAAATAATGATCTACCTGCATCAGGTGAGTGTGTGTCTATCTGCTCATGTAACATGGGATTATAAGAATAGAATAGCAAGAAACAAAGCAAAAGAGAAACATTTGATGCTGTGCATTATATTACATGGGAATGAGGACAGAGGGAAAATTATCCTGTACAGAACGCTGCGTCTCCAGAGACGGAGAGAGAGTTTGAACACCAGACTCAAGGGACGCATGGGAGATCAGTTAGTTGTTGAAATGGTCGTCCATGTGTCTCTTTTATTTAGCTGCAGTAATCATATCTAAACGCTTACAAAAGCCTCACACCTGTGACGTCAGGACGAGGGCTTCCTCCAGGTGTTTGATTTCTCCACACAAACACTTCTAAAGCTCAGGTCACTGACCTCTTCACCAGCATATAGTGTGATATAGCTTCTCTTTATGAAACTCAACACGAGCGTGAACTAGATAGGATGAAATACATAAACCAATCTATACAATAGATCAGGATGGAGCATTTACACAAAACACACACACACACACACACACATATGAATACAAGAGTCTTCTTTCCACAGTTGTATGGATAACACATTGTTATTTCAAAAAACAGTGAAAGTAATTTTATTTATTGTTTGTTTTGTTATTTAATTACATTTGTTTGTTTAGTAGACACTTTTGTCCAAAAAGAATTATTCATTCATGCATTAGTTTGTTTAGTTGATTGTTTACATTATTTTGCAGGTAATTTGGCCCTAAATAACTAAATAGTATGGATTTATTTACTTACTTATTTACTTGCTTACCATACTTTTATCTAAATAATGTTTATTTGTTTGTTTGTTTGATTGGATGGTTACTGTTTAGTTATTTATTTGCATTTGTTTATTCACCAGACACTTTTGTCCAAAATAACTTATTTATTTATTTACAGTGTATTTATTTATTTGTCAGTTCGCCCGCCCATCCATCCAAAATAACTTTTATTTATTTGTTTGTTTCGATGGTTGGTTGGTTGCTTAGTTATTTATTTACATTTACTTTTATCCAAAAGGCCAAAAGACTATTTACTGTATTTACTTACTTACTTTCTTTTTCTTTTTCTTTCTTTCTTTCTTTCTTACTTATTAATGAATTAATTCAAAATTACTTTTTTAAATTAGTTTATTTTTTACTTAGCAGATTGTTAGTATTTAGAGAACCTACTGTATATTCTCAACTATTTATTGTTTTTATTGTTTATTGTGATTTGTTTTTTTTTTCAGAAAAAGTATTAAAATTGGGTATTGTGGTATATATTTTGGCTATTTTATGATAAAAGTTTTTATGTGTAAGTCACTTTGGATAAAAGTGTCTGCATAATGAATAAATGCAATGTGAAAAAGAGTTTTTGAAAGCCCAAACTGACTTAAAAGACAGGAATAGCATGTAAATGAAGCCCTTTCTATAAGCCCTGTCAGCAGATTATAATGGCGTGTTGGAAGCCCTGGAGATGTTTCAGGGGATGTGATTTAGGAACGGCGTGACAGAAGATGCCTGAGCAATCACTGAAGATTCACATAATTACTGTAAGAGCATTTGGTTTCATCTGGCCATGCGTGTTGAGACAAAGCACCTCTACTAATTACCAGTGTGTTGCATAACCAGCTGGATAACTAAAGAGATTTTCATTGTTTTTCCAAGGATGAACGTTTGTGCCCAGAGGAGCATTTTATTGCTCAGAGTTTGCTGTTGTGCAGCTCTTGAAATTTCTCTGGTATCTTTCCTATTCCTCAGAAAAAAATGAAAAAAGATTCAATTGAGTCGATAATTGTCATATTGTAAGACCTATGAAGTGAATGTGAACAGCAGCTCAGGGTTCATATATCTTTTGTGAAGCTTTAGAGGAGACACATGCGAAATTATTGAGGTGTTTTTTTTTCTCAGGAGAAGTATTAGGAGAATGACTAAAGACTTATTATTTAATCCCATTTCTTTCTTGAGTAAACAAGTGAGTGAATGAAGGTTGTTTTTTGTCTTACATGTGAGCATTGTGTTTGTATATTGTTGACGTGTGAATTATAACACCACGTGTGATGGTTGTGTGATTATGTTCATTGTCTGCTGGTTTAACTCTGTTATTTGCATAAGTAAATGGAGTGTGTGTCTTTCAGAAGTGAGCAGCTCATTCTCGCCCTGCTGTAGCCCGTGTGTGATGCAGATTCGCGCTCTATTAAGGGCCATTAAGAGACGTCTCTTGATCTGTGATCCACTTCAAAGGTGTGAAGAGTGTGTGAGTGCGATTCAACTCTATAATTACACTTAAACACAGTAGTTGAAGAGAGACTAGATAACATCTAACCTCAGTGCCCTCTTCACACACACACACACACACACACACACACAGCTCTAAACGAGGACAGATCATAGACTTCGTTTTTTGTGACGCTAATTACAATGACTAAAGACTAACTAAAGAGAAAACCTTTTTGCATATTTAAAAATAAAAGCAGAATTAAAAATAATACATCAGAACATAATCAGAATAAAAATGAATCAGAACATAATTAAAAATACTTTTAATTTTATTACAAATTCATCCTCAACATCTATAGTTAAGTAAAAATGTTGTAGAAAGAATTTTGAACCAGAAATTGCTAGTAAATTACACAAATAATAAAAAAGAAAAAAAAACCCACACTGAATTAAAGTAGAAAGACTGAAATTGTATTTTTTATAAAATGTACCCCAATAATGTTTGGTTTTTTTGGGTTTTTTTTACCATGAAAAACTATTTTTACAGTGATGGTGAAATAATGGAAATATTTAAGTGTTTGTTTATTTATTTATTTATTTATTTATTTGAATCCACAGTACTAAAATTAAAAAGTATTTATTTATTTATTTATTGATGCCTCAATTTGCAAACAAGACTACAACTTACATTTCTGGAAATGTCTTTCTTGCAAATTTAGGAACCATTAAAAAAATTTAAATAAATACATACAAATGCAAGAAATCTATAAAACTATATATATACAGCTTAATGTTAATACTACATAAATATGAAAAGAGGATTTTTGCTGTATAAGTTGTGTACATTTATGTGTGCATTCAGTTTGTTTTTCACTTTCCCTGTTGTCATTTCCCTCATAGTTTTTCCCTGCTCAACCATTTCCTTGCAATCTTTGACAGCTACAAAAGCCTTTTCAGTTTGTTTTTTTTCAGCCGCTCTCACACATGAGCCCACAACAGTGCAGTTCTGTTGGAGACCTTTAGGGCTGTTTGGCTTTTCAGAGCAGGACACGGTGATGAACTATTGCGTTCTACTACTGAAATACCACATTAGAGGGATTCCAGTGCCGGTGTTTACTCTACAGGGGACAAACGGCACTATTGAGCGCACGGCGAGCTCTGAATGAGCTCATTATGTTCATAACACACGGCAGAGCCCCCCATTCCCCATTTACACAGCACACACACCACTTCAAGAAAATAACTCTGCTAATGGCATTGCAAAATTCAAGGCCTGCTCACACATACACACGGCTGATGTGTTTTTAACATACTGAATGTTACATTTTTGACATTTTTGAGAAGCCATTGAACTTCTATAAATATTGTTTCAGTTTAAGCTCTTAAGTAGTCAAAAAGCCTCAGATAATTTCAGTGCTCTCAAACTGTTTTAAGTATTTAAGGCATGTTTGCAACTGATTACAGTGTTCAATATATAAAATATAGAGGTGTCTTTCAAGTTTAATTAGTAAATCACATTAATGCACTCTTTTTTTTACAGGGAAGCTGATCATTTTGACCAAAAACATCAGATAGGAATGACGAATCGGAATCACAAGTAAGATCTGCACCTTTGACACCTTTCTTGTTTCTCATGCAAATCAATGAGATTAAATGGACATTTTTGTTGAAGTTTCCTGATTCTCAGATGTTTCTTCTAAGAAAAAGACCTCAGTTATCTTACTTTTTCACATGAGGTTCACACACTGCGCTTAGATTATGGCAATCAAATGTCTAATGAATTTAAGGAGAAACATCTGAGAACTCCATTACGTCTCCTGAGATCTGAAAGAGTCTGTGGCTTTAAAACAGCTGAGGTTGTTTTCTGACAGTCTCTTTAGAGATCTGTTGTCAAATGCATGAAAATGTGCATGCAAAAATAAAAAGATCTGAGCATTTGTGCTCATTGTTTCCTAAAAGCCTTAAAGCCTTTTTCTATTTTAGCTCTTTATTTTTAGGCCTCCACATGCAATAACAAGTGCAGCCCGATGGACCATCATGTTTTAATCATAAGATGCCACAAATTTGATCACTTTCCTCCCCTCAAAACACAAACACACATTCACACGCATCACAAAAGCCATGCTCATTTCATCTCATCACATACGGTATAATTACGCAGAAAACATGTATTTTTAGATATTTGAGTAAGTGGCCTTGGGAGAATCAGGCCTGAAAGACACTCAGAGTAAATGAAAGCAGATTCAAGCTCAATTTGGCTTGCTCTTTCATTCCGAAATGTGTTTGATTGTAATGCATAACATGCAGTGTGGCACTATAACAGGCTTCAAGACAGATGCATGTATTTTACGCACGCACGCAAATGCAAACACAAATACTTGACCAATTCATTGCATGCTTAAAGGAATAGTTTAGCCAGAAAGGAACATTCTGAAAAATGTGCTCACCCTCAGGCCATCTAAGATGTAGATGAGTTTGTTTCTTCATCAGATCTGGAGAAATGTAGCATTGCATCACTTGCTCGCCAATGGATGCTCTGCAGTGAATGGGTGCCGTCAGAATGAGAGTCCAAACAGCTGATAAAAACATCACAATAATCCACAAGTAATCCACATCACTCCAGTCCACCAGTTAACATCTTGAGAAGCCAAAAGCTGCGTGTTTGTAAGAAACAAATCCATCCTTAAGACGTTTTAACTTCAAACCATTGCTTCCAGCTAAAATCTTTCAGTAAAAAAAAAAAGTGTCATCTGAATCAGGAGAGAAATATGCACAGATCAAGCACTATGTGGGTGGATTTTTATGTGAGAGGACAACAGGAGATGGACATTTTCACTGAAGCAATCGTTTTTATGAATTATGGACTCGAGTTTTAGCTGGAAGTGACTGTTTGAAGTTAAAAGTTAACTCTCATTCTGGCGGCACCCATTCACTGCAGAGGATCCATTGCTGAGCAAGTGATGGAATGCTACATTTCTCCAAATCTAATGAAGAAACAAACTCATCTACATCCTGTATGTGCTGAGGGTGAGTAAATTCAGTGCGCTGGCCAAGTGTTCACCTCTGTATTTACATATTTTTGTTTCTAGACGGATATATATATTTGCTGTCTGTCAACAGGATGAGCTAATCCAGCTTCAGCTTTGAGCGACATCAATCTGTTCGCATGTGTTTATAGAGATCATAGTCTGTGCTATAAATTTAGAGACGTGACAGTGCACATTATAAAAGACGCTTCACAGAAAATGAGAATGAAATTCCTCTTGCTTTTCATTGAAGAGACAGGCTTCGTCATCTACACAGTTTCACCAGAGAAATATATCTGACATGGCGGACGTGTTTGAGAAAGTCAAATAATGATCTGTCAACATTGAGACAGTGATCCGTCACTGCTGCGAATGCAAACACGAGCGTGTGAGTGTGTGAGAGCACATGCATATGGGATAAATGCGCAGAAACTAATCCATTTCTCACACACGCCGGTTTCTGTTTTGATGAAACAGGTCGGTTCCTGGTAACAGGAGCTTAACGCTGGCAAGATGCAGGGCACCACGGCCGGCGCTCAGATCCTGCTGCGACTTGCAGCTCGTCTCTTACTCACTCTGAGACTCACGTGTGTCGAGGGCCTGCGGACACACAGCGCTGCAGTACGGAGCCATTGTGTCAGATATGTGAATGTGTCGTGTTTAATGAAGGCACAATAAAGCAATTAGCACATGGCTCGACGGCACAGTTCACGTGAGCAAGAACGACAGGTAGACAGGTGACCTGCACACACACACACACACACACACACACACACACACACACACACACACGTACGCCTGTTCTGTTCCTGCATTCCATCTTAAGTCAACTGAGATGGAGAAAAGTTTCTTCATTCCATCGGTTGCACTGCAAACAAAACACTTTTGTTTCCGCTCATAACATAAAATTACATTGTTTGAGACAAATGCATGCTAATGAGTCACTAGAAATGTATATACCATTTTTTCAAATAATTTACTATGTTTTTTTTACATTTACCATGACATTTTGGACAGTGTCATGATAAAATATATATTTTAAAATCATTTATCATGGTATTTTGTACATGGTGCCATGGTAATACCACATTTCTGGTCATTTACCATGATATCGCCATGGTATTTTGTACATGATACCATATTAATACCATGTTTTGAACATTTACCATGTTATTTTATACACAGTACCACAATAACTTGTCTTCAGACATTTACCATGGTATTTTGGACATAGTGCCGTGGTAATATCATGTATTTTTCATGCCATTTTGTATATGGTACCTTGGAATGATTTTTATCATCATTTATAATTTTATACACGTTGCTATAATAATATATATATTTTTTAAATGTACCATGATATTTTGGACTTGATAATATGCAGTGTTGTTTTAGTATTTAGTAGTATTTATATAATATTATATTATTTATTCATATTTGAATTAACTTTTATTTTTATATTTTCTGCTTTGATTTTATTTATGTTTTAGTATTTCTTAAGTGATTTTGTAATTTTTATATTATTTTATAACATTAATTTATTTTTAGGTCTGTTTTAGTCATTTTAATACTTATTTTTATTTTATTTCACTTAAAAATGTATTTAGTACAAATTTATATACTGCGGTATATTTACAAAGATACTTATTTATTTGATAGTATTATAAGCTTAGAAGCAAAATATATCTCAGTCCTGTTTGTTGATTATTATTATAATTGACTTTAAATGCACCGTTTTGAAGTGACTCATATGTGTGTGTGTGTGTCCAGAGTGCTGGCACGTGAATGTATGTGTGTTTGGGTACATTCTGAGGTGAATCAGCACTTGAAGGATTAGTTCACTCCAGAATTAATATTTCCTGATAATTTACTCACCCCCATGTCATAGAAGATGTTCATGTCTTTCTTTCTTCAGTCGAAAAGAAGTTTTTTTTACGAAAATCTTACAAGATTTTTCTCCATATAGTGGACCTTTCCACCGGGATTACGTAATGCGTGAAGTCATAGATGCTGAGCTAGTGCAAGATGAGCATTTGTGATTAAAAAGTATAGAAATGTTTATTTTTTTTAAAGAAAATGACCAATGGTATCGCTATAAGAAACGTATTCATCGGCTAGAATCGCGCAGAGCCCTTTGAAGCTGAGTTTTTTTTACAGAATACTTATATTTTGTTTTGTTTCAGATTTATTTTAGGTAACAAAGACTATTTTTTAATATTTTTAGTTTAATAAAAGTACTGCTATGAAGAAGAATGAGATACATGTTCTTTCTGATTGAAATACAATTAAATAACAGCAGCATAATTAGCATGATGAAATTGATGATTAATATAATCGCTCTCCGTGTGTATCAGGGATATATGTCTTTAAGGCACTGGCTCTGTGCGCGCTAAATATCACCTCATCAAGTGTTTGACGGTCACCCTCTCAAATGTGAACTAACCAAGACTACGTCACAGAGTGCAATGCAACGTGACCGCAGTTCAGAGTTAAAAGTGTGTTTAGTGCGCACTCGGTGTACTCTGGCATGAGCTCCAGCATTTATGGAGAATAAAGTAGACTGTCTGAAATAAGTAAACATGTAATTAACTCTTTTGAAAAACAAGACAGACTTGTTGCACAGTCACAGCTGGTTCTGACCACGTGAACGTGAAGTAGTAAAACCTCAATGCACAGCATGATCTGATAAAAAAAAACAAAAAAAAAAAACACTGCCGTATCAGCAGTGATCCGCTTGCTGTTATAATGCAGTGTCTGATAAACACCAGCTAGGCTTCGTAAGAACTTTATGACAGAGAAACCCAGCTAAAGGAGCGAGAGTCAGATGCTCGCCAAGCCACAACATGCGTCAACAGTGTTTTACATTAGACCATAAACACTATAAATGTGCCTCTCGCATTCACACAAACCAAGTGGACAGACAAATGTGGGAACATGATTCATCAGATCAAGGGTCTGTGTTTCTCAAATGCTGCAGGACCTTTTTTTGCACTAACATCACTTGAAGCATCAATGATTTTGAATGCTGCAAAAAATTATTTTATTTTTTGTTTGTTTTCCAATACCAGTTTTTTAAAAATTCTTAAATCAAGATACATTTGCTTGAGATTCAAAAAGACCTCAGATATTAAATCTTGGTTTCCAAAAAATTAAGTGAGATTTTGCTAAAAACAAGAAAAATATTTGTTTATGGGGTCAGAAAATTTTATTGCTTTTTTCTTCTTGTAATCTCTGTTTGTACCTTGAAAATAGTGCTGTTATTTCTATGGTTACAAGCACAGATTTGAACACACAATGAGCTGTAAAGTTTGTGTTTCGGATCTCAGTATTGCTAAAAATATCCCCTCATGACTTAAGTGATGTCTGTGGATGATAAGTGTGTGTTTGAACAGGTGAATCACTGCTGCCTTCCTGACATTGCTGAAGAAATTCTCATCACACTTTCTCTCATTATCGTCCAGCGTTCCCACGATCAGATGCTCTCTGGTATGTTTTTCTCCTTTCAGCATTGTCAGGTATGTCTATCACATGCTATTGAATGAGTGCCGTCTGTCAACGCTGACTGCTGCTGTCCATGTGCGTTTCTTGTCTTTAGATGAAAACAAGGGATTCTGCATTCCTTCAGTCTCTGATGAGCTTGTTTGGATGAATCCAATTTGTTAATGCAGTGCCAACAGACAGGTTTGGATCAAACTCACAAATAAAATCTTTTATATCCCTTCTGCGACCTTTGTGAAATTTGTCCTTTTGGGGTTTTTTTTTTGTTGATAATTTTACCTGTGTTAATGCCAACTGCATAAATTTTGGCACAGGTGTGTATTTTTTTTTTTTTATTTATTTATTTATTTTTATTTTAATATTTCACCCTCATTTCCTTTAATAAATCTATTTTACACTAGGTACACAAAATAGTTCCTCTCAGGACCTTAAGGACAAAAATGAAACCAGTTTTAATGGGTTCCTCATTGAAACCCATTAAAACTGCAATTTTTAATCCCAGGGCCAATTAACGAGCCCGGTCTCATGAATATGTGTATAAATAGTACGCCAAATAAAAACGAAAACTTGTGGTATTGATGCGCAAAAATGGACTTTGGCGTATATATGATATGAACATGTTTGGCATGCATATAAAATGCAGTTTTCGCGTGCAAATGATATGAAATTTGTTGGCGTGCATATGATACGCAGTTTTTGCATACATATGATACGCATCTACCCCACAACCCTAATCCTACCCATCGCGTAGCATATACACGCCAAAGTCCATTTTTGCGTATAATACCACGAGTTTTCATTTTTATTTGGCGTACTATTTATACACATTTTCATGAGATCGGGTTGCATTTAACTATAAAATGATGCAGTCTTTGTTAATAGGCTTTCATTCTGTTGGCAAGGCTTCAAAATTATTTTTTATTTATTTATTTTTTTTTTAATTTTACCAGATGGTGCCATTTTCTCAGGTTTGGCCTATAAAGGAAATACTCACATTTTTCCTGTTTTCTGCTTTTGCTGTATTTACATTTACATTTAGTCATTTAGCAGATGCTTTTATCCAAAGCGACTTACAAATGAGGACAACAGAAGCAATCAAAACCAACAAAAGAGCAACAATATGCAAGTGATATGACAAGTCTCGGTTAGCCTAACGCAGTACACGTAGCAAGGGTTTTTTTTTTTTCTTTTTTAAGAAAACAAGTAGATAGAATATAGAAAAAAAGAAAAAGAAACCTAGTGTTTTTTTTTTTTAAGAAAAAAAGTAGATGGAATAGAAAAAAAAAGCTAGTGTTAGTTTTTCAAGAAAAGCTGGCAGTTAGAGAATAAATATACAATGATAGAGGGTCAAGTGTGTGTGTGTGTGTGTGTGTGTGTGTGTGTTTTTTTTTTTTTTTATAAAAAGAAGACAGATAGATAAAATAGAATTAGAATAGACAGTGCTAGACTTAGAGGGTCAAACAAAGATGGAAGGGATGTGTTTTTAGCCGTTTCTTGAAGATGGCTAAGGATTCAGCTACTCGGAATGAGTTGGGCAGGTCATTCCACCAGGTGGGAACAGTGAATAAAAAAGTCAGTGAAAGTGATTTTGCGCCTTTTTGGGATGGCACAATAATGCGTCGTTCACTTGCAGAACGCAAGTTTCTAGAGAGCACATAGGTCTGAAGTACTGAATTTAGGTAAAGGGGTGCAGAGCCAGAGGTGGTTTTGTAGGCAAACATTAATGCCTTGAATTTTATGCGAGCAGCTATTGGTAGCCAGTGCAAATTGATGAACACAGGTGTGACGTGCGTTCTTTTCAGCTCATTAAAGTTTAATCTTGCAGCAGCATTTTGGATTAATTGTAGAGGTTTGATGGAATTGGCTGGAAGACCTGCCAAGAGAGCATTGCAATAAAGTCTGGACAGAACAAGAGCTTGAACAAGGAGTTGTGTTGCATGTTCCGAAAGAAAGGGCCTGATCTTCCTAATATTGTATAAACCAAATCTGCAGGACCGGGCAGTTTTAGCAATGTGGTCTGAGAAATTCAGCTTATCATCAATCACAACTCCAAGGTTTCTGGCTGTTTTTGAAGGAGTTATGGTTGATGAGCCTAACTAGAAGGTGAAATTGTGATGAAGGGATGGGTTAGCTGAAACTACAAGCAGTTCTGTCTTAGCTAGGTTGAGTTGAAGGTGATGGTCCTTCGTCCAGCAAGAAATGTCTGTTAGACATGCTGAGATGCGAGCAGCTGTCATCGAATCATCAGGATGGAATGAGAGGTAGAGTTGAGTGTCATCAGCATAGCAGTGATATGAAAAGCCATGTTTCTGAATGACAGAACATAGTGATGCCATGTAGACAGAGAAGAGAGGTGGTCCAAGAACTGAGCCCTGAGGCACCCCAGTAGCTAGATGTTGCGACTTGCATACCTCACCTCTCCAAGAAACCTTGAAGGATCTATCTGAGAGGTAAGACTCAAACCACTGGAGTGCGGTGATTATCAGATGATGATTATCAGTCTCTACCATCTTCGCTTGGGTCATGCAGGTCCAGAGCGAGTACTTGCAGAAATTCGTCAACGTTTCTGGATACTAAAGGGACGTGCTGTCATCAACCAAACTCTCAAGTCATGTCTACCATGTTGCAAGTTAAGAGCTAAGCCACAAACCCTGCAAATGGCAGACTTACCTGACTCTAGAGTGACACCAGGTGAGCCTCCATTCACTCATGTGGGCATAGACTACTTCGGGCCATTCTTGGTTAAGAAGGCACGCAGTGAGCTCAAGAGGTACGGATGTTTGTTTACATGTCTCACTACGAGAGCCATCCACTTGGAAGTTGCGCACACCCTTGATACTGACTCCTTCATCATTTTTCACTAGAAGAGGCCAACCCACGGAAATACGATCGGATAACGGGACTAATTTCGTCGGTGGATTATGAGAGTTGCGAAAAGCCATCAACGAATGGAATCAACAAAGGATTTCTGATTACCTGCTGCAGAACAATGTAAAATGGATCTTTAATCCACCTGCTGCCTCCCATATGGGTGGTGTTTGGGAGCAACAAATTCGCACCATTCGTTCCATTCTAAACACTGTCCTATCGCAGCAGGCACCAGATGACAAGGGTTTGACAACACTGTTTTGCTGCGTTGAGTCTATTGTCAATGGTAGACCAATCACTAAACTCTCAGACGACCCATCAGATCCTCTACCACTCACACCAAATCATCTGTTGTTGCTCCATTCTGGTCCAATTCTACCTCCGAAAGCCTTCGGAAAACAAGACCTTTACTGACGCAGATGGCGCCAGGTCCAATATCTGGCAGATGTCTTCTGGTGCAGATGGTTCAAGGAGTATTTACCTGCATTGCAACAACTCCAAAAATGGCTACAACCAAAGCAGAATCTTCGAATAGGAGATCTTGTGCTTATTCTGCATGAAAACACACCACGCAATCATTGGCCGCTAGGTCTGATTACTCAAGTCTATCCAGGTGCAGATGGACTGGTGCGTACTGTGGAAGTGAAAACACAGGCAGGAGTCTTTAACCGTCCTGCAGACAAAATCTGCCTCCTGGAAGCCAGTCTTCCCAGTTGACTCTTATCAGTTGAATTAGCATTGAGACAACAACCTTCCTTTGTTTGAATGACCTGTTTGGGTCATGGGGGGCCGGGATTTTGGGTGCTGCCCCTTTAAGGACGCTGTTTCTGTGGGAACATGTGAATGCATTAAAAAAAAAAAAAACACTGATAGAGAAAAGCCATGTTATTCTCATGTTGAAGCTTGCTGAACTTCTGTAACAGTTCCAGATTGAAGCTATAACTTAAAACTATGTATTCCCAGCGTGGTGAGTTATTCTTGTGTTGTTTACGTGTATTGATAGTTTCTGAGGTATCGCTATGTAGATCGCTATTTGCGATTAGCGCCAAAAAGTGCCTAAACGGTTAATATTATACGCTTGTGTTTGCTGTTTGTGTAGACATATGTTGTTTATTATGTTACTTGTTGAAATATTCGTGCAATATGTTGCATTTAGTTAGTAAACAAAGTTTAACGCAAGTTTGTGAGACGAGAGCCTGTTCTAGAAATGTGTTGTTGATTGTATCACGTATGTGATCATGCTTAACACAAACGTGATAATGCTTAATGCAAATATGTAATATTTCATGCAAATATGTGACATTTGCATTGTAGGGGATATATTTTTATTTATAAGCATATCATTTAATGGTTACTATCTAAAGCTGATGTTTAAATGTTTGTAGTAATTTATTTGGTGATGTGAACAATGCTGGATATTAATTGTGAATTGTTTTGTGTTTACAGTTTGACCACACACACATAAATGTGCACAAAATACTTTCAACTAAAATTAAACTACAACAACAACGACCAAATGTGTACATTGTGAGTTCTGCACGAGAGGAATAAAACACAAAATCAAGATCCAAGTTAATGTTATCATTTCATGGGTAACAAGGATCAAGTGGACAAGTAGTAGGATGACTGGAAAGGATGAGTTTAGAGACTTCTGCCTCAGAGAGTGGAGAGAAGGATGTGAACAAGTGTATGTTTGTTGTTTGATGTATGCTGTATTATAGAGCCAGCTGTATAAATTATGCAGCTGTAACTGTGTGTGTGTGTTGATGTGGATGTTAGAGTGTGGTTTGTATGTGTGTCCTAAAAAAAGTGTGTGTTTGTGTGTGCACACCTTTAATGTTTGAGAGAGAGAAATTATGCTGTATTGCAAATCACAAATCCCACCACTGCGTATGCCAGCGGAGCTTTGCTGGAATATAATGGGAAAAGTTTGATACTGCACCCAAACAAAATCTTACTAAAAGCTCATATTTTGAGATATCAACCTCAAATTTGGAACACAACTTTAGATTTATGGCTATGGTTTTCTAGCCATTTTTGTGTTCAACATGTTTTATAAAATATATATTTTATATAAAAAAATGCTCATAAATCATTTTCATAAACTTAAACCTCTAGAACTTTTTTGGTTTAAATGTTTTCAACTTTTTTAACTTCAACAATAATCTGTCAAGGGTCTTCTTTAAAATGAGACTAAACTTAAGTCTGTACTCCAAGTTTCAAATTTTAATGACTGTTTTTGGACATTGACATTTTTGTCCTCTATGAACCTATGTGTAACATTTTTTAATTGACACTCAAGGGATATTTTAGTTGCAATTAGATTGTAAACTTTAACTTCCCAGATGTTCCTCTGTTTGCACACATCTCTTCCAGTGTTTCAGAAAAGATCTCAACAATGGCTCAAACTGTGCTCAGATTTGCCTAGACACATTTGTATGTTTTGTATATTGTATATATATATATATTTTTTTTATTATTTGTGTTTGCTATTTGTATAATGAGCACCATAAAATGTAGCAGCTTAAAGAATAATACAAATGTAAAATAATAATAATAATAATAATAATAATAAAAATAGAAAACGAAAATAGAGTAGAAATGTAAATGAAGCAGTGGTAATGAAGTAAACAAGTAATGTTAATAGTAAAATAATGACAAAAAAATGGAAGAAAGTACCAATCAACTAATTTAACTAAATGTAATGAATTAAGGCAATTCATTACAGGCAAAATAGATGAAAAAAAAAAAAGTCAATTTTGGGCTATTTGACATCTATAAAGTGTTTCAGACTAGTGGTAAAACAACTCATGTTTAGGTTAAATGAATTAAACACACAAACAGCAGCTCGTTTTTCTTGTATTTCGAAGCATTCTTCTTATAGTGACTTAAGCGTCAGTTAACTTATAGTTTTCATTCGGCTTTTGCTTTAAGTGTTTCTTCACAAAGCCCTCCGGTCTGTATTCTGCAGTGGGTTTCGCTCACTATTGTTTAGGACGTCCATCAGTGTCTAAATCATGTTAATTGTAGGGAGGGGTGGGTCTGTATACTGTAATTTAAAAGGAATATGTGCTTTATTTAGAGAAAATGGTGGTTAGGGGGCAAATGTACAGTAATGCAGGACTCTCTCCGCTGATTGGCTGCGTTTGTGTGAAGATCCTGGGCCTTCCCGCTGGTGCTGACCGGCTCCTGTGATGTGGCTGACCGCGCGGGGCAGATGTGGGCCCAGAACCGGCCCTGATGACGGGTTGTGATGTGTTCCCTGACCCAGACCATAACACACAGCTTTTGCCTGCCGGAAGAAAATTACAGCCTTGCAGGAATGTTGCAGTTGTTATTATTTTTCCGTCTTATAAAACGCTGGAAGATGTTTCCGTCATGCCTGAAAACGAGACGGTTTAAGCGTCGGGGTTAAACTTGCCCTGCAGAAATGCTTAGCGAGTCAGACACGTTAACGCAAAGCCATGTGACGGCGGACAGTCTGGTTGGGTTTGAGAGCCTATGATGGAGAGAAAAGTGCAAAGCTCTTCTTTTTTGCTGTCTCTGAGAAGCGAAAGTCACAATTACCACTGAATGAGTTTTAAACAGACAGATAAATAAAGGAGGTAATATTAAATAATATTGTGCATATAATAATAATAATAATAATAATAATAATAATAATATGAAAATTCAAATTTAATTACAATTAATACATTTTTTATATGAATCTATATGAATTAATTCATGAATCTATTTATAAATAAGTTTATTTATAATCACCATTGAATAAATTTTAAACACAGATAAATAAAGGAGGTAATATTAAAATAATATTGTGCACATAAATAATAGCAATAATAATAAAAATAGTGTGCATATAAATAATAATAATAATAATAATAATAATAATATGAAAAGTAATAATAATATTAAAATCCATACATTTATTTTTTTCAATGAATTAAATTAATTTCTAAATTATTTTGAATGAATTTAATTTAGAAACAAATGTATAAGTTATTAATCTATTTAAAATAAGTATTTATAATCACCACTGAATAACTTTTAAACAGACATATAAATGAAGTAGGTAATATTAAAATAATATTGTGTATATAAATAATAATATAAAAATTCAAATTAAATTACAATTTATACATTTATGAATAATTTTAATCAATTTATTCAATTAATAAACAAATTTATCATTTATTAATCTATTTATAAATAAGTTTATTTATAATCACCACTGAATGCGTTTTAAACTGAAAAATTAAGTAGGTCATATTTAAAAGTGCATAAAATAATAATATTAAAATTAAAATTAAAATTACAAATGTTTATTTTTAAATTAATTTATACATTTATTTTTAATGAATGCTTTAATTTATAAGTAAATGTATAATGTATCAATCTATTTATAAATAAATGTTTTTATTTATAATCAGTACTGAATGAGTTTTAAATAAAGTAGGTAATAAAAAGTGAAAATAATTTATTAATAATAATAATAATAATAATAATAATCAAATTCAAATTAAATTAATTTATAAATGTAGTTTAAAATTAATTAGTTTAATTTATTTGAATATATAAATGTACAGGAAACAGATGGAGTAATATAATTTATGCATTTATCTATAAATAAGTTTATTTATAAATACATTCATTTATTAATACATTTATAATTTAGAAATTAAATTAAATCCCACTGGTTGACATATACCTTGTGCCGAGGTTTGATTTGACAAAATAAAAAATTAATATAATAATAAAATTTTAATGCACAGAGAGGTCATGGTTTGCTAAAAGATAATCCCAGCACAGATTTGTCTGGAGAAAAGTGTCTGCACCTGCTCAGAATATAATGTGTCTACTTTTCTGAAACACCAAAAGTATTGAATAAAATGTACAATGTGAGATTCAAGGGTCAAACTGTAATAGTATAAGTTTAAATGAGCTTCATCCTGTACAACTCCAAATGTGATATTTATGGCACGGGACACACAGGTAAAACTAACAGAGGCTCAGAAACGCTCTGACCACGAAGGTCAGCAGAGATTGGAGAGTGTGGTTTGGCTTGGAAAGACTCGCATCTGGGAAATCTCTCTCTCTCTCTCTCTCTCTCTCTCTCTCTCTCTCTCTCTCTCTCGCTCTCTCTCTCTCATTCATTCATTCATTCATTCATTTAATTTCAGTTCAGTTTAGGCAAGATATGACCAAAAACTACATTTGCATTGCCAAAACTTAGTTGGATACAATAAATAAAATAATAATAATAATAATATATGTTTTGTTTATTGTTTATTTTAATTCAACTTTCCTTTATTTGGCTGTATTGGTGCAGGTACATTTATTAGTGATATAAAGTAAAATAACAGTGAAAGTAGGTACTATTAAAAAAAAATAATAATAAAATATAAATTAAATTGCAGTATTTTTTTCTTACTTGAAATAAAATAAACATTACCTGAAATAAAATAAAACCTATAAAAACTTATTTTTAAATTCAGCTAGTTACCAAAGTAACATTTCTCATTTTCATTTAACATTAAAATTAAAATTTTACACTAAAATTAAAACTAATAAAAATATATAGACATATTAAAAAAAACAACAACAAAAAAACATTGATACAATGGCAAAACACAACAAAATTACCAAAATGTTAACTAAAATTACAATGAAAACAGAAAATATAAAAATAAAAACTAATTCAAAATATTAATAAAAAATATAGTAGTATCTCAGTTGTACTAAAACACTGATACATATAAATGTATTAATTATTTTATATATATTAATTAATTTAGAAATTATTTTTATGAATACATTAAAGTATAAGTGAATGTGTAATTTAGGAATGTATTTATTAAAAAAAGTTTGTGTGTACATATATTTTACATTTATTTATAAATATAATTTATAAAGTAAATTATGACAGTTTTCACTTTCCACTTTTTATTAAAGGTTTTCTCTCTTTCTGCCCATGCAGACGTGAGTGGAGAGCGAGAGGCACATGTGAAGCTCGTGTCTCCTCAGGCCTTTGACTCCTCAGACAGACACTGAGTGCAGGAGCTCCGGGGGTCTTCAGAGTCTCACAGCTCCTGATGACAGATAATCATCTGGATCACCCGCGGGGGTCCAGATAACATCACATCTACAGGATCAAAGCAGGTGAAACACGGCCTGAGGGGATGATAATCACATACACACACACACACACACACACACACACACACACTGGCATCCTAATGAGGAGATGAAGGTGCTGGAGATACACATCAGTGATCAGGGATAACAGATATTTTGATATATACCACAGTATTGTATGGATGCTATCATCACAAACTTCAAAGAATAACATTGCATATCTTTGGTGTGTATGTGTGTGTGTGTGTGTATGTATATATTACGGGTGTTATAGTACACGTATTTGTACCGAAAAAAGGGTCTTTCGGTTCGCATGTGTTCCATTTTTTTTAGGAAATTCAAACAATAAATGCCGTTTTGACGCTCTGAGACGAGACAGATCGCTGTAAAAGCCTCAGTTCAAACAGCAGTCATCCCTTCATCTTTACTACTAGTTTTATTGCAAAATAAAAAAAACTAAATGTCACACAGCATTTCATTTACCTCAGGCAAGTCATCAGTGTCCACAGCTCATTATTCGCTAGAGAAATGAAGTCTAGAGAAGAGCATTTTGAGAAATAATATATATACTCATTATATTTTACTTAACCTGGTAGTGATGTCTTAATTATTTAATGTATGTTTAAATAAATATTTTATGAAACAAGTTATGAAAGTCACTGTGTAAATGATTATATTTCAACAACAAATAGAAATTGTATAATTTAGAATTTAATTTAAAAAGTGCATTATGTGCAATTTACATGTTTGCATACAAATTTATCATTTCAGTTTTGATTATTATAGTTAAAAATAAAAAGTAATTGAATTTAAGTTTGGGTTCTGTTGTTAATTGTATGTTAATTGTTGTTAATTGAAAATTTTAATTGTAATTGCATTTATTAAAGAAAAAGCTATTTGTTCAGTAAACCATTGTTTAATTAAAAAAAAAAGTTTAGTTTTTTTTTCTCCTGCTGTACTGAAACCATACCGAACCATGATGTCAAAACTGAGGTAAATATCAAACTGTCGTGTTTGTGTACCGTTACACCCCTATACTCTTCACTGTGGTAAAATCACTGTATTGCATGCCGTCGAGTGGCCTGTCGTTGGTTTATTGAGTTGAGGACGGTGCAGTAACTAGCGACAAACAAAACTGACATGACTGTTCAGCTATCCTCAGAAAAACCTCAATCTCAACACCTCACCCTTCTACTGTATACCCCACTTACCCTCCGTTTACTGACCTGAAACATTACTCTTTCAGCCGCTGTCTACCCTCAGTGTGAGCTATTCTGTAACGTGGTCATTCTGACCCTGAGGTCACCTGAGGGCAGGTGTTGAGCGGTTAAGGATCTCTGATACTTTAATGGAGTTCTCAACTGTGTATCACTTAAGTATCAACTTTGTCTCAGGTGTTTCTAATAACATGTCTTGAGAGAGACAGATTAGAGCAGCTCAGATTATTTGATGAGAAATATTTGCCTTCATATAGAGATCTGACTTGCAGGAGAAGTATATTTTGACTTTACAATATATAGTGCATGAGTAATATAAACTACTTTTTTTTTTTTTAGGAGCTTAGTTAAAAATCATTGTCCTGTTTGCTGTAAATTAGCTTAAACTTTCTAACATCTTTTGTGCTCCACAGAAGAAAGCGAGTCAGCGAGTTCAAAGCGAGTTCAGAAAGACATGAAGGAGATTAAATTATGACATTTTTGGGTATATTATTACTTTAATAACTACAAAGTTTGTTAAATTAACCCTGTAAAGCCTGACATATGAAATAAAAGTCAGTTTATTGAACCTTTAGACAATTCTTTAAAAAAAGTGCAAATGTTTTCATTATATTTGTTCAGGCTCATACACTCTTAAAAATAAAGGTGCTTAAAAGGTTCTTCACAGCGATGCCATAGAAGAACCATTTTTTGTTTCACAAAGAACCATTCAGTCAAAGGTTCTTTAAAGAACCATCTTTTTCTTACCTTTTTAGAATCTGAAGAAACCTTCTTTCGCCACAAAGAACTCTTTGTGAAACAGAAAGGTTCTTCAGATGTTAAAGGTTCTTTATGGAACCATTTAGACAAAAAGGTTCTTCTATGGCATCGTCAAGCACCTTTATTTTTAAGAGTGTATATGGCTCATATAGTCTGATATAGTGAGAATTTGGAGGGGAAAACACCTTAATTTTATTCAGAGACCCAAACTGAGCAAAAATATACAATTTGATGCAAATGTTAATATTTAAATGGACAAAAAGTGATGAAATTCTGATGCTTTTAATGTAAACCAACAAGATCTTTATAAGTGTATTGCAGATACTTATAAAATTATATAAAATGAATATAAATGATATAAAATGATATATCAGTCGGCAGTCTCTAATAATGTCTTCGTAAAATGAGATTTATATGATCAAAACATAATGCAATGCAATCCAATGATGATTGTGAGATGAAGAAATAAACGTTCCTCAATGCCTGATGATCATAAGACTCACATCTGAACATGATTTTAAAGAGAATCAAGTGAAGCGAAGCTGCTTCAGTCCAGTAAGTGTTCATCTGGAGCACTTTGATATTACTAACAATATAAAAGTAAAGAATTTGACAGCAGAAAGACACGAGCACGAGCTGAAGGTGGACGTTTGTACAATTACACTAAAAGAGCCTTGACTTGATTAAAAACTCTAAACTATCAATCATACGACAGAAGGCATGGAGTAGATTGTGTGTGCAACAGGTTTAACATCAACGTTTTGATCATGTTGATCATTCAGTGGCCTTGTATCAAGTAAGAATACAGTAGACTTTAAAAGGTTAATAGCTGTAACTCATCATCAGCAGGTGAGCTGTTTCTCTCTCTCTCTCTCTCTCTCTCTCTCTCTTTTCTTTCAGTCTAAATTACTCCATCTGTTTCCTGTACAAGTCCTCTTCCATCTTCTCACCACAAAACTGCCGAGTTAACTGCCTGAGTGATTTGTGTACTCCCACCATAATTGGAGCGTGGCCTCTCGTCCCGGACCACTCTCCAATACTGCCATGTACCACCGATCGAGTAAAAATATCCCCGCGAGACAGACACCTCCGACAGGCTGGTCTGTGGGCATCTGACCCCTCACTCCTGCCATTATAACAGCCAGAGAATCTCTGTGTAATTATCCCTGCGCTGGGTTTGGGAAAAGCCGAGGGGTTTGAGATATTCCTCTGGTCGGAGAAAATTCGAGGGTGAAGTGAAAATAGCAAAATCCAAGCCACATCAGGAGAATCGCCCTAAATAGACCCCCACAAAAAAGAGGGTTTGTAATGAGCCCCCTCCGTCCGCACGTCTATAAATGTGTCTTTTATGAGGGTTAGGGTACTAGGAGAATACGCTGTGTTTATGTTGGTTAGTATAAAGCATGCGGGCAGCAAAGTGTTTCAGCAGTCAGAGAGTTTTTTAAAGTCTTCTTTTGAAGTAAATTCTCTCTTTTCTTAGTGTCATCTTCCTTCTATCAACTGAAAATGTCGTCCCAGACCCCGTGGTGAGGACCACTATGGTTCTCTATGGTAAAACCTATGCAAAATCTGTCCAGTGGCCTGTCAGTTCACCTAAATCCATCATTTATAAACCTCCATGTTGTTTCCAAACCTGTATTATTTGTTTCTTCCATGAAACACAAGACTTCAGCATTGGAGTTTCACACATGTATCTGTATGCACTGTTTAAAGAGCTGCATAATAATTCTTTAGAAATTCTCTTTTTGTTTTCCACAGGAATATGAACAGCGTATGGCTATGAAACAACATGAGGGTGAGTAGAAGGATCCAGTGCTTATTTAGTGTCATTGAGATACAGTACTATCATAGTTTTTATTAATATTCTTATTGATTACTTTTTTCATTTTTCTGTTTTGATTTTAGGACAGTATTAGACGTATTATAGACATGTGTATGTATGTATATATATATATATATATATATTATTATTAATTGGCTTTATATTTTATATATTTTTATGTATTTGATTAAATGGTTTGGCTTGGCAAGTCTTTTTTATATTTTATTTTAGTTTAGTTTATTTAAGTTTATTTCAAGTATTAAGAGGGTTTCCATATGTTTTTAGAATAGAAAAATTCAAGATACATAGAAAAATAAGAAGAAAGATGGCATAAGAGAAATAATTAGACCAAATAATTAAGCCATGAATAAAAGTTGATAATTGAGCCAATATCAGTGTGTAAAATGCTGTTTTGTATAGCACATTTAAAAAAAAAAAATTAAAGGGGTAATTTTTAATTAACAATTCAAAATTGTTTTTATTAGAGAACAAAAATCTACACTATTGTTCAAACGTTTGGAGTCTATAAGATTTTATTATGTATTTGAAAGAAGTCTCTTCTGCTCACCAAGGCATTTCCATTTAGTTGAAAAAAAAATACAGTAAAACAGTGAAATTTTAATACAAATTAAAATAACTGTTTTCTATGTGAATATCTGTTAAAATGTAATTTATTTCTGTGATCAAAGCTGAATTTTCAGCATCATTACTCCAGTCTTCAGTGTCACATGATCCTTCAGAAATCATTGTAAGATGCTGATTTGCTGCTCAAGAAACATTTCTGATGATTATCAATGTTGAAAACAATTGTGCTGCCCAATATTTTTGTGGAAACTGATACATTTTATTTTTCAGGATTGTTTGATGAATAGAAAGTTTGTAACATTATACGTCTTTACTGTGACTTTTGATTTATTTAATGCATTCTTGCTGAACAAAAGTAATTTTTTCTTTCAAAAAATCTTACTGACCCCAAACTTGTGTATATTGCCTATTGCTGTGTATTGTTATTGCATTCAAATTTCCCCATATTTAATACACAGCACTGCATTAAAACATTGATAATGGCTTCATTTTCTGGCAGAAGTCCCAAAGGAACACTCAACACCTCGTCACGTCTACATTCACATTCACAGGACGCTCCAACTGTCCCTGATGTCAAACACACGTTCTCTTCTCTCTCCGCACAAATAACCGGACTATTTCGAGGGCTGGTTAGTTCGCTGTGTCTCCACATGGCCTGTTTGCAATCTCAAAGCCACAGTGGCTTTTTACATGATCACTAATTCACAAACGCGGTCGGGCCAGGAATTCATCTGCTGCGTTACTGTTTTGCTGTTGCCATGCACATGTGCTAAAATATCACTGAGGTTCGCGAAAGAGTCGGCAAGAAAATAAATAAATAAGAAGCCCAGAGAAAATCTGCAGAAAGAAACTACATGGACGGCTTCCAAGGCCTTTCCCAAACAGGAGGAAAAACCCAAGTGTTTTCGGTAGCAGCGTATAAAACCAAGAAACGTTTGCGTTGTCCATCACAGTGAATCAGGGCCTTTGACAAGTGACTCGTGAATCGCAGCTGCTGAAATGATCACAGTTTCCACAGGAGGAGGAAAAGACGGCGATTTCCGTTACTGTTGCTGTCTTGCTGCATATGGCCTACATAGGCTGCTGACCACTAAGGCAGAATCCTAATGGAAATGCAACCTCAAAAGTGACTGATTTAGAGCTTTCTAGATTGTTGCTAAGCTAAAGATGACTTTGTCTATATTTACAGTACGTTTCAGGGTTATTATTGTAAACTAAACATTTTTGTTAATTGAAATAATGTTTAAAATATAAATAATAGATGGAAACTTTAAAGTAGAATTGTTGTCAACTAACTGAAATAAGTTAAAGTTGAAGAACTATAAAATTACTGACTGGAAATACAAATTTAGCCTGAAATAAAATAAATTAAACTTAAATAGTAATATTAAAAAAAAAGCAACAACAAAAATTCAAATGAAAACTGAAAATATAATAATAAAACCTGATTCAAAATATTAATGAAAACTATAATAGTGTATAAATAATAATAAAATAACATTGGTACAGTAATAGTTTGGGGTTGATAAGATTTTTTTAAATGTTTTTGAAAGAAGTCTCTTCTGCTCTCCGAGGCTGCATTTATTTTATTAATATTACAGTAAAAACAGTAATATTATGAAATATTATTACAATTTAAAATAAATATTTTCTATGTGAATATATGTTAAAATGTAATTTATTTCTGTGATGTGCAGCTGAATTTTCAGCATCATTACTCCAGTCTTCAGTGTCACATGATCCTTCAGAAATCATTCTAATATGCTGATTTGCTGCTCAAGAAACATTTCTGATTATTATCAGTGTTGAAAATACTTGTGCTGCTTCATATTTTTTTTTGGAAACTGATCCATGTATTTTTTAGAATTATTTGATGAATAGAAAATTCAAAAGAGCAGCACTGAAAACAAAAAGAAAGCTAAAAATATATCAAATAAAGCTAATTCAAAATATTAATAAAAACTATAATAATAAAATAACACCGGTTTTATTATCACATTAATACCGGGTGACAGTCTGTTTTTAATTAGAGTGAGCATTTTTAAAGATACTGCAATGTTGAATAAAATATGAATATATTTACTATCAGCATTTATTGCCAACTTGTATGATGTTTTCACTGAAAAAACTCAGTGCTACCACCTTGCTAATGAGAAATGTAGTTATTCTAATAGTTAATCATAATTTATTTATATAAAATTGCCATTTTAAGCAATTAATGAATTCAAATTTTACAAAGTACACAGCACTGCATGATTTTTTTTCTGAAATGCTCAATGCATCGTTTTTATGATGCTTAAGTTACTGTCTATGTAGGCAACACTTAAGTTAAAACAGGTTAGCAGGATGCAACATACTCTTACTGTGTTCTGTATTTTACTATCTAAAAATACATGACAGGTTGATTTTAGCCACACTGTAACTCGAGCGCCGTGATCCAGAAGCGGTCCGTCTGTGGAGAGGTGAACCTGACCTGAGGCTGCAGGTATTGTGCAGGTCTTTACATGCGATCCATCAGTCTCTCGCTGCCTGTCTGCTGCCTGCCAGGCTGTTGTTTCAGGTTATGTATACCGGTGAGAACCTGTGTTTGACTGAAACCGTCACACACAGCACAGATAAACCCGCACATGTGAGATGTATTTCGGTTTCTGTACGTTCAGTGTTTGGCAGCGTGACTGAGTGTATTACATAACAACTGTTATGGAGCTGTAGGGTTTTCCACAACACACACACGCAGGACATTACACGGCTCTGATTCAAGGAATTATTCATGTACAGTAACTTTGGCAACACTGTATTGTCTCCATGTAAAATCACTGACCAGGAACATATGCAAATACAGCAATATGTAAAAACAATTTGATCTTCTACTTTCCACAAAAATTTTTTTAAAAAATAATTGGTATTTTGTCTTGTTTTTCAGTATAAATATTAAAAATAATAAAGGGCATATATATTAAGACATATTTTCAGATAATATATCTTGTGTATTTTTCATACCCAATTGAAATCATTTTTAAAAATTTTCCCCCCTGTTTTAAGCATAAACCTCAGAAAAGTGTAATTTAATTTATGCTTAAACAAGAAAAATATTTCTAAAAGAAATCCAAAATTTTAATTGGGTAATAATTATTTTAAGCATAAAATAATTAAACTAAATAATAAATATAATTGTTTTAAGAATAAATTGAACTTTCTGAAGTTTGCACTTTAAACATTTCAAAAATGTAAATTAATTATTGTTCATTATTTAAGGGAGAACACAAATTTCAGTTTCAGTCAAAATACACAATATCTGAAAAAAGAAATCTTAATACAACCAGTTTTTCTTCTCATGTAAATTCATTTTGATATTTATACAGGAAAAAACAACAAAAATACTGATTAAAAAATACTGAAAGTAGTGAAGAAAATTTAATATATATTTTTTTATTTATTTAAAAAAAAAAGCATTATTTTAATTACATTTGGTAAGACACCATGATGTATAAATATACAGTGCCACTTGAAAGGTTGCGAACCCCTTGCAAAATCTGTGAAAATGTGAGTAATTTTAACAAAATATGAGAGATCATACAAAATGCATGTTATTTTTTTAATTAGTACTGTCCTGAGTAAGATATTTTACATAAAATATGTTTACATTTAGTCCACAAGACCAAAAAAAAAAAAAAAAATAGCTGAAATTATTAAAATAACCCCATGAAAACTTTTGAACAGCATGAAGATGTCCAAATTTTTCTTATTTTGTAGAAATATAATTTTTTTTTAAAATTTAGTACTGCCCTTCGGAAGCAACAGAAGATACTTGCACGTTTCCCGGAAAACAAATTAAGTACAATTTACCTTGATATTCAAATTCAAAAAGTTTTCACCTCCCGGCTCTTAATGCATCGTATTTCCTTCAGGACCATCAGTGAATGTTTGAACCTTTTTTAATAGTTGTGTTTGAGTCCCTCAGTTGTCCTCAGTGTGAAAAGATGGATCTCAAAATCATAGTCACTGCTGGAAAGGGTTCAAATATGCAAAAGATGCTGGAAAACTGAAGAATCTGCAGGACATGGAGGATTTTTCTGAAGAACAGTGCTCAGTTTAACTGTTCAGAACAAACAAGGGACTCATGAACAACCATCACAAAACAAAAAACAGTCGTGGATCATCCAGGTAACCACACACAGTATTAAGAACCAACGGTTCACAAACTTTTGAATGGGGTTATTTTAATAATTTCAGCTGTTTTTTTGTCTTGTGGACTAAATGTAAACATCTTTTATGTAAAATATCTTACTCAGGACACATTTTCACAGATTCTGCAAGGGGTTCACAAACTTTCAAGTGGCACTGTATACTCTGAAATATATTTTTATATAATGAAAAGTAGGGGGTGGGTGTGCTTCATTGTCATGACAGCAATGTATTCAAAACAAATTTATTTTTGAGTGAGATATGATTTGGAATTGTTCTAACAGGTTTATTAGTATATGATGCTAGTAATATAATGATGTTGAATTTGGTGACTATGATGGTGAATTTTCTCGATTAATCCGCTATTATATAAAAGAGGTGTGGTAGAAAATGATATTTGGGCTGTTTGCATACGCAGTAGAGTATATTTTCTTTTCATTTCAGGTGAGGTCGATGAGCTTAACCGCCGGAAGTCATTTCGTAAGATTTCATCAAAAGCTTGATCTCGTGCAAGGGTTGCTGCTGTATCAGGCGTCACCCGTCTTCACCTCCAGACTTTGAGCTGCTTTAAATGACTTTATCACCACAGCAACTGTGTTTCCAAACACACACACACACACACACACACATTCTGGAGGAGGTAAATATGGCAACACTGGGCCAAACGTCTACCTGACTGCACACTTTCACACACTAACATTAAACCTGGTATTTGTCATCATAAACTTGCGAAATGCCATTTGACCTGTCAAATGATAGTGCTGAGAAAATTCATGGAAAAAGCCACGGTTACTTGAAAGAGATGAATCATGTGCCAGCTGGACGAAATATTTGGACGTTACTACATTACTATCTTGGTGTGACAAACATTACAGGAATATTCCATTATATCATTTTGCAAACATTATGGGAATGTTACATTGAATGTTCTCTGAAACAAGTAGTAACATTTAAAAAATGTTAGACGAACTGAAACATTTCAGAAAAATGATGTATAAATAACATTTTTGTGCTAACATTTTGAGAACATTATTAAAAACATAACAACATTCTATTAACGTCACTGGAAGAACGTTATTTGTTTCTTAACAATGAACTGGAGAACCTTTCCAGAACTTTCCCAGCTGTGAAAATCAAAAATCACTTAATTATACAGTCTACAATGCAAGAATATTTTAAGCTATTAGGTATAATTTAATCTCAAAATAGTTCATTAAACCATTTTAGATAATGATTACAATTAAAGCAATTAAACTTTTTTGTTTGTTTGTTTGTGTTTAATGAATGTGTCAGATTTGTGCATCAAGATGGGAAAAACAGGGTTATTTTGTATAATTGAGATACTATTATAGTTTTTATTATATTTTGAATTAGTTTTTATTTTTACATTTTCCGTCATTATTTTATTTTTTAAAGTTTGTCATTTTGTTGTGTTTCTATCATTTTATTTATTTTTTAAAATATGTCATTATATTTTTTTATTTTAATTTTTAACTAAATTAAAATAAATTTTGCCTTGACAGTTAGCTGAAGTAAGTCTACTTTTTTTTTTTATTTTACTTCAGTTGAAGTTTATTTTGTTTCATGTAACAAAAATGTTTTATGGTTTTGGCATTAGTTTTCGTTAATAAGGGAAAATCGCTCATTTTAAAATCGCGTTCTCTGATTGCCGGATTTTTGCACTGATCTGATTTTTGGTTTTGCTCTTCATCTAAACACTCTCTCATTGCACCTGACAGATTTCCTGTAAAGTAGGCCTAATTTGAATGTAGGCTATGCAAATATGCAAATTTACACTCATGTTAGGAACCGGTTTGTGTTACCGAGAGGATTTTTCTTGAAAGGTTTGTTGTGATGCAGCCTGTCACATCAGCTTTATCACCTGCAACACGTTCATTTACGGCTCATAGTTTCAGGCCACTAATTAAAGCTCATCTCGGCGAGTTTTCATAGTTTCCCTGCGGCCTCACGCGAAATCCTCGCGCGTCATTGTAAATTAGAGGGTAAGTTCGTCTGCTTGATAGATTGTGGCTTTCTTCCGGTGCTCCTTCAGCCTGTTTCTGCACTGACTCATGAACTGCTTATCTTCTGCAGCGGCAGCTAAAAGAATTCCTCGAGTTTATCTCCGCGAGAGAATAGCTGGCGTTTGACGTCACGCAAGCAGGGCTTCCCCCGCTCGAACCGGGTTGCTAGGCGACAGGATTCCGTGTTCCGTGTGACCCGGTGAAACGCCACGCTGTCCGACCTGCTCAAACCACGCTAATCTGCTCCAGTTTCATCATCGGATGAAATTACAGCTTCATTTCACGAGCGGCGAAAATGAAATTAAACTGCAAGAGAGTTATGCAATAGGACTTTTAGCACCTTATAGCACCTGTTTTGGAAACTAAGCACCATAACAAATGGGAATCTGATAGCGAGGGGCCCAAAAGTCTGAGACCACTAGTGAAATATTTCTCTTTTGCATTTGTAATGTAATACAATGTTTTCAATACAAATTATACTAGCGAAAAGTTGGATTTATTTTAATGTATTATGTATTTATTTTAATGTTTAATATACATCTTCGCCAAGTTTTTGTTTTCTTTTACATATTTAAAAAAGTTATTTTAAGTATGAATTCAACTTTTCTGAGGTTTATGCTTAAAAAACATTATTTACTATTAATTTCATTATTAATTATTTAGGCTTAAAAGATAACAAACAGTTTGTTTCAATCAGGTAAGATATATATATATATATATATATATATATATATATATATATATATATATATATATATATATATATATATATATAAAGAGTTTATTTGCAAAAACAGATAACATGTTTTTTAATTTTTTCAAAAATCATGTTTTTTATTATGTTATCATGTTTCTATTGTGTTTTATTGTATTAGTTATCTGTATTTTTTAGTTATATATTATATACATACATACAGGTGCTGGTAATATAATTAGAATATCATCAAAAAGTTGATTTATTTCACTAATTCCATTCAAAAAGTGAAACTTGTATATTATATTCATTCATTACACACAGACTGATATATTTCAAATGTTTATTTCTTTTAATTTTGATGATTATAACTGACAACTAAGGAAAATCCCAAATTCAGTATCTCAGAAAATTAGAATATTGTGAAAAGGTTCAATATTGAAGACACCTGGTGCCACACTCTAATCAGCTAATTAACTCAAAACACCTGCAAAGGCCTTTAAATGGTCTCTCAGTCTAGTTCTGTAGGCTACACAATCATGGGGAAGACTACTGACTTGACAGTTGTCCAAAAGACGACCATTGACACGTTACACAAGGAGGGCAAGACACAAAAGGTCATTGCAAAAGAGACTGGCTGTTCGCAGAGCTCTGTGTCCAAGCACATTAATAGAGAGGCGAAGGGAAGGAAAAGATATGGTAGAAAAAAGTGTACAAGCAATAGGGATAACCGCACCCTGGAGAGGATTGTGAAACAAAACCCATTCAAAAATGTGGGGGAGATTCACAAAGAGTGGACTGCAGCTGCAGAAGAGCTGAAGGCCGCTATCAGAGCAACCTGGGCTCTCATAACACCTGAGCAGTGCCACAGACTGATCGACTCCATGCCACGCCACATTGCTGCAGTAATTCAGGCAAAAGGAGCCCCAACTAAGTATTGAGTGCTGTACATGCTCATACTTTTCAGTTGGCCAAGATTTCTAAAAATCCTTTCTTTGTATTGGTCTTAATTAATATTCTAATTTTCTGAGATAATGAATTTGGGATTTTCCTTAGTTGTCAGTTATAATCATCAAAATTAAAAGAAATCACCATTTGAAATATATCAGTCTGTGTGTAATGAATGAATATAATATACAAGTTTCACTTTTTGAATGGAATTAGTGAAATAAATCAACTTTTTGATGATATTCTAATTATATGACCAGCACCTGTGTGTGTGTGTGTATATATATATATATATATATATATATATATATATATATATATATATAACTGATTGAAAAATACATTTTTACATTTTTCTATTATTTACTACAACACAAAACATAAAAACATAATTATTAAATATTAATTACATTATTGAGCATTTAAAAGAAAACAACAAAATTCAATTAAGAAAAATAAAACTCCTAATATATGCAGTTTTGCTTCTCAAGTAAGTTTATTTTGATATTTATACTGGAAAGCAAAACAAATATACTGATTAAAAAATACGGAAAGTGATGAAGAAATTTCTCATTCATTCATTTAAAAAAAATTAAATCGTTGTTTTAATTAAATGTTGGTATGACAAATACTCCATGATGTATAATTAGGCTACTTGAAATATATATCTGAAATTTGAAAAGATTTGTCATTAAAACAATGTCTTCATGCAAAACATATATTTTTTATTTATTTTAATACAAATTCTAAGCGAAAAGTGTAATTTAGTCTGTTGCTTCAATGACCTGATGATCATGTTCTCCAATATGATTTGAGATCCAAAGAAAGAGCATCAGAAAATCTGACCATCTGTACAGAAAGTCATTTGATTAGTCACAAAAAATGGAACAGAATCTGAAATGTTTCTGCTTTATTTTTTCCCATGTTTTAAATACAAAAAGTGGGTCTCAGACTTTTGGATCTGTGTAGATGTCATATGGACATAGAGTCACCATGGTCTCTTTCTTTCTCTTTTCTTTGCAAAAATCCCACATTCTGTGCCAAACACCACAAAGGAGAAGGTGCCAGGAACGGTTCCGGTCAGTGACTCGGTCGTCATCGAGGACTGAAGCTACGCTCCATCCAGCCGGTTTGGCATTCTTGTGGTTTGGTGTGTGCGTACGCTGTGAGAACCTGCTCTGAGGTATGTGATCGCTATGAATGGAAGCTCTAGAAGTGAAGTGTGTAATACCTGTTTCCTTTCAAAAGCTTTTGTCCTTTCGACTCCCACACAAACCTGATGAACCAGAGGACAAGCGTGTGTTTATCTGTCCAGAACACCAAACAGTAACCATAACAAATGCTTTTTTTTTTTTTTTCATAAAAGGTGGGAATAATATTTTAAAATAACTGTAAAACATTTTATACCAACAGTAAACATCCCTATAGTTTATCAGTATGATCAAAAATATGCAATATTTTATTTAAACTTAAATTTTATGCAAAATAAAAATTCAAACATTTAGGGTCGGTAAGCTTTTTTAATGTTATTGGAAACAAGTCTCTTCTACTCACCAGAGCTGCATTTATTTGGTAAAAAAAACAGTAAAATTAGTGAAATATTATTACAGTTTTAAATAACTGTTTTATATGTGATTATCTGTTAAGCTGTAATTGATTTCTGTGATCAAAGCTGAATTTTCAGCATCATTACTCCAGTCTTCAGTGTCACATGATCCTTCAGAAATCATTCTAATATGCTGATTTGCTGCTCAAGAAACATTTCTGATTATTGTCAAAGTCAAAAACAGTAGTGCTGCCCAAAAGTTTTGTGGAAACTGAGATACATTTTAATTTTCAGCATTCTTTGATGAATTGAAAGTTTAAAAGAACAGCATTTATTTGAACGTTTTTGAAACCTCATTAGTTGAAATTTTTAAACTCACTAACATTAAACGTCTTTACTGTCACTTTTGATCAATTTAATGAATCTTTGCTGAATAAAAGTATTCATTTCAAACTTTTGAACAGTATGCATACAGAACGTTTAAGTGATCACCATGTTTATGAAATAAACAGCTTATGAATTTTAACAAACAATTTGTAAAGCGACACTCTCCACTTTTCCGGACTAACCGAAACTTGATTTCGTGACTTATCCGGACACTAAATTCCGCCTCCACAGTTTCTCAGAACAATAAAACTAAGCCTTGTCGATCTATGCCAAGAGAAATTAATGTTAAAATGTGGGCGTAATGATGAAAATGCCAAACACCATATATCTGATTATCCTTAAATAATCTTTCAAAGCTTTTGCTGCTCGATCTTATACAACCGAACCAATACTGAGAGTATTGGCACCATGGGGAAAAAAGAACTATAATTAATTTCTATTAAAATAAGAAGGCTTTTGCATTAGACGTGTTGGTTATGCAGGTGGAGTCGTGTTCATGGGCCAAGAACTGTTGCATGAAAATAGGACAATGGCATTGGAATAAAAGGGCAAGTACAGTCAAAGACTGGTGCATGACTGTCCTGCGGCCGTTACAGGACTTCATCAACCAAAACCGACACGTCACACTACAAGCACACCAAACTACACACGTTTAACAGACACACCAAAACTGTGTAAAATCAGCTATAAAATAAATCTTATTATTTTTATATTTAATATTTAATGGCATGACCTTGACCTTGGGTAATGATAGAAACATTAAACCACATGCACTACGATAATTCAGGGAAAAATGGTAAAATTTAGTGCATTTTAATATGTTTGAGTGTTGAAGTCTGACCTGGTTACGCTGGTCTTTTGTGGTTAATTTATTAAACGTTTGCCTGCATGTTTATTATATATTATTATTAATATATCTAATTAATTATATATATGCATATATAGTTCTTGGCCAGAATAAACTGCACATTCATTAATTCATTCATTGATTCAATAAACTGCTATTTTCTAAACAGATCCTTTATAACATGTACCTTATGTAATTTATAAAATGTATAATGTATGTTTGTTTGTATAAACATGCATTATGTATTATTAGTTATAAATTAAAGTTTATATACACACACAAAGTTTATACATATACACGCACACAAATTCAAATTGTGCTAAAAATTTTTAATTTTAATCTATAAAATAAACAAATAAAATTGATCTATACATATATAAAAAAATCTTTATATGCATGTGTATAATATATAATAAACTGCAAATTTCAAACCTGATTGATGTATGTATATTATATAATATGCTTAAAACAAACTAATTTTTTTTTGGCCATTTTCATATAGCAGTAATTATGAGATGTATCAGACAAGGTATTTTCTAAACAGGTAATTTTTATTGACGTCTGACGTGTACAGAGAGGTGAATTATTTAAATGAGATACAGGAACATTTCAAGAGGAATGCAATTATGTCACATTTCAGCTCCACTGCATGCTGTACCATAGGAAACATGGTAACCTTCACATTCTATCCTTTAAAGGCAAATGAAATGACAAATCGACAAATTAATACAAAAAACAAGCAAAAAACATTTTCTATTTCATCTCCTATTTTAAAATGGCACCACGGTTGACTTTAGATTTCAGTCGTGTGTTGAACAGTTTAAATCGAGTGTAATTCTGCATTTTAGCAGTGTAGTAAACTCATGAGGCACTGCAGCCAATAATACTGAATTACAACATACTATAAATAAACTATCAAATATAAAAACTAAAGAGTCAGTGAGCAGGAATGACGTCAAAAAAATACTGAATATTAATAATATCTAAGGACGTCCCTGACGTGAAATACTGAACAAAATGATGACCTAGAAATACAAACGCTTCAATAAGAGTCGATTCATCTGACCTTTTTTGAATTAACGTAACAAACGAACACTGTAATATGCAACATACTACCGCTGTGACCTTACGACTGTTGTTGAATTCATCTGATAAATAACCGCAAACGAACAGCTCTCCATTCTAAACATGAAGTGTTTACAGTATGAAAATATCTGAAATGTGACATGTATGAACACTTCCTCCGTTGAGATGTGACGTGGTACCACTGGATAAAGACTGTGCTGCGTTTTCATGAAACGTAAAGGAACATGATTCCTGGTTGCTGTCAAACACACACACACACACACACACACACACACACACACAAACACACAAACACCGAACACACACACATCTGCAGTATGCAAATTAAAGCTTGTGGAATGGCCAAGAAATGATTCAGTACAAGTGAATCAGCATGTATGTATGTATGAATCTTTCAAATCCTCTCAAAGACGTCAGGCTCATATTTCAACACAAAATCAAAAGAATCAATGAGAATCTGAAGGGAATGTGATCAGTTATGACAATATAAGAATCTTAATGATTCAAAAGTAAAGATTCATATGATTTTTCTAAGTAAAGATTCATATGATTCTAAAAACAAGCAAAGATTCATATGATTCTTCTAAGTAAAGATTTATATGATTCACATGTTCTGGAGAGTTTCATAAGATTCAATATAGGAAGATTTGGACAAAATCTAAATAAGACGGTGTGAAAGATTCAGTTCAAATCCATAAGATCTGACGTGTATTTGTTTGAAATGATTCGAAGCACTAATGTGTTGTGAATACTGCAGATGAGTGTGGAGCCTCTACATACAGCAGAGAGAGAGACAGACAGAGACGCTTCCTTGACCCATGATCCTCTAGGCTAATTCTTCACGTTTACTGAGTCCGCAGCTGATAGTCTGCAAAGAAAGAAGGAAATGAGAGCCGCTTAATTAAATGCACAGAACCAGAGGAAACAGGAAAAAATGGAAATACGGGGGGAAGGTTAATTGTGACAGCTGAACTTTCTCTCTCCACCCATCAAAACACAATCAAAAACTCCATCAGTCAATAAGATTGAGACATAAGTTCACAAAATGAACATAAATGATGGGTATAAAACAGACGCTGGACGCAGTCGTGATAAAACACGCAGCACTCATAGAGGAAGACTGCTAACCGGAGTTTACACGACTAGAAAATTTAGCAACAATTTTGCAATATGAGCACTTGGTACATGGCTTTTCATTTCATGTCATTAGACTAGTTTCACCACCCTGAGAACATAAAGACAAAGGGTTTAATAGAGTTTGATTTAAACAGCAGTGGTAAAAACTGTTCATTTCACTTCTGTGAATCACTTCAAACTGTCCATTTTAATGAAACGATTCAGTGATTGTTTGTCGTGGATTTTTTTTTTAAATGTCAGAAATACATGCACTGTAAATATATTAAACACTTCTGTAAACAGCACAAAAACATATTTCTTTATATGAATGACAATGTCCTTATTGTCTTTATTTAGTTAAAAAAATTAAAATATGCCTTGATAATTTTAACTTTTAACTTTTTATTTTGTAATTTATTATTTTTTTACTATTTAATTAGCTAAAGACAAAAACCCTTCAGAGCAAATACAAATGATAGATAGATTTAACTTTTTATTTGTAATTATTGTTATAATTTATTATCTTTATTATTTACAATGACTTATGGTCCTCGTGATTGGAAGAAAAAATAATTTCAGAGCAAATACAAAAAAAATATTAAAGATAGAAATAAAAATGGACTTATTGATAGAAAAAAAAAACACACCAAATTTTTAAATTATAAAAAAGTATTAAATTGTTATCTTTATTATTTAATTAGATACAGTGACTGCTGGGTTAAAAATGATGGTTCTTGTGATTAGAAAAAAAAAATACTTTCTCATCAAACACAGAAAAAGAAATAAGCAACAACAAAATATTATATATAGGTGGAGTTGGTGAAAAAATACCCAAATTAAAAAAAAAAAAAAAAATGCATAAAAATACAACTCTGACTACTAAAATATATGTGAAACATATTTAGGCTTTGCTCTCAGTCATAACGAGACACACGGTGTCAAAGTTCAAGATTCGAATTCAGAGAAAGAAAATCTCCTACAACATCATGTACTGTACCAGCGTTTCTAATTTTATCTGGGTTTCACCATCTCGCACGCGTCTGTCCTGAACATCCTCTTTTCACAGAACAATTTCACCTCCGCATTTAACACTAATCTCCCATCATTCTGCACTGCATTGCAGGTATTTGGCAACAATTAAGCAACGCTGTGAAAAACAATGACAAAAATAGAGAAAGAGAGAAGAGAGATGAGAAAGAGGATGAGAGAGTGTTTTACCTCCGTTCTGGGTGATGTATCGCACCCACGGCAGGGCCTGATAGCCGCTCTTCTCGATGATCTTCAGGTAACGCACCTGTCAAAACACACACCGTCACTGTCATACTGCAATGCATTGTGGGTGAATTCATTTAGCCAAACCTGCAACAGGCCTACAACACAAATGGAAATAAATAACAACCTATTTAAAGAATGCACAACAGTATTTTGTTTAGCCTTTGGTTTTGAGTAAATTAAATGCCACTTTAAAGCCACTTTTCCAATGCATATTTAGAGTGCAAAGATGGCGAAAAAGATAAAGAACGAATAAAAATGATTGCATTTTAGTATGCAACAAAAAAGGCTTTGAATAAACCCAACCAAGAATGTTTGAGGAATATCAAGCAATGGCAAAAGCATCCCAGGCTTGAGATATCTACACATAATTTAGCGTTAGCTTCATGTCAGATCCACATGGGCATCTGAGGGTAAATCTGAGTCCACGGGCAGCACAGCCTGGGAAAGTGGCAGAGTTTGACACCGCGGGCGGAAGCGCATGAAGAAGTGAGATTGGGGAAATGGCACCTTTCAGTGGCGAACACTATTGAGTCACTCGTTGTGTTCATACGGGCCTTGCATCACTACACAAGCTTTTGCACAACTGCTCCAAACGTGCTGAAAGAGCACAATCACGTTTTGTAAGAGGCGACAGATAAACCTGGTACTCAGAATTAGAGGTGAAAAGTGTTGTTTTTTCACCCATGTTGCAATACGGTTTCGCCAGTTCAGGGTTTTATGTTGGTTTCTAACCAGCTCAATTCCCCCTGTGTTTCAGTGTATTTTGCTTTATATTAAACAACACGACTGTTGCGTGGAAATTGTGGTTTCTGTGATTGGGGATAAATCATTTCAGAGCAAATACATAATCAAGATCATAAGATTATAATACAAATTGTAATAAATTTATTTTTGAAATGATTTTTTTAACAACTAAAAGAACCGTCGAAATTTTAGATTTTCTGTGATTGGAAAACAATCATGAGCAAATACATAATCAAGATCATAAAAATTGATTTTTTAAATCGATTCTTTTAATAACTAAACCACTGGGGGGAAAAAATTGGTTCCTGTGATTAGAAAAAATAATTCCAGAGCAAACGCATAATCAAGATTATAATACAGATTATAATAATGCATTTTCATTTTAATTAATATTTTATAACTAAAATATTGCCAAATATATGTAAATATATTTATAAATACACACACTTATATAACCATACTTATATCCAAAAAATATGTGTAATTATAATTATTATAATTGACAACTCTATAGTACTAAAACATATACACACGTCTTATATTATAACTGATATAAAATATAAATAATATAACATATAATAAGCTACAATAATAATATTATACCTTGTAATTGATTATAATAATACTAAAATATTAATAAAGAATAACAATTATATACCATAATAACATCTTATAAAAATTTAAATAAACCTTTTAAAATATACCAAAAAACTAGTACAAGAACTCCAAATTGCACCTATCTGGCTCAATCACTCAGTTATGTACTATCTGTTTGACAGGACAATAAAAACATGGGTGGAAGGGGCGGTAGGAGTGTTTGGGATTTTCTTCTTTTTTTTTTTTTTTTTAGAAACTATCTTTATTTTTGCAATTCCATTTGATGTCTCTAGTCACCTTTAAACGTCTCCCGAGAGCAGGGTGGACATTTAAGACGTGAGGAATTACAGTCCTCCTGTCCAGCAGCTCTGTGTTTGTTGATTTTGCCGAGCGTTTGTTCTAATCATGGACTCTATTCTCTCAGAAAACCTCCCTGTCTAAATGCACAAAAATAGCCAACGTAAGATGCAAAATAGGCTTGCGCAGAATGAGATATGTATTCTAGGTATCAATGCAGATTTAAAAAGCACGAGGACAGCCCTGTGCACACACGTTTTGCAAGGTATTTTGGGAATCCTGGCGTCCGTGGGCCAGTAATGTGCCACTCTTGGGTGCAGCTCACACAAACTTACCAGGCCACCATCGGCGTCCACCCTGGCGGGCACGACGAGACGGCCAGACTGTAAAGGTCTAAATGCTGCCGTGCGCCGCTCGTTTTGTGTAAATGTAGCGACTCGGTCTTGTCGGGTTGCGTTTATGTCATGCTCTGGTCAGCCCTTCGTGAACTCCAGTGTATATTTGCAGCTGGATGGAGTCCAGTGTGGGCAGTGCTGAGATTTGCGTGGTCACCGGTCTCTCATTACCATGCGGCGTGAGCTCACGGTCAGACAGGCAGGCAGACGCGCACAAACATACACGGCCGCTGACTCAGCTCTTTACGCGCATCATTCCTTCACTATGTAAACAAGCAAATAAAATATACAGCAGGGATGCTGCTGAAGGACAGTGGTTCAGGGATAATGAGATGGGCAAACATGCATCAGGACAAATATTGAAATTCAAATGTAATGTTGATAAAAACATAACGAGAAAAAAACACTCCAGAATAAACTAGAGATGGCACACTACTGTTCAAAAGTTAGAAGTCAGTAAGATTAATCATTTTATTTAGCAAGGATGGATTAAATTGATCAAAAGTTGACAGTAAAGACATTTATAATTCTACAAAAGATTTCTATTTCAAATAAATGCTGTTTTGAACTTTGTATTCATTAAGGAATCCTGAAAGAAACCTGAAGAAAATTCAACTTTGCATGGCATGAATAAATTACATTTTAAAATAAATTACAAAAATTTTTTTAATTTTAAATAATATTTAATAATATTACTGTTTTTTGGGGGGGTTTTTTGCTGTATTTTTAATTAAATAAATGCAGTCTTGGTGAGTAGAAGAACTTTTTCTTTCAAAAACGATTAAAAATCTTTGAATACATCAAACAATTAAATCTTAACCCTAAACTTTTGCACAGTAGTGTGTCTGTGTGTGTGTACACACACATATATATATATATATATATATATATATATATATATATATATATATATACATATATATATATATATATATATATATATATATATGTTATAGTGGTGCTGTCAATCGTTTAAATAAACATTAATTAATCGCACATTTTTCATAACCCCACCTAACATTAAAATTTTTAAATATACTTTAATTGCAATAATTTCACTTTCAATCTTCAAATTAATTTAGAAACATCATAAACACAGTATATTTTTAATATTTGTTTAACGCCATCTTTTTTTTATGACTGAAGGCCAGTATCACTGATACCAATACTACTGATGTGTCTAGGAAATTGTTCATTTTGTTCCTAATATTTACCCATTGACTATAGTCATTCAACAGTTGCCGCTGCTGAATGTAATGCGGATCTAACACGCAGACAATGTAACACACTATAATGCAATGTTTTTGTCATTTTGCATATTATAGTCAACTAAATTGTCATTTTAGTGATATTCACATGCACTAAAATTAACGAATGACGTGATGAAATATTGACTACATGTAAAGCAGAAGACAAAAAGACAAAGGACATAAAAAGAAAAATCACTGGAAAAATGTAACATTTTTCAAATGTTCTTTGCTTCAGGAGTCAGATTTTACACTGAACGAAGTGTCGGCCCCATACAAAAACTGTGTTGGAAAAAAGGTTTTTAAAAAATAAACATTAAAATGTATTGTTATTTATTATTAAATATATTACTTTGCACCACTGGAAGCTGAAGTCCGGTCCTATTTCTACAGGATGTATCAAAAATCTGACAAAAGGCCTAAAATAATATAAAATAAACTAACAACAATAAATAGAAAAACCAATGGTAACATGATCTAAGCGTCATATCCTAAATCTGTGGTTCAAAAATGACTAATTTTATTTTAGGCCTATATGGCACACAATTATTTGTAATGACCCTGAGAAATGTTGCGAGCCGAACTCAAACGTGTGTCATGTTAGGCCACAGCTCTGCCATGTGAAGAGCTCAAAGCTACAGACAAGAGAGTTAAAGATTGTTTTGTGTTTTAAAAACCTAAGTAATGGTAATAGAGCTGCTCAGTGGAGAAACGCTCATTTACTGCACAGCCGGCAACGAGATGCTGCACGTTACACCTAATAACAGTGTGGGAAACAACAATTATCGACAAAAGGCAACTTTAATTGGAGAAGTCAAGCACTTAGAGGATCAGAAAAATGCCAACCTTCACGCTTTCGCATGAGTTTCATCCGAATATAGTTTGAAATTAAGATTTTTTTTTTAATGTTTTGAATGAAGTCTCTTTTGCTCACCAAGGCTGCATTTATCTGATCAAAAATACAGTAAAAACAGTGAAATATTATTACAAATTAAAATAGCTGTTTTCTATGTGAATATATGTTAAAATGCAATTTATCTCTGTGATCAAAGCTGAATTTTCAGAATCATTACTCCAGTCACATCATGATCCTTCAGAAATCATGCTAATATGCTGATTTGCTCAATTATCATTAATGGTTCTAATTATTATCAATTTTGAAAACTTTTGTTTAATATTTTTGTGGAAACCGCAATGAATAGTATTTGCGCTGACTTTCTCACTTATAGTATGGTTTGGTAGCTCCACAGTACAGCAGAGAAATCAGATTTGTAATATCACTCGGGCTGCTTCAGAAATTATTGGTTGTAATCTTCCCACTATTGATGAGATCTATGTCTCACATTTGCAGAAAAAAGGTTTAACAATCCTGAAAGACCCCTTACATCCAGCCAGACACCTCTTTACGCCTCTTCCTTCAGGCAGACGCCTTAGAGGTGTCAAACTCATTTTCACTGAGGGCCACTTCAACATTATGGCTGCCATCAAAGGGCCGGTTGTAACTGTACGACTGTACAAATGATACTACTCCTTAACATATTGTTAAATAACTGTCTCTTTATTTTATTATTACTTAAGTTACAAATATTGCATATGCATTTGCATAGATGTAAAAATGTTATTGCTCTGTGTTATTTTAACATAAATCCTTTTAATTTATCAGTTTAAGAAATCCAAATTACTCCATAAATCAAAGTAAATAAAGACAAGTATCATCAAACACAGGTCATTAAATTAACTTTGTTAAAAACTTTTTTATTACATTTATGGTACAACAAATAACTGTGAGCTGCTAAAAACGTGTGACAGATATGGCATTTAAAAAAACAAATGAGTCCGATCTCATGAAGGTGCGTATGGCACAATTTTCTGTTTCTATTTGGCATGCGTTTTGTGCTCGGAGGTTGACTTTGGCGTGCATATGATACACACGTGTTTGATGTGCATATGATACGCAATCAATTCTTGTAGTCGAAAAAAAGAAGTGGCAGTGCTCAAGCCCACTCCCCCACCCCAAAAAAAACAAAAAGACAAATTACAAACTAAAGTACTAAAAAAAAGTACTTTTTAATTTTCATAATTTGCAATGGACGTATATAGTGCCACAACAATATTCATTAATAATTGTTTGCAATTCAATTCACATTTATTTGTATAGCACTTTTCATGATACACTGTTGCGAAGCATCTTCACAGAAAATGAACATTTCTACATTACATTTAGCAGTTTACAGCACTTTTAATAATTACAAAAAAAAAAAAAAAAACGCAAAGTCAATCTGCCATACCAAACAGGAACACAGGGGGATGCCAAAAGACCACTACATAAGCTACCTTGACCTGACTGATCCAGATTTGCTAAACCACTGAGACCACTGCGTAAACTAAAACACCTTCAGCCAGCATCCAGTATAAAACACTCGGGCTTTTAAGCCAAATAGCTCGCTGATTTTTTTTTTTTTTTCTTTTGTTTTTACTGACATCTGTACGTGAGTACTATTATCACCACCATCGCTGATGAAATCGGTGGTGTTTTCTCTGCATTAGCGCTGTTTTGAATTTACTGTTTGAATGCATTCGCTTACTGGATCCTTAGACTTTCCAGGAGTTTACCTGTTGATCTGATCGTATCAAACCTTCTTTTTATTTTCATAATGTATTGTTTTTGTTAAAAATTTACTTATTCAAATTAGTAATTATTATTTTATTACTCTGCGCTAGGGTGACCACCCTATAGATCTGTTGCAGGACAGTAGATGTAATTTTGTGGGACAATGCGGGACACGTGCGAAATAGACACATTTAGACAACTACTGTTATGCTATATAAATACTGATTCACATTAGTTGGCGTTTCTGGCAGTGGATGCCCACACTCCAGGTTGCGTTTATTAAACTCAGGAGAGAAGATAATTTTTGAGCGCACACATGTAATGTCTGACTGATAGAGAGTGTGTCTGTTTTCTGTGAGTGAATGAATGGGAATCCACCTGCAAGCAGAGAGCTTTGCGCTCACGCATTTGATGCGCTCTCCCATAGGCAATATAATGCGCTCTGGACATTTGTCATTTGTCGCCTCAAAACGAACCATTAAAACGAGAAGAAAGTCGTGTCTGAAAGATGCAATAGATTTTTTTAATTCGTTAAATGAATGGAGAATATCGTGTTTTTCCATTTCCGTCGGTGGTGCTAGAGCACTGAGGTCTGCACTTATTCCTTTGAGCGTCCATGCAGTCGTCACCAAAGGGAAAACCCCACACCCCTAATCCATTGCGTGTCGTGTGCGCGCCAAGGTCAATTTCTGCATGCAGTTGGAACGCCAAATAGAAACAGAAACTTGTAGTATTGATACACACTTTCATTATATACGAAATAAAGCTGCATAGATTTTATTTTAAGACAATCATATGCTCTCTGAACAGCACTTATTGTAGGATTGTTCATGCTCTTAATTCCTCTGGTATCTATGCATCTGCATTTCACTCCTTATAATTGATAGGATATATATGTGTAGTTGGATTTATGTATGTGTATGTATTTAATGTATGTTATCATTGTTGATGAGCTCACCAAGCAAATTCCAAACAACTAGGGTGTTTGGCAATAAATAAATAAATAATAAATAAATAGAAACTGTTGAACAGAAAGCTCAAAAGAACAGCATTTATTTGAAATTTTTTGTAACATAATAAATGTCTTTCCTGTCACTTTTGATCAAATAAATGCCTCCTTACTGAATAAAAGTATTAAATTCATTAAAAAAAATTAAATCTTACTGAGACCATTCTTTATGCTGCAAAAACGGTTTCAACTGTCCAACATTGATAATAATCAGAAATGTTTCTTGAGCAGCAAATAAGCATATAAGAATGATTTCTGAAGGATCATGTGACACTGAAGACTGGAGTAATGATGCTGAAAATTCAGCTTTGATCACAAAAATAAATTACATTTTACAATATATTCACATAGAAAACTGTTCTTTTAAATTGTAATAATATTTCATAATTTTACAGTTTCTACTGCATTTTTAAATAAATGCAGCATTGATGAGCAGAAGAGACCTTTTAAAAACATAAAAAAAAATCTTAATTATCCCAAACTTTTGACCAGTAGTATAAATATAGCCATGCTGGGAAAACTATTCGGGTTTTCATATAAAACCCATGCATGCTAAAAATTGCACGCACGTGTCTATTTGTGACTAGCAAAGGCCAGCGGTAATAATCCAAAGGGCCACGCTCAGTCCATCCAGTGCATCGAGACAGACTGCAGATCTCAAGATGCGGTCGGCCAGTCTTAGACAAACGGCCCGAGGCTTGACGCGCAACCAAACCGCAGCCTGGTCCTGCAAGCGTGGAACTGTCGCACAATCAGCTGGCGGCGCTAATCGCAGGGGACTCGACGCCTGGCGCTCAGGGCACGCAGACACGCTGACTGCAGCCGGCAGAGCTTATCAAAGCCTTCCTGAGGTTTCCAAGCAGGTCAGCACCCAGACCGCCTCTCTCACGGGAACCCAGCAGTCAACAAGTTCACCGTGGAGTCGTGTCGAGTTTGTGATGCACCTCTAATTGAAGCGATCAGATGATAGTCTTGATTTATGGAAGAACTAACATGCATTTTACATCCCCAAAGAGCTCTTTTGACGTTCGGGGATCAAAACCCCCACAGGACAGCTGGGAAGCAGATGAAAAGCGGCAGCGCTGAATGTAAACGACAAAAAATTAGAGAGAGGAAATTTCATAGAAGTTCAGCACTTATTTAGGTCTGACACTCGATTGACTTTCCCCTCATCATTTTTGCCCAAACATCCTCACTCTCAGGGGAAATTGAGTTTCGGACGGTTTTATGTCGTTGATATCCGCGTGGGCTGATGAAACTTACCATTACATGGAGGAAATCTTTTGTTTAAAACATAAAATGAGAGGTAATTTTATTGGAGAAGCTGTTTATGAATATCGTACCCGAGGTCGCCCCGAGTTCAGCTCGAAAACTGCTGTTTCACCTTCAACCTCTCTGTAATTTGCCTGATTCATGTGATGTCAGAGCAGTCAGGCTGTTATTTGAGTGAACAGCCTGTGGATTTTATTGTCGATTGTTCGTCTGGTTTGTGGGTTACAGACAAAAACAGCTGAATGTCAACATGAAATGTTGACAAATGACAGACTGGCTTCTTATGCTCCTCGACTGAATTAAAGCATCTGCTATATGCATAAATATAAATGTGACACTGTAAAAAAAAAAAAAAAGAGCTATCAGACAACATCCTCACACAGATGATACGCATAAATAATGTTTTTTAGATTTATAACTCTGCAGTACTAGCTTCCATTGTAAATGCTTTTACTCGTTTTACCAAACCTTTTTTCTAAACTATTATCAGTGTTTTTAGCCGAGTATATAACTTTCTCTGATCTAAGAGTACAAACAAGGCTGTATGAATGTCTGTTTTTTTTTTTAACATTTGCAGTGTCTCTGGTGAAAACCTCTCTCATCTGTGGGAACTGGAGGAGGAATTCCTCCTTTCAAGTCGACTCAAAAGACAGCATCACTTCACACGCTCTCAGAACGACACCTGCCTTCCAGTTCACTCAATGGCCGTCAGTTAGCGATCATCACTGACTGTAAGAGCCACACATACACCACACACGCCTAATGCCATTATATAAGAGTTGATGAAGTGTCTGCAAAGAAAAAGTGCAAAGTTCATTCTCCAAAAGTAACCTCTAACCTCCAAGTCATGAGTGATTCCTCAGCGCATGCGTCTTGTAAACGAAAGGTGTGCTGGTAATTCAGCTAAAATTAATATTATAATACACATAGCTGCACTAAAAATAATGTAATTATCATCATCATCATTACTAAATAAATTAATAATAAAACAAAATAAGAAATATTATTATTGTATTACTATTGTGATATAAAATTAAAAATGTATGTATTTAAGAGTATTTAAAGGGGTCATATGACGTTGCTAAAAAGAACATTATTTTGTGTATTTGGTGTAATGCAATGTGTTTATGCGGTTTAAGGTTAAAAAACACATTACTTTCCACATACTGTACATTATTGTTGCTCCTCTATGCCCCGCCTTTATGAAACACGCCGATTTTTACAAAGCTCATCGTTCTGAGAAGCGAGGCGTGCTCTGATTGGCCGAATACCTCAAGCGTGAGGCAGAAATGTTACGCCCCTTACTGTATTGTGATGCCGTATCCCGGCGCAACGACACAAAAACAATAAAACCCATTACAAACGAGGCATTTGTTGCATCCAGTGGGGACATAATTACTGATTATATATACTGTCTTTTTACGCGTTGCATTGCGCCGCGTAAACATTACCATGTCTGCATTTGTGATCGGAGAAACGACAAACAACAAGCACTACTCTACACAGCTCAAAACTCGTATTTGAATAGTCAGTGGCAGAAACATACTTACAGGCTGTGAGTCAGAAGCACCAGACTGTCCTTGCAAAGTTGAAACTGCCCCACTTTATAGAAACACTTTGAGCTCAGCTGGCACGCTACTCCCAGGTTCAGGAAATAGTCCTCCGTAAAATGCGCTGCACACACTCTAATATTTGGGTTGAACTGTTCCGGAACAGTGTTGTAAATACAACTTAACCACTGATTTCTAGTTGTGTCCTCTTTTGGAAGCCCAAACAAAGTACTTTCACTTTCACAATGAAACACAGCGTCTCCAGGACATGGCGACAGCGGCAGCAACAACACTACAGCGAGAATAATAGTCCCGCCCTCTTTCTTTGCGTAAACATTTGAGCAGTGTTTTGAAAATCTCCCCACACCGTGGCGTAGCCATGTGGGGGCATGTTTGAATGAGCCGTCTTAGGTGGGCGTGGTCGAGTCTTAACTTTTACAAAGAATATCTCTTTGGTTTTGAGACTTTAGTCTTTGCAACTTCAGGGATCTTATCTATGCACAAACAGCTTGTAACATGCCAAAGAGAAAGGAAAACTTGAAATCGCATCATATGACCCCTTTAAAAAAATATAACGGAAATAATAGTATTTTTATTACATTACTGTAAAATTACAAAACTAATATTTATGGCTGCCCATTAAAGCATAAAACCTTTATTTTGATGGAAAACCACATCGGGACCTTAAAGCTGCTCTTTTATTTACAAGTGCTTCTCATTACAAGTTTGGAAAGATTTTTGGTGCATGGTGCGTTTTCAAATGCACATTATAAGCAACACAAATGGTGCTGAAAAAAGTTCAAGTGGAGAAGCATTTACTGTGAACAAAGATGATGAAAACACCGGATCATGAGCTGCTCGCATGAACATGAACACAAGCTTCACTCTGAAACACACAGCACATATATTTATTAAATTAAATCACAGCCTTTGTGATTTGCTAAGAGCACTAAGCTGTATTGCAAATTTGATTTTATTTCGATTAGTCATGCAGCCATACCTGCTGGATGATTAAACAGATGAAAACAAACTGAAAGAGGGACTCGAGTCATATTTAGAGTCCAGAAGATCACAGAGACTAGCAGGACTCATATGATTATTCTCATTTCTTTCTGTAAAACAGAAACTGAACGCATTCAAATTGAACGAACTCTGCATGAAACAAATACATATCCGCAAATCTAAAATAGTCTATTCATGTTAACACAAAAAGCATGAATCCACTGACAGCTGGATCCAAAGCTGCAGTGCACAACATCTGTGTGAGATTCATTCCCAGATCAACAAACATCAGTTGTTCTGTTAAAAGTTTCCACAAACACGTCCCACAGCTCAACTGCAGTCCTGTCCAGTTCATTCCTGCTCTGTCCACCTTTATAAACCACTGAGGCCTGAGAAACACACACACACTCGACTGACCATAACAAATAAACACACCGTCTGCTAAAACACAAGATTCAGCAGCAGCAGCAGGAGCTGCGGTTCTGTTCTGTCTGTCCTGGCTTTGACTGGCCGCCAGCGTCTGGATTGGGCCACTGTCACGGCCACAACACACACACACACACACAGCATGCAATTTTAACCATTTATTCTAATGCAACAAGATTAAACCCCACAATCCTGTACGAGACATGATAAAGATTCTACAAAATATTTTTCATGTTCATGAGAACTTAAAGGGAGTCTGTCACCATTTATTCACTCCCATGTTGTTTTTATGTGGAACACAAAAGAAGATATTTTGAAGAAAGTGTCCTTTCAATGAAACAAAAACAAAAATGGACTCCACGGACTTCCACAATGGCCAAAAAAAAAATAAAAAAAATAAAAACTTTCAAAATATCATCTTTTTTTTTTATTTTGCTGAAGAAAGCAATCATATAGGTTTGGAATGACATGAAAGTCAGTAAATCCCGGAATTATTATTTTTGAGTGAAGAGTTTTGGATTTTATGACTTTTAAAGTAGAACTTCAGCAGGTTTATTGAACATTCTGCTTTCATCAACCAACAGAACTTAAGTTATTCTGGTATTATTAATATGCATTAATATTCTTTAATATATTCCTTATTTTAATATTTTCAGTTTTCATTTTAATGATAGTTTAAGTTTTAGTCATTTTGTTATATTTCTGGTATTTTATTAATTTTTATGTAAATATTTATATTTAGCTTTAATTTTTATTCAATTTTTAATTGTTTTAACAATTTAATTGTATTTTACTTCACTTGGCTGCCAAGGCAACATTTCTCATTTAAATTTTTCATCTAATATTTATATATATTTGTAGGTATTTCAGCTTTATTTCAATTATCAAAAACCTTTTTATAATTATTCTAGTTGTAGTCAATGATGACAACACTGGAGTAGATGCTGTATTTGTCTTTTCATGAATGAAAATGAGGCTGTGTGGGACAGATGCACATCTTTCACTGCGGGTGTTTATCAGAGCATTCTGTCAGCAGGAATTGCTTTGAAAAAAACATTTTCAATGTTGCGTCAGCAGAAAAATCATGAGAAAAGATAAAATCAGTTGGACAGACATCTAACCCTCAAAGCCTTTAGAAAATTGCTAAAATGTGGGAAAAGTGCACAGATTATATGAATGTTTCTCAAAGAGCATCACAAAATCACTTTCATTTGAATCAACATTGTCAAATATCTGATTAGAATAAATAAAGTCATTATTAATAATTTCCTCTTCTATACAGATGTGTGATGTTAATTTCATTGCAGAGCCCTTGCTGTCAATGGGATTCCGGCTTTTTTCCCATAAATAAATAATATTTTGTGAAATTAATTCACTCAAGAGTTGATCACAGAATAGTAATGAAGGAGAATGTTTGCTCAAAACCTCTGAATTTAAATTCATATTGTGTGATGTGCTCATATTAATGTTTCAACACTGCTGAGATATTATTTAAAAAAACCTGTCAGTGTATAAATCCTTTAAAAGTACAGATTTATAGCACCATCTATTGGTGACAGAGGAATAACCAGAACACACATTGCATCTGCTACAGCCTGAGCAACAGGTGTTCAGCACCGGGGAAAAATACAAAACTATCAAATAAAGTCAGCAGCGCCACCTTATGTCAAAAACAGGGAGTGGTATTAAGATGAAAACACAAATCTGCTTTGGTAGATTTAATTCTGATTCAATATTTCTTATTAAAGGCAGAGTTAAAGTAATACTTTAGAAGTAACATATGCTACATTAACTTTACGGTTGGAAGTAAAAGCAGTGTTTGCTTTTTGAATTCACACCATAATACAGGAGCTGCTTTTTAAGTAATATTTAATATATTTATTAACAAATGCAACTGAAAACCTCTCTGTTCTCCAAATCCTAGTCAGGCTGTCCTACACCAGGCTTATTATTATGTTAATTAAAACTAGAATTAAAACTAGTAAAACATTTTTGTTAATTGAAATAAAAGCTGATAGATATAAAATAAAAAATAAATATTAGATGGAAAACCTAAACTTATTTCAATTTCTAATTTACATACTTTAAAAATTACTTACTAGAAATAAAATAAATAAAACCTAAAACTGAACTAAAACTCAAACTTTAATTTAGAAAAAAAAAAATCCCTAAATGGTAATTAAAAAAAAAAAATACAAATACAAAAGCACATAAAATTATTAAAATGTAAATAAATTAAAACTAAACTTAAAATATTAAAAAAAAGGTAATTCAAAATATGAATAAAAACTATACTAGTATATAAATAATACTAAGAAACAGTGGTCTACACTATCGCATGTCTAAATTGCAAGAAAGCAATGCAAAAAAATTAGATCACTCTCATAATCAAAGATAAAAAAAAATAAAAAACAGGACTGTAAGCCATAAAGTAACTCTTGTAATAAAAGTGAGAATGTAACACTTAGTTACCTGTATTCCAGAGGTGGTGAAATAGGGAATCTCAAACTTCACACTGATTGGTGGTTTTCCTTCCTTGTCCTCCGCCTCCACGCTGGGCAGCCCGAAATGAGCCCTCATCAGGTACTCCTTACCTCCCTGAAACACACAAACACTCATAAGCTTCTGCTAATATCACTCTTTAGTTAATAGATTTATTATTATGAATGTACAGTATCACAACACTGTGCTTGTTTTCTTACAGGGAAGGATTTGATGGACCAAACAATCTCGCTGTTCTCCGGCACCCACTTCACGCTGCCCACCGTGGTCTTAAACTTGGGCGAGTCTGCGTCGGTCGGGACTGGAATATGAATCTCCACGTTGTTGGCAGTGGAGCGTCGCTTAAACTGAGACTTGGCCTACGGTAAAACAGACGAGACATGATTTGGAGGCTCTGTGGACAAACACAGCATAAAATTACTCTGAAGTTCACATGGACGGAGGTGTTCTCACTTTGATCATGTACTCGATTCTGCTGTGTGAATGCTTCTCAATCACAGACTCGATCCAGATCAGCGGCTTCACCTGTTCACACAGAAAACCAAACCCCATCAGAACCAAACACCACAATCAAACCCTGGACAAAAGCACACGATAAGTATAAATTAACCAGTGTTATTTTTGTATTACTTATACACTACTACTAGTTTTAAATTAGCATATTTTATAATATAATGTTTTGAATAAACATTTTTAATTAATGTCGTTGATTTCATTTAAATTTGTGTTACATTTGAATAATTTTATGTACTTTTTCCGATGTAATTTTTATTAGTTTTTATTATGTACAATATATTATATATTTTTTAAATTATTTTAATAAATAAAAATATACATTTTATTCATCTTTATCTTAATCTTTATATTAATCTTTAAATTTATTTTAAAATAAATGTATTAATTATTTACAGTATTATTATTTAGGTTTAATTTACTCAGCCTTAGGTTTAAATTTATTTATTTCCATTTAGTAATTTTAGTGCTTCAACTTAAAGTGAACAAAAATTTGAAATGTTGCCATGGTAAATAACTGTAATAATTTTAAGTTTTTAATCTAATATTTTTATTTTATTTCAGTATTATATTTACATTATATTTTGTGTTTCTATATTATATTACATATTTATTTATAATATTTTTAATCATATATATATATATATATATATATATATATATATATATATATATATATATATATATATATTATAATTTATATTTATGTTATTATTAAGTATAAGAGCATATTTATAAATATGTTTATATTACTGTTTAAATTAATTATATATTAATTTTAACAACAAAAACATTTTTAAAAGTCTTAATAATATTACTCTGGAATTAATATTTAAATAATTCTGAATAAATATGTATGAATGTCTATGAGTTTAGACACTCACGTGTGTGTTGAGGCGGTAGGACATCAGCTCAAACTCTCCGTCCGGAGGGATGAAGGAGATTGTTCGATCGTTCTCAAATCGAGACAGACGCACACACTGATGAAACTTCACATCCTCCAGCTCCACTGACTTACTCTTACCACCTGAAGAAGAGAGATATGATTCAACAGATGACTAAAACACACACCTCTGGAGTACTCTAGCATCCAGATGAGCTCAAAGCAAACACACATGAAATAAAAGCCATAAAACTGATGTCACAGGGGTCTTTTAGCATCTGTATGGAAACAGAAAATTGAGGAAATAGACTCACGTCCGGTGTTCTCAAACAGAACCTTGTCATTCAGACCCAAACGCAGCTCTGGCATTCCTGAGAGGAACACTCTCATCTTAATGGAGCCAACGATCTCACTGCGAAGGACGTTACCGTTCGCGCTGACCTGGAGAGAAAACAGCAGCCATGAATCAGTCATGTCAAACACTTCAGTTACAATTACAGACAGACAAATACTCAATCAATCAATATAAATAAATAAATAAAACAGAATTTAACAGTAGAAAATAAATAAATGATTATTTTTAATCAATTTAACTTAATTAAAAATACTAATTATAATAATAAATAAATATAGTTCATTAGTTTGATTATTTTTATAACAGTTTTGTAATTTTATCCAGTCCGATTTTTAAGCCGGAATTATCTGTTTCACAATTAACAAACTGAGTAATTAGTTAATCGAGCTGCAGGATTATGGTAAAAATCATAATCGCAATTATTTTGGACAATATTGAGATATTCGTTGACTTTGGAAACATCATGCATTTATTGAATTTTAAAAGTAATATCCTTCAACTCATATTAAATATATTCAACAACAGCCATCCCAAAACTCATTCATGTTTTATATACTTATCAAATTAAAAGTAAATTCCATGGTAATATCATTAACTAAAACTATTTTGATCAAATTTATTTTATTATTTTAATTATATATAAATTATATATACATGAACAAAATTTTTAAATCAACATATATAAATGTAATCAAAATAATGAATTATTATAAACACATTTGATCAAAATAAATAAGATCAAGTATATTTTAGTGCACTTCCACACCTGTTGACAACTGCTAAACATTTATTCAGTATATAACACAAAACGAGTGCATTACTGTAAAACTACATGCAATTATTTTGTTTTTACAATCATTAGAAGCCAAACTATAATGTAATTCAATTCCTTGCCCAGCCCTATTAGCTAACATGGACTGTTTCAAACATGCTATTTCGGTGAAGTGTTAAAGCTTTCATAACAGCAGCAGGTTCATCTCCTCACACAACACAAGCACAATGACATGGATGTGGCTGCGTCCTGTTTGTTATGATGGATTCCTGTGTTTATTCTGAGCACGTCTGCAGACATCTAAGAAACGTGCTGCTTCTAAAAACATACCAGGAGGTTGACAGACTCGATGACGTCCAGGAAAACCTCGTTCTTCCTGTACTTGATGCCCTCTGACCTCCAGGAGACGGCGTTGGTGACCGTGGCAGGGGGCCGCGGAGCACCCGTGTCCAGCTTGTGACCTTCCTGCGTGATGTATCTGTGAAAAATAAACACTTTCCATCAGTTACTCCTGAATGACATCTGCTGGGTCGGAGAAAGGCCTGGAAGTATTTTAGCGCTGCATCGTTTGAAACAAAACAATGTAATGATTTAAAGACTTTTTTAAATGAATGTCAGTCGTACGGTTTGAGGGCGAGTGGACAGAACTGTTAAAAATGGTTCGTAAAAGGAAATGAAACATGGACCCACTCCTGGAGGATCTTGCTGTCAGTGGTTTGCGGGTATCCAAAGTCCATGAGTTCATCCAGCAGCTCGTAGATTATGACAAAGTTATCTCTGATACTCTCCTCCTCCAGCTCCTTAAAGTATTCAGAGAAAACCTGGGAAAAAACACATCAAATTCCTGTTAGAATAAAGCATGCAGAGATACTGAAATGTATGCAGTGACAAGCTGGTATATTAACTAATTAGTTATGGTCCAATAAGATGAGCTCCCTCACCCAGAAATCACTTGAAGTCCACAACTGATGTATAACGTACCTGAACAATTTTGTAGAGGAAGGAGAAAACCAGGGAGACGCAAGCATTCTTCTTGGATGTTGCAACAACTGTTTGTCAGCAGGTTAAGAGAAAAAAACATGCTTAAAAGAGACAACTAGTGCTGTCAAATGATTAATCGCGATTAATCACATCCAAAATAAACGTTTTTGTTTCCTTAAATATATACATGCATGTGTTTGTATTTATATATACATAATATACACAGTACACACACATATATTATGTAAACAAAAACTTTTATTTTGGATGCGATTAATCGCGATTAATCATTTGACAGCACTACAATAAACCAATAAAATGATTAACAAGTTACAACAAACATATTGTAAAATGATCCTAATAAATCATGAATGATCAAAATCTAATAAAATGCAACAGTGCTAAGCCATTTATTCAGCAGCCATTGTCCTGAATGTATTTTTCCAATTTATATTTATATAGCGATATCTGAATAATTTTTTAAAATTAATTTATTATTAAATAATTTTACTTAATATTTGAAAAACGTAATGCTAATTAAGACTAATACCAATTAAAATCCTTAATAATAATTATATTAATAAAGTATTTATAAATTAAAAAAGTAATAAAGTAATGTCATTTTAATGACATTGTATTTGTAATTTTATAATGTGGTTCAAGTCAGCTCAGTTTCATAATTAAAATTTAATTAAATAGTTAATAGAGCTGCTTGATTATGGCAAAAAAAATAAAAAATCATCATGATTATTTTGGTCTTTATTGAGATATTCATCAACTTTGGAAACAACATACATTTGTTGAATTTATCTTTTTAAAAGCAGATATCCATGAATTGTCAGTATAATTCAACAAAAAAGTATATAAAAAATAAAATGACTTTTTACAATCTTTATTTATTTTTTGTAATATTTTCTTCATAGAGATATTAGATGTTTAAAAATAACCAGCTCCAAGATCAATCACAACATTACAGCACTTTGATTTGAAGCACAATAAATAGAAATAAAACAAAACAAAATTTTAAAAGCAGTTAAAAAAAGAAAAGACTCTAGACTTTTTAGGGAACAAATGAACTGGGAACCCTGTGAATCGAAGCAAATCATATAATCACATCATATACAATGGAATAAAATAAAACTATAGTATATATAGTTTTTTATTAGTTTTATTTCGGTTTTAATTGGAAGTTCTGTTATATTTCAGTCAACGTTTATTTTATTTCAATTAACGAAAATAGTTTGTATAGTTAACTATAATAACCCTGGTCACTATTTAACCTCAGAGCTCGCAGTAGGCCTGTCTTGAAAAATCTAAATTTCTCTATAGAAAATGAATGTGATTTTTATTTCTAGAACTCTGTATTATCTGTTTTTCTAGAGGTTTGGAGGATACGGTACAGGTTGTTGTGTTTAATCCACATGAAGCGAACTCCCCCGTGAGCCAGGATGGGCGACAGCGTTCCCTCCTCCTCTTTATCCATCAGCAGGGTCATGAAATGCTCGATCTCAGACATGTCCACATCCCCGCGGTAATTACGGCAGATCAGCACCTGAAACACACACAGATGACCCTCGTAATGCACAGCAGTTCAAATCCACTGACACTCATTTCCAATATCTGCATCCATATTAACCCAGTAACCATAGTAACCGAGGCCAGGAGTGAGCAGCTTACCAGATTAAACAATCAGACGAGTTATACAGTAAATACACAACTTTGTGTAACACTATTTTACAATGTACCGCAATTTCAATACTTGCAATTCAAACATATTCAGTTTCTACTGTCAGACTGAATGCAATGATTTTGCAATACTGTAAATATAATAACATTTTTGTAAGGTAAGTTTAAATGTGCAATTATTTCATTCAAAGTGCTTTACAAAACAAGCGAAATATGAATTATATCCTGTTAAATAAACTAAAGCATAGAGATGGACACAAATAAGTTTAAAAAAAGGATCAAGACAAATTTCTGCTATTTATTATTTAGTGGTGATAACTGACCTTTGACCGACAGTTGCTAGATCAAAACATCACTTAATAATAAGCAGGTGTTTAAAGAGTGAATTTAATTTGTCATTTTTATATCATTTTATCACAATTCATATATATTATTTAAAATAAAAGATAAATATTAATTGCTACATCAAAACAGTAAAAACTTACTAGAACTGAAATAAAAAAATAAATTGAATCTAAACAGTAACATTTAAAACAAAATGAAAAATTACAAAAACATGTATACAAAATGACGAATTACAATAAAATGAAAAATAAACATAAAAGCTAATTCAAATGAAAGAAAGCTATAAAAGTAATAAATAATGCTAAAAAAAATTGAATGAAATTATTTTCCAAGACTGTAAATACAGTCAAATTTAAGGTAAGATTAAATGTGCAATTATTTCATGCAATATGATGCTTTAAAAAAAACAAGAGAAAGATGAATTACATCCTATTAAAATAAAGCAAGAGGACGAACACACAAAAAAGCTTAAAAATAAGGATGGAGACAAATATCTTCTCTTTATTATGTATTGATTAATAATACTTGACTTTGACAGACAGTTGCTAACGTTATATCAAAACCCAAGCAGCTGCTTGAGGAGTGAATTTCTATTTCAATAGATCTGTTTCTTTAACTAATACACGATAATCCCACTTTTTAAATCCCCTCAGAGCTTTCAGACTGAAGGAAAGATGTTGACTGATTTTAATGAAGAATAACTTTAAATTCTGTTTAAATCCCCTCATGTTGATGTGGATTAGCTTTAGCCTGCTGTGCTAGTGAACCGTTATCTTACCTTCCCCTTCAGATCCAACACATAAACAGCGCTCGCCGACATGTTTGCGCCTTCCTCGACCGCTTTTACCGTTAATCAACAGAAGTTCGCTCACTTCTGGCGCATTTGTTTGTTTAATAAAGAGCTGTCATCCGTTTTAGACGCTCAGAGAAGCTCCATCATCAAATAGCGGATGGGAGATATTTTGAGGAACCGGGTGGCGCTGCTGCGGGGAGAGTGAGTGACTGCAGCGCCGCCTGCCGCACTGGATGAACGACAGAACTACAGTCAGACCGCAAGAAAGCCCTTAGGTTCACTTCTCTTTTGGATGTGTATAATTTAATTTAAAAGCCCATTTTGTTGTATTTAATTTTTTTTAAGCATCTTATGTACTTATTTTCCTTTTATTTTTCTTTCAGGTTTAGTTTGGTTTATTTTGCCGCTTTGTTTTTTTTTTTTTGTTTTTGTTTTTTTTTGTTAATGTTGTTCTATTTTTGGTTATGCTCAACCAAGGCTGAATAAGACTGGATTTATTCTGGAATGTGATTATGTACCTTGTTTGGTTGTAAAGCTGATGCATTAATAAAATTATTATTATTATTATTATTTTAACTTGCTGTGATAGCGTGGTTTCTCTATATATTTTTATATATTATCAGAGGCGGAGAGTAGTGAAGTATTTTTACTTTACTCAAGTAAATTTAAAAAGTATCTGTAGTTTATCAGAGTGATTTTCTTTAGGAAAACTTTTACTTCAGTACATTCCAAAGCATAATGTCATACTTTTTACTGTACTACATTTCATAAATAAAAGTTGTTGTTTGTTTAACCTTTAATACTTAAGAACATATACTACTTAAAAGTGTACTACTTGTAAAAATGTACTACTTTCTTGTACTCAAGTAAATCTTTGAATTACTTTTACTTCAGTAAAATTAAGAAAGTAATAGATTTCTAATGTAATTAAGTATTAAATGATATTTAATATGAAACGTAAAAAGTACAATATTATGCTTTGGAAAAAGTACAATATTATGCTTTGGAATGTTGTGAAGTAAAGTTTTCTGAAGAAAAACACTCTGATAAAGTACAGACACTTGAAAAGTACTTTTAAAGCAGAGTAAAAATACTTCACTACTGTCCGCCTCTGTATATTATGTAAATATTACATTATATAAAATTAATATATTTATATAAAATTAAAATAATGTTCATATTATTATTATTATTATTATTATTATATAAATGTAATATTTATTTATTTATTTATTTATTTATTTATTTATTTATTAAATTAAGGAATACATATTAGAATTTTAATATACTTTATTTATTTATTTATTTATTTCCACTAGATGGCGCTCGATGCTAAGCAGTGCTCCATGTATATTACTTTCTACAAATAATATCCTTTGTGTGATTTGCAGAGATTTCTGGTTTTTGGTCTCTATGGACTGAGACACGATCACAGTTTACTTCAAGTGTGCAAAAGGTGGTAATTTGATCAAATCACTAATGTATGTAAAATGATGTGTGTGTGTGGGGGGGGGGGAATATAGTAACAAGTATACTGTTGTTACTTTTATACGTATTTTAGTATTATTTTAAACTTTATTTAATAGCATTTAGTATACAAGAAATACATACAAGTAACTATAAATACAAAAATTAAGATAAAATAATATATAATAATAACTACAATTATAAAAATATAAATATAAGTAATAAGAATATAATAAGAAAATATAATAAGAAAAATATAAATAGAAAAGCTAATTTAAATTATGAAAGCTATAAAAGTACATAACCAAAAAAAAAACAAAAAAAACAAGACAATAAAATTTTCCAATTAGTAATTTTATTTCTTCAAATTAAACTTATTTCTGTTATTCGACATTTCTAATTTAGTTTAGTTTAAGTTTTTCATTTAGTATTTATATTTCATTTATTTCATTTTAGCTTTATATCAATTAACATGTTTTTTTTTTTTTTTTAAATATATTTCTAGTTTTAGTCAGTGATGGTAAGCCAGGTTGAAGTGTTTCTCTTATCTGTCTGTGTTGACAGGATCATGCGATGAGCTGCAGTGGAATGTGAGGCTGTTGGTGTCTGTATGTTCTGCATGCTGTTGTTCAGAGTGAGATTCGATTCTGACGTCAGATCTTCGCAGACACAGTTTAACCTTGACATGCAGATGAGACGTTTACTGAGTGTAAGGGTTACGAGGAGCAGAGACATCAAAATGTGAAATCGCTTCTTAATAGAACTGACCGTTGTGAAAAGTATAATGAACTGTCAATGAAAGTCAAGACTGGTGAAATCTCTGCTGTACAAAACCCAGCAACGTTCTTCAGATTCTGTTGCAATGATTTTCTTTCATATGGTGCAACACCGACTGGTTAAACAAATCACTTAAATTTATGTAAACTCTGTGACCTTTTAGTTTAATTTGAAGTTTTGTTTTTTTGCAGTGATTCCCTAAGAACATTTCAGTTCAGAGTTTTAGAACATTTTAATGATTTAAATTTTTTCCACTTTAAAGAACCTTTTGTGGAATGTAAAGATTCCATGGATAATAATATTCTTCAGATGCCAATAAGCTTTATTTTTAAGCGTGTACAGTAGGTCATGCCTTCACACCCCTTCATCTGACCAATCACTAACAGACAGAGACAGAGACATCCATCATCCATCAGAGCATGCAACATTGTTCAGAGCCTCTCTTTGTCTTCTTTCTAAACTCTTCACTGGTTTCCAGACTGGTGGAGTGAATTACTGCAGCTCTGTCCTGCTTTCCTAATGTAGCTGGAACATTAGTCTCATGAACTCTGACAGACAGACAGACAGACAGGCAAATCATTGAACAAACATACATACAATATTAATTTTCTGTATTAAAAAAAAATATTTTATTAATTATTATTCATTCAATATTATATTATATTATATTATATTATATTATATTATATTATATTATATTATATTATATTATATTATATTATATTATATTAATATGGGTCATAAAAAATCACAATTGCATCTTGTGTAGTTAGTTCTCAAGAAATTTTTAATTTAATTTAATTTAATTTAATTTAATTTAATTTTAATTGGACAGTTTAAACTCAAATTTAAATCACTTAAAATATATGTGAGCTTTGAGACATTTTTACACTCATGTTAAATATTTTTATTTTTCAGATCTTTAAATGATTTATATTAAAATATTATTAAAAATAAATATTCAAAAGTATTTAAAAATATTTCAAATATTTTACACTCTAAAACATTATTTTATTATATCAATATTTTAAATCAGTTCACTAGAATATTTTTTAAATGTATTTATTTATTTATTTTTTTACAATTGGCTATATTTTATATAAAACTGAAAATGTGTGTATCCTTTATATTTAAGGCAATCCCAGAATTCATTGTGATTCAAAATGGATGACAGAGTTAAAGCAAAGTTTGTGTTGATTTTAAAGGGGTCATACGACGTGATTTCATGTTTTCCTTTGTCTTTGGAGTGTTACAAGCTATTTGTGCATATATAAGATCTGTAAAGTTGCAAAGACTAAAGTCTCAAACCCAAAGAGATATTTTTTATAAAAGTAAAGACTCTGCCACGCCCCCCTAAAACAGCTCATTCAAACACGCCCCCACATGTCTACGTCACGGTGTGGGGAGATTTGCAAAACAAGCCCAAACATACACACAATGAAAGAAGGCATAACTTTTATTCTCGCTGTAGTATTGTTGCTGCCGCCGGCGCCATGTCCTGGAGACGCTGTGTGTTTTGTTGTGAAAGCGAAAGTACTTTGTTTGGCCTTCCAAATGAGTACACAACTAGAAATCAGTGGTTAAGTTATATTTACAACACTGTTCCAGAACAGTTCAACGCAAATATTCGAGTGTGTGCAGCGCATTTTACGGAGGACTGTTTCCTGAACCTGGGAGAGAGTAGCCTACAATGTGAACACTATGAATGGCTGTGATGTGAACACTATAAAGTGGGGCAATTCCAACGTCACAAGGGCAGTCTGGTGCTTCTGACTCACAGCCTGTAAGTATGTTTCAATATTTAAAGAATTGGTAAGGGGCGTAACATTTCCGTCACATGCTTGAGGTATTCAGCCAATCACAACACACTGGATAGCTGGCCAATCAGAGCACGCCTCACTTCTCAGAATGATGAGCTTTGTAAAAATCGACGCGTTTCAGAAAGGCAGAGCTTAGAGGAGCTACAATAATGTACAGTATGTGGAAAATAATGTGTTTTTTGAACCTCAAACTGCGTAAACACATTGCATTACACCAAATACACAAAATAATGTTCTTTTTAGCAACATCATATGACCCCTTTAAATAAATTTTCATGCATTTTGAATATAATCAGTAAAAAAATATTGATTAAAAACAGTTACTCAAATTAAACATAACTTAATGATTTCACGTTAATATATTTGTATAATAAGAAATATTTGGATAAAGGTAAACACATTAAGATTTGGCTCAAAGTCTGTTGATGTAGGCCCGAACAAATAACCTCCTGGACTGCATGAATTATTAATAAAGTGGAGATAAATGTGAAGATGGGTGGTGATGAAGTGAGGTAAGCAGCTGTTTATGTTTAATCTCGTGTTGTGTTGTGATTGGCTGGTCTAGATGAACTCTTGTTTGATTGCTCTGTGTATTCTCTGTATTTCTGTGCAGTAGGGAAGACCTTCATTGTGAACGAGAGGTTGATTTTATGGCAGGTCAGTAGGTTTTTGGAAAGATCCGCTGATGATTTATGAGCTGTGGACTTAAGCTGCATCTTGTGAAAGGTCTTTACTCTATAATTAGACACGTATTTGAAATATCATCTTGTGTTAGTGTGAACCTTCTTGCACATGTTTTGTGAAAGTGTGCTGGTCACAATCACCATGACCTCATGTTACATGCAGCCTGTAAAGCCTGACATGTGAAATAATATTCAGATTTTTTTCTTTTAAGTGGATCAGTTTATTGAAGATTTATACTATACATACACACACACACATATACACACACACACATATACACACACACACACACACTCACTGGTCACTTTATTAGGTACACCTTGCTAGTACCGGGTTGGACCCCCTTTTGCCTTCAGGACTGCCTTAATTCTTCGTGACATAGATTCAACAAGGTGTTGGAAACATTCCTCAGAGATTTTGGTCCATATTGACATGATAGCATCACACAGTTGCTGCAGATTTGTCGGCTGCACATCCATGATGCGAATCTCCCATTCCACCACATCCCAAAGGTGCTTTATTGGATTGAGATCTGGTGACTGTGGAGTTCATTTGAGTAAAGTGAACTCATTGTCATGTTCAAGAAACCAGTCTGAGATGATTTGAGCTTTGTGACATGGTGCATTATCCTGCTGGAAGTAGCCATCAGAAGATGGGTACACTGTAGTCATAAAGGGATGGACATGGTCAGCAACAATACTCAGGTAGGCTGTGGCGTTTAAACGATGCTCAATTGGTACTAAGGGGCCCAAAGTGTGCCAAGAAAATATCCCTCACACCATTACACCACCACCACCAGCCTGAACCATTGAGACAAGGCAGGATGGATCCATGCTTTCATGTTCTTTACGCCAAATTCTGAGCCTACCATCTGAATGTCGCAGCAGAAATCGAGACTCATCAGACCAGGCAACGTTTTTCCAATCTTCTATTGTCCAATTTTGGTGAGCCTGTGCGAACTGTAGCCTCCGTGTTCTGTTCTTAGCTGACAGGAGCGGCACCCGGTGTGGTCTTCTGCTGCTGGAGCCCATCTGCTTCAGGGTTCGATGTGTTGTGCGTTCAGAGATGCTATTCTGCATACCTTGGTTGTAACGAGTGGTTATTTGAGTTACTGTTGCCAGTCTATCATCTCTAACCAGTCTGCCCATTCTCCTCTGACCTCTGACATCAACAAGGCATTTTCGTCCACACAACTGCCACTCACTGGATATTTTCTCTTTTTCGGACCATTCTCTGTAAACCCTAGAGATGGTTGTGCGTGAAAATCCCAGTAGATCAGCAGTTTTTGAAATACTCAGACCAGACCGTCTGGCACCAACAACCATTCCACGTTCAAAGTCACTTAAATCCCCTTTCTTCCCCATTCTTATGCTCGGTTTGAACTTCAGCAAGTCGTCTTCACCACGTCTAGATGCCTAAATGCATTGAGTTGCTGCCATGTGATTGGCTGATTAGCAATTTGTGTTACCAAGCAATTGAACAGGTGTACCTAATAAAGTGGCCGGTGAGTGTATGTGTGTGTGTGTGTACTAGTTTATACTACAGTTTACGGGGACCAAGGATAGTAAAACCTGAAATTTTTGACATTGTCCTGTGATCCCCACGAAGGAAAAAAAAAAAAAAATAGTAAATGATGTTTATCTGAAAGTGTAACAATGCAAACAGGTTTTCTGTAAGGGGTAGGGTTAGGGTTGGGTTAGGGGATAAAAAATATTCTTTGGTCAGTATAAAAGTAATAGAAGTCTATGGAAAGTCTCCACAATTCATAGAAACAAACGTGTGTGTGTGTGTGTGTGTGTGTGTGTGTGTGTGTGTGTGTGTGTGTGTGTGTGTGTGAGAGTGAGTGAGTGAGAGAGTTATATGTTTTGCATCATATTTGATCTATCAGGGCCCATATTCACAAAACATTTTACCTTACCACCAGTTCTGCAGATGCTGATATTCATATTCTGAAACTTGTAATGTAAATCAGTGAAATCTTATAGCACAGTAATGCAATGCAATCCAATGATGATTGGGAGATGAACAAATAAATGTTCTGATGATAAAAAAAAGCCTGATGATCAGATTTGAGACTCATATTTTAACATGATTTTATGGAGAATCAAGTGAAGTGAAGCTGCTTGAGTCCAGTCCAGTACTAGTTATTACATTACATAAAAATCAGTAAAGATTTGACAGCAAAAAGACACATGAAGCACGAGCTGAAGGAGGACGTTTGTAGAATTACACTGAAAGAGCTTTTACTTGATAAAAAACTATCAATCAGACGACAGAAGACATGGAGTAGATTGTCACCTTTATTTATATAGCGCTATTAACAATACAAATTGTGTCAAAGCACTTAACAGTATCAAATTGGAGGACAGAGTGTCAGTAATGTATAATAAGATTAAACACTCAATTTTCAGTTAAAGGCATTTCATTATTGAATTCAGAGATGTCATTGTCTAGCTCAGTTTAGTTTAAATAGTATATATGAAATCAAATTGATGATAATCGCTAGAAATTAAGTGTCCCCAACTGAACAAGCCAGAGGCGACAGCGGCAAGGAACCAAAACTCCCTCTGTGACAGAATGGAGAAAAAAACCTTGGGAGAAACCAGGCTCAGTCGGGGGGCCAGTTCTCCTCAGGCCAGGATATTATTATTTATTTAATTATTAATTTACTTATTGTTTTAATTAAATTTTAAATGTATTATATTTCTATTTTTATATTGTTGCAATTTCTAACAATAATAGTATTATGTAGTTAGGTATTTTATTATATTTTTTGTTATTTTGTTTTATTTTATTTATTTATTGTATTTAAGTCGAGGTCTTCACTGGGGATATGTCCCCGGGGCTCATCCAGGTGTCCCGGCCTCCGCTGACGATCAGGGTCGCAGACATCATCTCCCAGCGCCGATCCACCATCTGATCCGGACACGGACTGAGAAACAGAATAATAAAGAAACAGACAAATATTAGCGTAGATGCCATTCTTCTTACGATGTAACGAGTACATCATGTGTTATGAGGAGTGTTCCCGGTTCCGGCTGATCTAATTAATGCAGCCTAACAATCCTTTAATGGATTTGAATAATAGAAGTGTATTAGTGTGTTATGTGTAAGTCAGGTTAAAGAAATGTGTCTTTAATGTAGATTTAAACTGACAGAGTGTGTCTGCCTCCCGAACAGTGTTAGGTAGATTGTTCCAGAGTTTGGGTGCTAAACAGGAAAAGGATCTTCCGCCCGCAGTCGATTTTGATATTCTAGGTATTATCAAATGGCCAGAGTTTTGAGAACGCAGCGGACGTGGAGGACTATAATGTGATAAGAGCTCACTTATCAAGTACTGAGGAGCTAAGCCATTCAGGGCTTTATAAGTAATTAACAAGATTTTAAAATCTATCCGATGTTTGATAGGGAGCCAGTGCAGTGTTGACAGAACCGGGCTAATATGGTCATACTTCCTGGTTCTAGTAAGGACTCTAGCTGCTGCATTTTGGACCAACTGTAGTTTATTGATCAAGCGTGCAGATTGTGTGCAACAATAAACAGCACTCCGTTGTCTAATTCAAGTTCATGTTCACAGCAGTGCTCACATTTCAACACTAAAGCAGGTAAAACATCCGCAAGTGCCAAATAAACACGTTTGGCTTGTACCTCCAGTCACATCCAACTGAAGAGATGAACACTTTTTATAACATAATGAAAAAAGCTGAATGACTTCTGCAACAATACAGCCGATACAATTGACTGCTTATATCTGTTTAGAGAAATGAGCAAAATATTCACGTTTCTCTCAGGTGTTTCTCATTTTAAAAATGAAAATAATGAATGTGGAGAGCAGCTCAGATCATTAAATAGAAATGTTTGCGTTCATATCGAGATCTCTGATTGCAGCCTGTTGTGTCTGAGCACAGATACTGTTGAGATGTTTTCTGGAGACAGGCGTGAGATTGCAGAGAAATGATTCTGTTGTCATTTATGTTTTAATTCCCAAGCAGGTGCATTATTAAAATACACTGTATTTGATGTTTGATGTGTTGCACGTGAACGTCTCCATCGCTGTTGTACAGTATGTGTGTTCAGATATGATGGCTGTGTGTTACCTTGAATGCTTATTTTAGCCCTCTGTGTGCAAACACACATACACACATGCACACACGAACTTCTGAGAAAACAGGAACTAAAATAAACCTTTCCATGATGTCCAAACGCATGTGCCAAATATTAAACATGCCTATGATCGAAATGAATCCAAATGCCTAATCTGTCCTTCAGATTAGTTTACGGAGAAAATAGGGAAAAGTTCACACTGAGTGCAATGTGTGCACCTATTTTTGGGACAAATTTGTACAGAGAAGTGCTGAAAACCTCCTTTTTGGGCACATCCTTACTTTTAAAAACAATATTTAAAAAAAAAAAAAAAGGCAAATAAAGTTTTTTTTGTGTGTGTGTGTATAAAACTAAATTTTATTGTATAAAGAATTTTATGTGCTGGTTATTGAGAATGATTATTTCTAGTTCTAAAATGATTATTAAATGATAAAAATGAGCTCTAGAGTAATATAAATGTAATCAGATACATTTACATATGTAGTGATTCTAATAATCAAACCCTATGTACACTTCAGACATCAAACAGCATGTTATATAAATACACAAGATGCTTTCAGCAAGTGTTTTATGTGTCAAATGAAAAAATATGGACTTACAGTATGTGTCACTATGGATGATGACAGATTCACATTTGTGCATGATAAAAATATCATAACATTGTCCTTGAAAGTGAATGTGAAAAATGAATAATTATATTGTCTGGACTAACTGACTGTTCAAACTGACTGCACCTCCACTAAAAACATAAAAGAAAAATATACAGTAAACTTGAAGTATTCACTTGAAATACAGCAAAAAAAAAAAAAAATTAATTAATTGCATTGATTTGTTGATGTGAAAATATATTAATCGGCAATTTTAAATGTTTGACTGGAATGTTAAATTCTGTTGACTTCATTTTGTTTCGTCAAACTGAGGTAGCTGTAGTTTCAAATCACAGTTAATATTGTTAATCTACAGCTGATGAATGTGTATAAACCACTATAATCATACATACACACTTTGTATTTTAGTAATTTTCATCTTGACTTATTTATGTTTTATTTTTAAAACATTTATTCTGAACTATAAACTACCGAATCCATCAAGTTGGATTTATACTTTTTTTTTTCTTTCTTTTTTTTACTCACAATAAGTCTACAGGACAAAAATTACATTTTATGTATGTTTGAGTGAATCTCACAAAACCTGTCAAGAAATGGATCATATTTCATCTCAAAATCAAAAGAAAGAAATAAGAAATTATATGTTGCACTGGAGCCTATTTTTGAGGAACATAGGGATTTTTTTAGGAGCATTTGTATGCTTAATTGTCATTATTTTATCTCTATTTTGAAAATGACTGTATAACAGTAATGTGAATCATCATTGAGGGTAAAGTAAAATGTCTGAATGCATTACATTCATGAGAATTTGGTGTTTTATATTGTTCTTTTCTTATTGTTCTTTTCTTTTGATTTTGGATGCAAATGTAACCTGGAAATTTGGGAAATTGAAAAGCCCACCTTCACATCAAATGAAATTGTTCAGATACAGTATGTCTGGTGCAGATGGCATTAATAAAAATCAAAAAGCATTTGTAGTGTTGACTTTTGTTGTGGTTTCTGCCATGATCTCTGTTGATTCATTATGAAGTAATGCCGGTTCTTTACTCATATCTCAGGATGATTCGTTGATGCCCTGTTTGAAGAAGCTCCCGTGATGTTTGAGTCTGTGCTGCCTGAAAATCCAGAGACGGAAAGAGAGAGTTTTGTATATGAATATGAAAATGACCTTATATCAGACTTAACAGTCAGTGAAAGTGAAGCCGTCTTCACCTCTGCTGTCTCCTGCTCTGCGGCGTCTCGCTGGACTTCACAAGCACAACAGCATCTCCACCCTGAACCAGCAAACCAAATTCTCCTTCTTTAGGTTTGAATATTAGCCTTCAAAAGAAAAGAAATCTTTATTTTACATGAATCATTTTGGTGTGATTTTCACTACAGTAATCCGCATGTTGTGCAGTTTGATGTTTTTACACTGCACAGTGTACAGTTTTTAATGTTTTTGAAAGAAGTCTTTTCTGTTCACCAAGGCATCATTTATTTGATTAAAAATACTGTAAAATCAATAATATTGTGAAATATAACCATTTATTCATAAATGGTGGTAATAATAAAATAGTAAAATCCAACATATCAGGATATTCACAACATATTAAATATATTAAACATTTTCTGTTATGGCTCATTTCAACTTAAATGTTATGCAACATAAATAATTCTTTTATAAAATACACTACTATTCAAAAGTTTGAGGACAGTAAGATTTCTTAAATGTTTTTATAGAGTTTCTTCTGCTCATCAAAGCTGCATTTATTTAAGCAAAGAAAATGAAAAATACAGTAAAATCTGTAAAATTCTGAAATATTATTAAAATTTTAAATATATGTTTCCTATGTGAATATATTGTAAAATGTAATTTACTTCTGTGATCAAAGCTGAATTTTCAGCATCATTACTCTTCAGTGTCACATGATCCTTCAGAAATCATTCTAATATACTGATTTGCTGCTCAAGAAACATTTCTGATTATTATCAATGTTGAAAACACTTGTGCTGCCCAATATTTTTGCGAAAATTTGATTTTTCAGGATTCACAGACGAATAGAAAGTTCAAAAGAACAGCATTTATTTGAAATAGAAATCTTTTGTAACATTATAAACATCTTTACTGTCACTTTTGATCATTTTATTCATCCTTGCTGAATAAAAGTATTAATTTCTTTAAAAAAAAAAATCTTTCTTACTGACCCCAAACTGTATATAACATATATGCATTTATGCAGTTATGACTTTAATTCGCTAATAGCAGTTATGAATGTGCAGTAATGGCTCTACGATCTGAAATGACTCACTTGGACTGTGTTTCTCCAGATTTGATCCTCATTTTGCGGATCATGAACTGATTGGTGCTGAAGAAGCTGTAGAGATACGAGTCTTTCTCCCAGAGTAAGCTCAGCATCAGCAGCTCGCCGATGTCTTTGTCAGACGTCAACAGGAACGAGACGGTGCTGTTGGTGCTCATGCTGGGCCTGCAAGAGAAAGATAAGACATGTTTCATGATTTACATCCCTGTTTACCAGTAATGTAGCTTTCTTTAAAACTGCTGTGGTATTTTGTATCTAATGACATTCACAAATTTTGAAATGTGATGTGTAGTAAAGTTTAACTTTAAAAAAAAAATAAAGTTTTAACACTCTTCTTGAGCAGCATATCAGCATATTGGAATGATTTCTGAAGGATCATGTGACACTGAAGACTGGAGTAATGATACTGAAAATTCAGCTGCGCATCACAGAAATAAATTACATTTTACAATATATTCACATGGAAAACAGCTTTAAATAGTAAAAATATTTCACAATATTACAGTTTTTACTGTATTTTTAATCAAATAAATGCAGCCTTGGTGAGCAGAAGAGATTTCTGCATTTAAAAAATATCAACCTCAAATTTGGAACACAACTTGTTGCTTTGAAGTTCATGCAGTTTTAGAGTAAAACACGTTTTGGAAAATATATATTTCATAAAAAATAAAAAATAAAAAATTGTGCATTTTCATAATAATAACCTTAAACTTCTATTAACTTTTTTGTTCTTTTCACTTTTTCACTTCAGCAATAATCTACCAAGTGTCTTCTTTAAAAAGGGACCAAAATTTACAGCAGTTTAAGTTAGAAATTTCATTTTCAGGTCTACGCTCAAAGAGTGTTTCATAACTATACCATACATATAATTTAGTACCATAAAATTCCTTAAAAAATACAAAATATTAAATAACTAAAATACAGTCCAGGGATAAAATTAGGGGACTCACACAGTGGCAGCGATGTCGTCCCTCTCATCGGTCGTCCCGAACAGAGACACTTTCATTGGCTGCTCCAGCAAAGTCATGTTTTTGTCGCTGAACAGATGCAGCTTAATCTGGTAATGAAACACTGTGAGAAAACGAGAGAGACGAATATAAAAACTCAGAAAAGTACAAGCTAGATGTAGATTTGTGATGCATTTTCTAGGTGGTTTCTGGCTCACCCTTGAATGGCATCATGTCGCGGGTCTTGAGGTACATCTTGGCACTCCTGGCGCTGCGGATTTTGTTGACGCCATAGCCGAGTTTGTTACAGCGGTTCTTGCGGCAGCTCAGGCACAGGCCCTTGTTGAAGGCGTCTCTGGAGCTGCAGCGATACGCCCAGCTCTGGTACGCCCGGTTCACCAGCGAGTCGATGAACAGGTGAATAGAGCGCTCGTGCGAGCATTTGACGATCTGGTCCATGTCTGACAGACGTCAAAGAGAAGGTCAGAGGTCAGATGATATGTGAGACAAAAACACAGGCTGAGGGTTTATGACTTCCTGTCTTACTTAGGAACTGATTTTAATTGATAATAATAGGTCATTTAATAGATAATAACAGATAATAAAAATAATCTTCAGTACCTGAAACAAAAAAAAATTTATGAAAAGCTTTAACTTAAAAAAACATGCATATGTTGCCTTGGCAGCTATACTGAAATAAGGTTAAGTTGAAATACTAAAATTACTAAAAGGTAAATCAATATTAAAGCTAAATGTCACGAATCGTGTCCGTGGCCTTCCGTCTACTTGCCACCCTCAGGTCGCCCTCCCATTATATTGACTCTCACATTACACAGACTGTTCCATGTCACTCCGGACTACATTTCCCATGTTCCACTTCACTGATTACGTTCTCACCTGCAGCCAATTACACACATTATAAAAATCAGTCTCAAACCACCATTCAAGGCCGAGTATTGTTTGCGTTTATCTCTCTCCTAGCGATAGCACTGTTCCCTGTCCTAGTTTTGTCTAGTTCCTAGCTCTACTCACGTCTAGTTTTGCCTGATTGTCTGCTTCCTGATCACCTGCCTGTCTTGGATCTCTCTCTCGTCTTGTCGTTTGGACTCTGTTTGTACCTCGCCTGGATTATCGTCTGTCTGTGGATTACTCGCTTGCCTCGTCCTTTGGATTACTTTTGCCATCGATCGACCCACGCCTGTTTACCGGAGTACTCTTCTGTCTTGCCCTCAGTATACCTGTTTGTCATTGTCCGACCCTTGCCTGTGTTGACCATGTTTAATAATAAAGCTTTGCAGATGGATCCGCACGCCTCTCTTTTCAGTCACTCCGTAACACTAAACATTAAAACAAAAACTAATTTAAATGACAAAAGCACATAACAAAATTGCATTTTACTATTAGTGCTGTTATTGTAAACTAAAACAAACTATTAAAAATCATTTTTGGTCATTTAAATGAAGCTGAAATAAAATATAAATATTATGTGAAAAAGCATAAATTAAAATTTGAAATTTTGAAACTCTGAAACTTATAAAATTAAAGCAAAACAGAAATATATAAAGTAATGATATTAATACAAAAAAGCACACAATTTATTTGACTAGATGTAATATTTTACTAACAGCATTGGTATTGTTAACTAAAACTACAAAAAATATATTTTTGGTGATTGAAATGATGAAATAAAGTAAAATATAAATATTAGATGAAAAGTATTAGATTAAAACAAAAATGAAAATGAAAGCTAAAAAGAAATCTATTAAAAAAACTAATAAAAATGACAAAAGCACATAAATATTTCAATCATATAATATGATTCGAGATAAATCAATTCAAATTAATAACTTAAGTACTAAAATCAATAACTAAAATAAGCAGTAAAATAACTGAAACTGAAATAAATTAACACTAAACAAAAAAAAATTAAACTGAAAATATAAAAATAAAAATAAATTCAAAATATTACTAAATACTATAACAGTATAACAATAATGCTAAAATCCCACTGCTAGGAATGCAGTAATAGGCCGTACTGTATATGCCGTAGGTGGCGATGAGCTTCATGGTGTTCTGAATGCTGCAGCCCGGCTGGAAGGTGCCGCCGTTGGGGTAAATGTCCACGTGACCCACGGGTCTCTGGATGCCGATGCTGAGGTCCGGCGAGCCTCTGGTGTTTGTGTGCAGGACGTCTACAAAGGTGGCATCATCGGGTGACAGACGCCTCAGACTGTCTGCATTCTCAAAGCTGGGGCCCGCGGGGTCCAGACCTGGAAAAACAGGAGAAAACGGCATTTTATGGCTCTGTACTCTTACTGTGTAACTTACTTGTGTCTGTTTAGATTCTACAAAGGAATTTTTGGACTAACAAACATATGGCAAAGTTTCCTCTGGGACAGAAATAAAGAGTTTGAGTGGAGCAGAATATCTTGTTTACATGCATAAAATAAAAGGCTTCCCACCTGTGATTCTGTTCACTTTGTTGTTGGTGAGGTTTCCTGCGACGCCGGCCACATGTGCACCGAGACTGTAGCCTAACAGATGGACTTTTTCCAGAGGATAGTCCAACTCCTTCACAACAACACAAACAAATAACTGAATGAGTCTCATATATTTCACTCCAAAAAAATTAGAAATGAGACTATTAATATCTTCTGTGTTCCTGATAGGTGGATCAATATTATTTTAGTATTATTTATAAGCTTACATATTATTATTTATATACCAGTTTTCATTTTTATTTAATTTTTAGTAATGTTTTATGTGCTTTTGTCATTATTATTATTATTATTATTATTATTATTATTATTATTATTATTATTAAATATTACTATTTAGTTTTAGTTCAGTTTTAGTTTTAATTTATTTCCAGGAAATTTTAGTGCCAAGGTAACATTTATTATTTCTTATTTTCGCTTTGTTTTTCATCTAAAATGTATATTTTATTTCAGCTTTTCTCAGGTAATGTTTTTAACAGCTTTAATTTTAGTCATTGTCTTATGTACTTTTTCCATTTTTATTAGTTTTTGATTGTTTTTAAATAATACTATTTTTTAGTTTTCGTTTTAGTTCAGTTTTATTCATTTCCAGTTTGTAATTTTAGTGTTTCAACTCTATTTCTTCTTTCAACTTATTTTAGTTCTAACTAGTGCTGTCAAATGATTAATCGCGATTAATCGCATACAAAATAAACGTTTTTGTTTACATAATATATGTGTGTTTACTGTGTATATTTATTATGTGTATATGAAGACTCACACATACAGCATATATTTTTAAATTATTTACATGTATTTGCATGTATATATTTATATTCATATAAATTATATAATATATAAATATATTTAATATATAAACGTAAAATATTTTTCTTAAATATAAACATGCATGTGTGTGTATTTATATATACATAAATATACACAGTACACACACATATATTATGTAAACAAAAACTTTTATTTTGGATGCGATTAATCGCGATTAATCGTTTGACAGCACTAGTTCTAACATTTAGTTTCATGTAATATTTATATTTTATTTCAGTATTTTAGTTTTGGTTAACAATAATAACCCTGGGCTTAATTTCCATAATAATTTCACATTGCTAGATAAATAAATAAATAAATAAACTTCATTATTAATTTTTTATTTTTTTTTTTTATTTTATTTTTGCTCATTTTTTTTGAAGAAGCTGTAGATATACAAGTCATTATCTGTACCTGTTTTTGACCTGGGCATGTTTTTTTATCACAGTAGAGATGTGGGGTAACATTCGGTCGACTGTCATTACAAACATGCTCCAGCAATAAAATGAACAATGCTAACAATGTATTTCTCTGCACACAGTACCTCCAGCCAGTTGACAAACTTGGCCACATCTGCCCCCACCAGCCTGGTGTTTTCTGCTGATTTGGGGTAGTGTTTGTTGGCCCGATCCAGCCAGTCCACAACAATGACATTGGCTCTGGGTTCACGTTCAAACAGAGCCGACACCAGCTTATAGACCCAGCTCTCAAACAGACCCGCGACCTACAGGTGACACAGCCATTCTTCATAATACTACAGTAATATAGCAAAATAAATGAAGTAACAGTAACATAAACACATGCAGTTCATATAGGGGAAATTAACTCTAGAGCATTGTTTGAAAACAGACAAACTGCATGTGTTTTCTGACTGTCATCAGTGAACTCACCGACCATCCGTGGATAATGAGGAAGGTTTGGGAATCATTTTTGAAGTTGCAGTCTGAAATAGAGTCCCGTTGTCCCGGGACGAGATAGCAAAGTTCCTCGTCAGGGAATTCTGGGTTTCTGATGGAGAACTTGGACTGGATGTCACTGTAGTCCACTGTCAGCTCAGTGGAGTTTCCTGAAACAAACAGCACCTGTTAATATAATCAATCACTTTAGCATGTGCATCTAATTATTAATGTTCCGTAGTTTATTTTGGCCTGTATTGTAGACATTATATATGTGAAATCCGGAGGATGGGTTCCTCACAAGCTTTTCCAAGTTATCTCCTCAATTCATTTTCCTCACCACTGTTGGCTTTGGCTTTGCTCACTGGGGCTTGTAAGCCATTATTCTCTGTAAAGCTGCTTTGAAACAGTGTGTGTTGTGGAAATGAAATAAAACTGAACTGGACTTGCTGATCCAGAATCAGTGTATATGCAATTAAGTAGCTCATATAAAAATGCAACGACACTGATCCTGGACCTGTGCCCTATAGTCACTTCAACATATACATGTATTTGTTTATCTAAAGATGATTGCAATGCATTCTTATTGCAAAATAAACACATATATAGACACATATTTCCAGTTTGTAATTTTAGTGCTTTAACTTATTTCTTCAATTTAATATTTACATTTTATTTCAGATTTATTTCAATGAACAAAATATTTTTTCAATAATTTTAGTAACAGTAATAACCCTGAGCTTAATTCCCTTAATAATTGTACATTGCTAAATAAATAAATAAATAAATAAATAAACTTAATCATCTTTAATTTAGGTTTTATTAATTTTATTTATTTATATATGATTTTTATTTAATTTTCATTATATTTATTTGTTTTTTCCATATATTACAAATAAACAAATGTAAAACGAATGTAAAATGCAGATTAAACAGAAATATTTTTAATAGTATCATCTACATCATTTTGATGGTCAAAAACTTACTAGCAAACGCTTCAGTAGAGTTGGAGATTGGTTCGCTCGCAATAAGAGAAAATCCGATAAACAGCAGCCAGAATCTTTCTGTTCCCATAGTACAGAATAAATCAATAATTTAAATTTTACAGTACAGTATAAATAAATAGTTGTAAGCCACTGATCCCAGTATAACGAGACAACGGAAGCTCCGCGTCTTATTTATCTGTGAACCTGCTGCTGCTCACTGCATTTATACCGAACAATGCGTGTTTTTTCGTACTCTTCAGTGATTGGTTGAAAGTGCGCGGGGGGCGTGGTTATCGTGCTCAAAGTGGGGCACTTCAGCAAATCAAAGGAGAGAGATTTACATTCATACAACTGTTAATCACAAGCGTAACGTAAACAACTGCATATGCATGAATGAGTCGCTTTAGCTTTTGTGTTCAGCGTGAAGATTTAAACATTGTGATGCTAAACGCTAAAATAGTTATGCAGAAGCTTCTGGATACGCTCAGTAAAAAGTGCGATGAACTTAGATTGGACATTTTAAACGCATATCATGTTTTTTAAAAATTTTTTATTGTTATTTTTTTTTTGGTGATTTATTACTTATTTTAAAAATTATTTGAAAGGATGCGTAATTTCCATTACACAAATGTCTTATATTAATTAGGCCTATTTAATTCATTATTGTTGATTTTTAGGTTTAAACTATTATAGCCTTATTGTATTTGTTTATATCTGCATCTATTTCTATATTTGTTTATATTCTTTTATTGCTAAGTATAAAAAAAAAGCACTTCAGACATTATAACTCTGATTTCAGCAGTTTATTTTGATATCACTTGTCAAGACATCCTAAAGTGATTCTATTATTCTTCAGAATTACAGTTTTTCCAGTATGATATATTTCTCCTGTTAGAATTCCTTTGGGATTTTTGCAAAGAATATGTGGCATCTTGTGCCATTTTAGTCAAACATACACACTGAACCATAGTCAAGTTTATTTAACTATTTTTTTAATTCAATTTTATTATTATTTTTTTAATTTAAATTTAATAATTGCTTTAATTCTTTAATTTTTTAATTGTTTTTTTTAAGTCAGATTACATTATTCTCATTTATCTGCACAAGCTTTTAATTATTTTTTATTTTATTTGAGATCGCTTTCATAATTTTCTTCATAATAGATTCAAAACACTTTGTTGTACAGTCTTTCTCTTGGTGAAGGTGAGATGTTGCATCTTGTCAATCTGGCAGTGAGTCTCATATTTGCATTAGTCTATACCTCATGTCAGATCCTCCAGTTATGCAACTGTCAACATGAATTTGATCAACTGTATCAGCAAACTATGTAATCTTCATTGAAACGAAGAACATTTTCATAAATGTTCATCAAAAGTGTTTTGCTAAACAAGAACATTGTGCATTAATTTCAGCACAGCTTCAGTTCAGAGCAAGAATTTCTGCAAACTTCACTGTTGCTCAATGTCTGTGAATCATCTGGTGTTGCAGTGATGTTTAGAGCATGCATGAAGTCAGTTTCCAGTGATTTTAATTTGACTTTTACATAACAAACTTTATTTAAAAAAGAAAAGCTGAAGAAACACTGATACATGATCTGAAGAAACTCACCCCAGGAGTTTATGTCAGTGCTCAGAGCATTAAATATCTCAGACATGAGCTTTTTTTTTTTTATGATGGAAAGAGTGTGGAGATGACATGGCCCTCTTTGCTGACCGTATGGTGAGCGTGAGGTATCAGATGGTAATACCATGGTAAAAAAATCAAGTGTTGACAGCAGGAAGTTTCTACAAGACGTTTACTGCTGCTTTTTGAGGAACAGCCAACAGGAGGCATTATAGTGCATCAAGTCTGGCCAGATCTGTGATATTAATGACATTAATCTGATATGCAGATAAAATTAAGGTATTTTTTAAATTAATTAATTTATTATTATTTTATATTATTATGTTTGTAACATTTCTATTTATATAACTGATGAGCATTAATAAAAACATGCTTTTTTATCATGTTTTTGGACATGTGCAATGGTATATGATACCTCGAAGTATGATATAAACACATGGCATATGAATGTGATAATATGATAAGCATTCAGTTTCACAAGATTATAAGCAAAGACCAAATAAATCAAATAATTAACTGCTACTGTATTTCAGATGATACTGTATTTCTTTCTTTAGGTACTATAGCGCCCCCTGTTGACAAGTGAAAGCACTTCTCTTTATGAGACCTTTCGTCTCACTTGAGGTCTTGAGAGTCCTGTGCTGAAATAAGCAGTGTCCGTTATTCCAGATCGTACCACTAGAGGGCAGCTGTCAATCATCAATGACAAATCATTGATTAAAAGAGACTTTTGACCTCTGCTCTGACCTAGGAAAAGGTCATGTACATGAAAATGGGGTATAAGGTTTAACATTCTGTATGAAATCTGGGTATTTTATATATATCAACTCTTTGGAATTAATATATGGTTTTTGTTAGTTCATAGTTCACTGATAATCAAATTGTATTGATTCAATCATTATAGGGCAACAATGATTAAAAATCAGTTTTATATATAAAAACAGCATGTCTGAATGAATGAAAACTGAACAGTACATTTTATCAAGCCTTTTTAATTTCTAAATTATTCATTGTTAACCATTATCAGGGGGGAATTAAAAAAATAAAACCATTTAAAAAATCACATTATTGAAATTGAATGAATGTAAACTAAAAAAAAAAAAAAGGTTTTATGACAAAGCAATATTTCTTTTTTCATTTAGTTTAACTTGATGTACAAAAATAATTTATAAAAACTAAAACTGAAATAAAAATGAAACTACGTTTTTATAAAAAAAAGAAAAAAAAACTAAAACTAATAAAAATGACAAAAATACAACAAAATTACTAAAACTTTAACATTAAAGTAAACATTAATGTAATATAAAATTAAAATGGAAATGAAAAATATAAAAATAAAACTTCTAAATATTAATAGAAAATAATAAGAGTATCTCAATGATACTAAAACAACACTGGCCATTTTGGGTGGCCATTTATTTATCTAAAATATTTGCTAAATATTTGCATATTGCATTATGTTCTGTCATATCACAGAACATAAAACTAGAATAAACTGAAGCCCATCTGACTTTACAGGGAAAGTTCATCCAAAAATCAAATATCATCATTTACTGACCCTTAAGTTGTTTCAAAACAATAATACTCTTTTTCTTCTATGAAACACAAAAGAAATGTTTGGGGAAGTGTTGGGCTTTTCCATAAAATAAAAAGTAAATGGTGATCAGGGACCATTTACTTTTTCATGTACTGTTCCTTTAAGAGTGTGAACTAATGAACTCTACATGATCGGAGGCCTGAGCAGATCTAATCTGCAGTTTTTATTGTAATATTGCAAAACACTCTTGATGCCAGAATTTAATGCCGGGCCGTAATATGTGGAATATGATGAAATGTGACACTGAGCTGCTGCAATTCTGGAATGTCGTTTTAGCTTTCCTTCAGGTCCTGTTCCAGTCTTCTAGGAGATTGTTTTATGACTTTGAAATTTCATCTTACTGCTTCACATGAACAAACGCAGCATTCCAGACTGAAACTCAGTTTCATCTCTGTTTCTGTGATACATTATTATTTGAAAAGAAGATGATATTAGACAGATGAAAAAGAGAGAGAAAAAAAAGATTTTCAAATGTTGCCATTTTGGCAATAAAACACAAAATCTGGAACATTTACCCACCCTCAAGCCACCCAAGATGTAGATGAGTTTGTTTCTTCATCAGATATGGAGAAATGTACCGTTGCATCACTTGCTCAGCAATGGATCCTCTCGAAGGGTAAGAACCAGAAAGGCGTAAGTGACATTTCACCAACTTTAAATGAGAGTTTGTACAGTTTGATCTGACTTTGTGTACTGATTTCAATTGTTTCTAATAAAAATTTGTACACTCATGGATGACAGTACTTTTGCCTGTAGAAAGAGCCAATTAAGAGCTTTCATTTGATATATATATCTTATTATTAATATTATTATTAATATTATATATCACTTATGCCCTTCTGGTTCTCACCCTTCGCTCTGCAGTGAATGGGTGCCGTCAGAATGAGAGTCCAAACAGCTGATAAAAACATCACAATAATGCACAATAAACACAACAGCCAAAAGCTGTGTGTTTGTAAGAAACAAATACATCAAGACGTTTTTAACTTTAAACCATTGCTTCTGGCCAAAATATGAGTCCATAATCCATAATAACGCTTCCTTCAGTCAAATCCACCCACATGTTTGTTTAGAGCTGTTTTGGACTGTATTGGCTTGTAAACGGTGCTTGATCTGTACAGATTTCTCTCCTGATTCAGACCAGACCACTTTTTCATTGGAGGAAGCGTTATTATGGATTATGGACTCGTATTTTAGTAGGAAGCAATGTTAAAATTAAGCTTTTCACTTCACAAGATGTTCATTGATGGACTGGAGTGGTGTGGATTACTTGTGGATTATTGTGATGTTTCTATCAGCTGTTTGGACTCTGATTCTGACGGCACCCATTCACTGCAGAGGATCCATTGGTGAGCAAGTGATGCACTGCTACATTTCTACAAATCTGATGAAGAAACAAACTCGTCTACATCTTGGATGGCCTGAGGGTGAGCACATTTTCAGCTAATTTACATATTTTGGTGATCTATCTCTTTAAGAAAGTATAGTAAATAGTGTGAATTTTAATTTCATGTTGACCTTTTCTGTGTTTTTAATCAGCGTTTTACGTAGACCTGTAATAGAGTAGCTTCATTTATGATCAGCTTTCTTATAATAACATCTCAGTCTCACACTGGTATTGTGAAATTACATTCGGTTCTTTCACAGTGTGTCAAAATCCTTCGAGGTGGGATGTGTTTGGCTGAAGACATCTGCCAGACCTCATCAGCAGCATCATATCTCATGACTTACACGTCCAGCTAATGTAATGTGAACTCATGTGGCGTTCTCAATGAGTGACTCACGGTCTACAGCAGGACCACAACTACCTCCAAAACCCCTTAAAAGGGTTTATCTAGGTCATGATCTCTAAATCATCTACAGCAGAGGCTGGAAGATGAAGGAGAGAGAGAGAGATTTCATCCAAACGAGTCTGTCTCTCCTCCCTGAGGTCGTTGTGGCTCTTTGGCTCGTTTCAGCCAATCTCTCAGCAAAGACGGCCTGATTTAATGTCGTCTGATTCTGTCTGATTTACTTTTCTGCCATTAGAAGCTCTCCAAAAATTACCATGGTAACCAAAGTGTCTGCCAAAACAACATAGTTACTGCCGTTATAGAATCATCACCAATTAATATGAGTTCTAAATCTGTCAGTCATTATGTTTATTTATTGATTCGTTTAGGACATTTATGGTCAATACCAAAATAACAATAACACTTTTTTTTTTATTTAATTTTTTTTTTTATTTTGAAGACTATGGTATTATTTATTTATGTTTATTTTATGCAAGGGAGGAAATAATGAAGAAAAATTTTCAGTCATTCTAAAATTCAGCCACAATTCAAAATTTGAGGTTTGAAGTCTTTTAGGCTCACCAAAGCTGCATTTGTTTGATTAAAAACACAGAAAAAACTTTAATATTTTGAAATATCATTCTAATTTATGATAACTGTTTTCTATTGTAATATCTTGTAAAATGTGATTTATTCCTGTAATCAAAGCTGAATTTCTTCAGTGTCACATGATCCTTCAGAAGTCATTATGATATGCTGATTTGCTGCCCAAGAAACATTTCTGATAATTATCAATGTTGAACAGTAGTGCTGCTTCACATTTTTGTGGAAACGGTGATCAATTTTATTTTTCAGGATTCTTTGATGAATAGAAAATTCATAAGAACAGCATTTATTTGAAATAGAAATCTTTTGTAACATTTTAAATGTCATCACTCTTGCTTTTGATCAATTTAATGCACCTTTGCTAAATAAAAACATTAATTTCTTTTAAAAAAAAATCTTACTGACCCCAAACTTTTGAACAGTATTCCACATATTCTTCCTATTTTTCAAACACTACTGCATCTTCTTAATGAGCATCACAGAGTTCCTGAGATGCCAGAATAAATGAGTCTCACATTCTGAACATGTTATTAGCGGTGCAGGACTTAACGAACAGTCTTAAGTTGTTCCTTAACCTTGAAGCAGTGACTGAGAAACACAATCACCCTTGAACTTTAAATGTGATTGTGAATGAAGGATGTCAAGGATTGGAGGCTCCTCTGGTTTCAGTGGAAGCTCATGAGCTCACAGATATAATAAGCTGCTGTTGTATGTGAAGCTTATATTGGAGTTCTTGTAGCTCAACTAACATAGTGCTGGTCAAATGTACAGCCTGAATGGATGGGAAGTTACTTTAGATTTAAGCATCTGTCAGATGGACTGAGGTTATAACTTATGGAAGTAACTGATGATTTAGTTATTTATATACATGCTATATTATTATAGATGACAGAAATTATGTCAAAGAAAATGATTAAATTTGAAAAGAAACAACAGCTAAACATATGTGCCTGTGTTATATTATTTGTGATTGTGATACTACTATAGGTTTTAATATATAAAATAATAATAATTTTTTGAATTGTTTTAATATCATATTATATTATTCTATTTCTATGTATTATATATATATATATATATATATATATATATATATATATATAATACTACATAATATAACTACTGTATATAACTAATACAGTATTTATATTATATCACATTGTGATGTTATGTTATTTTTTCTTCTTATTTTAATTTTATTTTTTAGTAATTCTGTTGTGTGCTTTTCTCGTTTTTATTAGTTTTACATTTATACACATATGCATATATACATGTATATGTTGTTTTTCTAAATTTTTATTTCATTCAAATTTTAGATAGTTTAGTACATCAGGTTAAGGTAAATGAAAATGAGAAATGTTTCTTTGGCAACTAGCTCAAATAAATTTAGTTTATATATCTACATATATATTTTACTTAATTGCAGTTAGTGTTTATTTTATTTCAAGTAACAGACATCCTTTTTATGATTTTAGTTGTAGTTCTGTTGGCTGTAAGTGTGTATCAACTGAAGTGCATTTCTGCTGTTTACAGACGTGGAGTGTTTGCTGTCAGTATTCTCAGGACCTCAGCTATGCTCTTGACTCACACTATCAAATCGGTCTATTCCCAAGGTGCCCACATGCTTTTTTGGGTGGTTTTACCATAATAGGGCACGAGGAGATGTAGATGCACTTCCTGTGGGAGGATCTTTTTTCCTTTCAATGATACAGCTACACTTTCTCTCTCTCCACTGTATTTCTATCACTTGTCCTTCTTGCAGTTTCTCAAATGTGTTTATTTAAACCAAGAAAACCTTGAGGAGGTGCAATGTGTGTCCATGAGCAACACTTCAGCAAGCAACAATAACAGCAGGCAATAAAATATGGTTTCTTCAAGCTGCATGGAGGAAAGTAAAGATTAAACATTAAAAGTTGACGTTAATGTATTAAAGTCACCCCTCTCTATATATACAATACCAATAAAGTAAGTTATTTTTTTATGTTTTTGAAAGAAACTCTTCTGCTCACCAAGGCTGTATTTATTTGATTAAAAATACGATAAAAACTGGAATATTATGAAATATTTTTATTATTTAAAACAAATAATTATCAAAACAAATTTCTGTGTGAAAATAATGTAAAATGTGATTTATTTCTGTGATCAAAGCTGAATTTTCAGTATCATGACTCCAGTCTTCAGTGTCACATGATCCTTCAGAAATCATTCTAATATACTGATTTGCTGCTCAAGAAAAATTTCTGATAATTATCAGTGTTAAAAACAGTTGTGCTGCTTCATATTTTTGTGAAAACCATGATGCATTTTATTTTTCAGGATTCTTTGATGATTAGAAAGTTCAAAAGAACAGCATTTATTTGAAATAGAAATCTTTTGTAACATTATAAATGTCTTTACTGTCACCATTGATCATTTTAATGCATCCTTGCATTAAAATTTTACACACACACACACACACACACACACACACACACACACACATATATATATAAGCAGAAAAATGTTTCATCATGAGACTCTTGTACTGGAGCAGATCTGTCACTCGTTGCTACTGGATTATCACAGTTGTTGTGTTTTGTGTCGCACAAGGCTTTTAAAAATGTTATCATTTGATTATTGGCTGTATTTTAAGACCCAGCAGCTGTTAGGTTTCCCCAGGCTGGAGAAAGACCATCATCATAATCCTCACCTGTCTGAGCCGAGACCCTCGAGACCACATTACATGAGCCACTAAATATCATCCTCTTGTGTGTGTAATGTCAAATATGTCATTATAAAAAAATGAACAGCGATACAAACTTGATGCATTTACGTAATAACATATAGAGCCAGTCATTGTTTCAAAATAAACCCTGATTTTGAAATAGGGTGATCAGGATGAGTGTCTCGTATCATCCTGAAGGTATTTGTTTTGTGATAATGACTGACTCAGACATTATTCTGCTAATTATATGGCAAATTACCACATAAATAAATAAATAGACATGGAATATTGATTTGAGTTAATTATGTGAGAATAAAGTGTGGAGGGATACTGAAGACATAAAGCACAGCTACAGTACTGTATGTAGATCATCAAATACCTGGGACAATTCATAGTAATTCTATTATTCAGAATAAATATCTATAAAATGTAAATTGTAAAGCAAGTCAATATTAAATAATACTCATTCCTGATGAACACAGCAGAAAACAATTCATATTTGCACAAGCATTCTTGTCAGACTTTTCTCAGCAAGCATTCTTGTCACACAAATCTCAGACTTTTTCTTGGCTCAGAATTCAGCTTTTTCCATTTTGACCTTTTTTTTCCACTTCCACTCAAGCAGCCAAACCAACCCTGTTATTACCACTGAATCAAACACATGACTGTAGATCGAACTACATGAGAACAACCAGGAAAACTCTATTGGTTGTGAAGATGACAATCAAAAAAAAAAAAAAGGTTTGTATTTATTTCTTTTTATTTATTTAATAATATATAAAATATATACAATTTAAAATAGTGATTAATTTTAATTAATAATTAATATATTTTAAAATTATATATTTCTATTATACATGTAATTAAATTCTAAGGTGTCTAAAGTCTAAGATGAGATTTTTTTTGCAAAATAGTTTAATATTAAATTATATGTAATGTATAAATTTGTGTATTTATTAAATAATAAAATAATTTTATATTTTAGATTATTTCTTGTGCTAAAGAAAATTTTGTTACATATTGAAATGTTTTTTTAATTATTTAAAAATAAATTGCATGTTCTAAATTGATTATTTAATAATAAATTATATATAATATATAAACTACATCCACTTGTGCATGTTTATTTATTTATTTATTTATTTATTTATTGCATGTTTAAATGTTTCAAATTAATTATTTATTACTTATTTTTTTAATTAAGTTAACCACATAGATTTCAGAATTGTGTGACATTCTGTGATATTTCTGCTTGAAACAGGACACTCAATGATGAAAAAATACAGTGTGAAATGTATTTATTATATTGATTATATGTACAGTATTTCATGTACAGTATTTATGTAAAGTTCTTGTACAGTCTCAGTTTATGTATGTGTAGTCAACTAGGTATAGCAGTTATAGTATTTTTAGTATAGTCAGATAGTTAACTGTTGTATAGCTCTATTGTTTTTCTTATACTTGCATTGTTGTATGTTTATCTTAGGTTTAACTAGTATGTAGCACCGTGGTCCTGCGAGACACGACATTTCGTTCCACTATATGTCCACACATGTAGCAGAATGACAATAAAGCTTGACTCGATAAAGCTCGACTCGACTCGGTTAAATCATGAAAAATGGGTGTAAAATACCAGAATGTTGATTGAAAAATAAAAGGTACTGATGATGTCAAAAGGAAAGTGATTTTAGAATTAAACTAACATGCATTGATGAATCATTCACAGTAAGACCAGAGCCGTGTTTTAAGCAAGTAAGCAGGGTCAGTTTGACGAGTTTAATGAGGCATGAGGAGCCACTAAACCCTCCGAAGCACATCTTGCTTCATGCACTCGCTCCAAATAAGGGAATCGGCTGACTTTGAGACGTTCTGTGGGTAAAAGGTTTGCTTGAGGAGGGGGAGCTGCACATTATAGAGAGTGAGTGAGTGAGAGAGAGAGAGTGTGTGTGTGTGTGTGTGTGTGTGTGTTGAGGAAGGGGTTCAAACAGGGAGGTGGAGGCCACCAGGGAACGAGACTCGTCTCCTCCACCTCAGGTTGTGTTTCAGTTCGGACTCTCTCTCTCTCTCTCTCTCTCTCTCCCGCTGTCTGGAGTCACTCCACCTCCTCATCTGACGAGAAAAAGCACTGTGACTTCTCTCTCTGTCTGACTTTACTCTAGATCCCGATAGCTCTCGGTTTCCTCTTCATTCTCTCTCTGAAAGAAACTCCAAAAGCAGATAGAGCAAAATGGAGGCCATTAAGAAGAAGATGCAGATGCTGAAGCTGGATAAGGAGAACGCCTTCGACCGCGCGGAGCAGGCTGAGTCTGATAAGAAGACAGCAGAAGACAAGTGCAAACAGGTGAGACTCGGATCTAAGCCTGATGAGTTCAGTGAGACGATCCTTACAGAAAGTGCTTGCGTGCATTGATGCTATCAGATGCTTTTACTTTCATATATACTGCAAAGCTGTTTAAAAGTTTGGACACTTTACTGCAATTATATTTTTCATGATTTTTAAAATCCTTTACTCTAAAGACTTCTATTTAATTGCTTAAAATTAGTTTTGAACACTAAAAAAAAAAAAAGATTTTTCAGCAAATATTATTTGAATAAATTTTACAAGTACATTATTATGTCAGTACATTACTACTTCAAAATTTCACATTTAATTCAGTGTTACTTGCTGCTTCTTTTGAATTATTTGTGAAGTTTACTAGCCATTTCTAAGTGAAAATAGTTTCAAAGTAAATCCTACATGTTTTTTCATGATTTTTCTGCAAGATAGTTTTTTTTCTAATTATTTAATAATAAATTAAATAAATAAATCCCGTTTTATTTATTTATTTATCCATCCATCCAAATAGATTTAAGATGAGTTATTTTGTTAACAACATATATTTTAGATTTTTATGACATTTCTGATTGATACTGGATACTATAAATTGGAGGAAAATATAACTTTTTTTAAAAAACCAAACCTAAGTGTATTTATGTATGTATGCATGTATTTATGTATTTATTTTATTTTATTTTATTTTATTTTATTTTAATTTAGTTAAATTTGGAAAAGTATAATCAAGTGTCCAGTACACATGTTCCTCCTTCAGTAGTTTACATGCATTCCAGAAAACAACTCATGAAATTGATGAAGGCCCAGAATCAGCAGAGCTAAAGAAAAGAGAGTTTTCATTTTTTTTTTTTTTGCTATACTATAGAAGAACATTTGGGTTCTACAACGAACCTTTCAGTGATCAGTTCCTAAAAGAACCACTTTTTTTCTTAGTGTGAAGAACATTCTAGTAATCTAAAGAACATTTTTTTTTTTTTTTTCACTATAAAGAACCTTTTGTGGAATGGAGAGATTCCATGGGTGATAGAAGGTCTTAATAGAACAGTCAAAGAAATATCTAAATGTAAATAATCTCTATATTTTTGGCAATATGGCATTTGACCGGTTCTGGATCAGGGAAACTGAAGGAGGGTGGCTTCATTCCCAGACATTCCGGGCATCAGTGGGGATGGTGAGGACTTTAGGGAGCACAGGAATAATCCAGAAGCGTGCCGGCTGTTTCTCTGTGTTTGGAGTTGTTTACGGCTCTCTGGAGTGAAGCATCCCACAAATCTCTCAACATCCCCAAACATTTCAGAGAGACAACATGTCTGGATTCTAAACATTTTCATTTCACTCATGAGTTGTTCTTATGGGACATTAAATGGATGCCTGACAGTTTTTGAGTTTGGCTATTTCATGTCAAAATCTTTATTCAAAATAAAAAGCTTCTTTATTGGATGTTTAAAGGGGTCCTATTATGCTCTTTTACAAAGTCTTGATTTCGTTTTAGGGGTGTACTAGAACATGCTCTCATGTTTGGTGATTAGAAAAACGCATAATTTTTCACATAATTTACATTATTACAATACCTTCCTCCCCAGTCTGGCACAGACGGCTCGATTAGTTCCGGGTTTGATGAAGGCCCGCCTTCCGAAAAACGAAATGTGTTGTGATTGGTTAGCTGTCCCAGTGCATTGTGATTGGCGAACAGCTAGGCAGAATGACTAAAAGCAAATTTATTCTCTGGCAGCGGGATGCGCTGTTGGAGCTGGAGAGAGCGAGGTTTCCCCGGTAACGCTGTACACAAAGCAGAGCTCCTCTCACAAATGCTGCTTTATCAGACATTACATGCAAGATTAAATGAAAATGACATCCAAAATTTTCTGAAGACGGTCGGTTTCCATCAGAAATACAGTGATATAAAAACACCAGCACCGGGTTTCGATTTTGAAACGTGCATTTGAATTTCTGGAGGCGGGATTTATTTTAATGATATTCTAACGGGCCAATTTGTGATGTCACAAATACAGGAAAACAACTTTGTAGTCCAAACGAGCCGTCCGTTGTAGTTCTTGAAAAGGGATTTTTTAAAAACGAAATATCTCCCTTTGGAGTGGACTTTGAGATTTGTAACTTTGTAGATCTTTTTTATTGCCAAACATACACACTACACACTGACTAAAATTCAAAAAGTGAAAAAAACATAATAGGACCCCTTTAAGAGCCTTAAACATCCATTGAATCTTTCCCTCCACAAACGGTTCTTTATATAATGGAAAAGGTTCTTTAGATTTGTAAAACATTCTTCACTAAGAAAAAGGTGATTATTTTAAGAACTGTTTACTGAAAGGGTCTTTGGGGAGTCAAAAATGGTTCTTTATATGAGAGTGTATATTATTTTTTTTCTTTATTGCTAATCTTTACTAGATACATGCGTTAGAGTGATTATCTTATTTAACTATTTATGTGTATGTTATTTACTTTAACTCTGATCATTGTATACAGAATAGCAAGTGGTTGAGAGAAAAAAAAGGACAAAATTGCATGTGTAACTCTTCACCTTACCATGGAAATAAATAAAATAATTACAAAATTACATTTTAATAAATTATATAAAATATTTTGAATAAAAGTATTTTTTTTTTATTTTTTAATAAAAACAGTACTCTTATTAATGATAATAAAATCCATTTTAATTGTATTTTTAATTAAAATGCCTTAATAATTTAAAATCAGCTGTTACATTATTAATATTTTGCATAAATTCATTTTATTTTTAACAACAGCAAATGTTTACAGAACAGATTAATCAAATATGTCTGGTTCATTGTATATTATATTATATTATGTTATGTTATGTTATGTTATGTTATGTTATGTTATGTTACACTCTAAAAAATACTGGGTTAAATACAGCCCAGTGCTGGGTGAAATATGGACAAACCCAGCAATTGGGTTCTTTTGACCCAGTGGTTGGGTTAAACATTTAACTCAACCGCTGGGTCAAAACAACCCAATTGCTGGGTTTGTCCATATTTCACCCAGCACTGGGTTGTATTTAACCCAGCATTTTTTAGAGTGTATATTTTATTATATTATTATTTAGAACTGCAGCTCAGGGTTCATCTCATATGCATTAACTATCTTCATTTTGTGTATTGTATTAATATATATTGTATTAATTGAAGCTGGAGATTTTATTATATACAGTGTATATATATATATATATATATATATATATATATATATATATATATATCACAGATAAAATCTACAAAACAACAAATCAAATAAATCTGATTACTCTATTTTGAAAACATGTGCTAAATATCTTCAGTTTCAATTAGTACAACATAATAAATAATGATAATTACTGCAAAACTCTCTGAGTTGCAGTTCAGACGTGGTTTAGTTTTGTCATGTTGTATGAATTGCTCACTGGAGTCGCTGATGGAACGTTAGTGTTTATGATCAGAAGATTCCAGATTCTAGAATTAGAATCACACAAACAGAATTCCAGCTCAGTGATGCAAACAAACACAGTTCCCTTTCAGTCATTCACGTTCGACGTTACGTCATAGTGACTGACGTAAATGGGATCTCGCCAGAGAGCCCAATCACCTTCGAGTGTTAACAAAACAAGCCAATGACAGTTGCCGTGCATGCTTTGCAGACGCACATCAGCCTTTCGCTTCGGAGCTGAGCCTTCCTGCTTGTGCAATCACTGTAGAGAGTGTCTACAGACAGCGAGTGTGTTGACGTTACGGTGCGTCAGTGGGGGTTGCCGATCCAGTGCTGCTGCTTCTTCCGGGTTGGACGGCGTGCTGCAGCTCATCAAACTGTGCCCTCCTGTGCACTTCAACACCTTATTTTCTAAAAGAACAAATCTAAAAGAGCTCCACGAGCGATGGGCGTCTTTTTAAAGATGGCTTCCCGCTCATGCATTTCTGGATGTGGTCGCGTCCTGGCTGCGTCTGATGGTCACGATCGCTGTGTCTCATGCTTGGGCTATCAGCACGCTGAGGCAGCGCTTGTGGATGAGTCATGTTTGTTCTCATTGCGGGAACATGACCATCGCGATGTTGCGGTCCAGATACCTCCTCGTTAAACAAGGGGGTATCCCCCTTGCCATGCCCCATTCTAGTTCTTGCGTCTCTCAACAGCGGAGGGCTACTTCGGCTCATGGTCAGGGTGATCTGAGGATCACGGTGAGAGCTTCCCCGTCGAGTGTGTCTCTGCGGGCCTCTCATTCCTCCCGCACTTCGCACTCTCTGGTGTTTCCGGACGAGCTTGTTGGATCCTCTGACAGGGCAGGGCCCAGCATCTCGTTCGGAGTGCCAGCGGACGACAGGATGTCGATCGCTGCATCGGAGGGCAAGCTAGGCTCTGGAGATGGCGATTCGGCTGCGCTGCCTCTGTCGGTATGGAGTTGGACTCGGTCAACCTCACAGCACATCTCTCAATAGAACGTGCTCAGTCGATGCTGAACTGCCTGGAGTCTTTCCCACATTCCCTGTCCGAGGGGACCCTCGGCACAGATGTGCTAGCACACAGCTGGACTCGGGGCCTACGCTAATATGTCCCCCAGTGACATGTCCGCCATACTGGCCCAATCAGACTTGGTTCCCCGAACTGATGCTCCTCGCGACAGCCCCTCCTTGGCGAGGAGGGATGTGAGGAGGGATCTCCTTTCTCAGAAAGGGGGCACCTTCTGGCACCCGCGTCCAGACCTGTGGAATCTTCACGTATGGTCCCTGGACGGGACGCAGAGGTTCTAGGTGGGCTACCTCCAGCGGTAATAAACACCATCACTTCAGCTAGAGCCCTGTCTACAAGACACGCTTACAGGCTGAAGTGGAACCTATTCGTCGATTGGTGTTCTTCCTGCCGGGAAGACCCCCGTAGATGCCCGATCAGGGTCGTGCTCTCTTTCCTGCAAGATGGGTTGGAGCGAAGGCTGTCTCCCTCCACCCTCAAAGTGTATGTTGTCGCTATTGCCGCACATCACGATGCAGTAGACGGCAAGTCTGTGGGGAAGCACGACTTGGTCATCAGGTTCCTCAGAGGGGTGAGGAGGTTAAATCCTCCGCGCCCTCATCTGGTACCCTCTTGGGATCTCCCCTTGGTCCTGTCGGCCTTGAAGGAGGAGCCCTTCGAGCCTCTGCAGTCAGTAGAGCTTAAGTTTCTGTCGTTAAAGACAGTGCTCCTCACTGCATTGGCCTCGGTCAAGAGGATAGGGGACCTGCAGGCATTTTCGGTCGACGATTCATGCCTAGAATTCAGACCGGCTGTCTCTCACGCTGTCCTGAGACCCGGCCTGGATATGTGCCCAAAGTTCCCACCACGCCTTTTAGGGATCAGGTGGTGAACTTGCAAGCGCTGCCCCGGGAGTGCCTTGCATGTTTACATGGACCGCATGCAGAGCTTCAGGACCTCAGACCAGCTCTTTGTCTGCTTCAGAGGACAGCAGAAGGGAAAGACTGTCTCCGAACATAGACTTGCCCACTGGATAGTGGAGGCTATAGTCTTGGCATACCAGGCCCAGCGCTTAACGTGTCCCCTTGGTGTAAGGGCACACTCTACGAGAGGTGTGGCATCTTCTTGGACACTGGCACAGGGAGACTCGATAGCAGACATTTGTAGAGCTGTAGATTCTATAATCTCTGTGTAGAGCCCGTGTCCTTCCGTGTACTTGCCTCAGATGGCCAGTAACACCAGACCTGCTCGGTGTCAATCACGTTTGCTGCGCCATTCCCCCCTACGGACCGGATACGTGCGCCTTATTGCTTCTCAGTTCAGTTCCCCTTGGCGAACCCTGTTGAAGTTCCTCCCGCACCCTCGGCAGTCAGGCGTGGCGGAGCGCCAGACACGAGGGCCAGCACTCGTGTGTTGCCCAAGGTCAGCCCTTGTGCTGGGCTAGGTGCCCGTGTGTAGTGATTCCCCTTCGGGCGATCCCACATGTGTATTCTTCCCAGGTACGGCTCCCCTCACGGTGAGCCTGTATGTTACCCTGGCAGAGACCTTCTGCCGTCTCTGCTGTGTATTGATCTCACCCCAGGCTGGCTGAGTCTACCTCAGAGACTTCCATATGTAGTACTGCCCTTGGCCAGTCCATATGTGTATCTCCACATGGTACCTCCTTACGCAGGATATGGCTTCCGTAGCATTCCCCTACTTGGAGTACGCTTTCCCAGTGTTATCCAATATCCACTGTATGGAACAGCAGTGGCTGTCATCTCTGCCTAAGCCCTGTCCTATCTTCTGTCCCAACTGGCGTGGGGGGACTTGCCAGCTTCCGCAGGGTACTGGAGGGGGTCAGCAATAGTGGCGTTTCCATGGGGATCCCATTTACGTCAGTCACTATGGCGTAACGTCGAATGTGACTGACTGAAAGGGAATATCTCGGTTACGTATGTAACCCTCGTTCCCTGAAGGAGGGAACGGAGACGTTACATCCCATCACCACAGTTGCTGTACCACCGCTGTACGGCCGAGGCACATCGTCTTGGCTCCTCAGCGAAAAACAGATGTGCGTCTGCACGCGCTCTCCTTTTATACCCGTGCTGCGGGGCGGCGTGCGCGATGCAAAGCATGCACGCCAACTGTCATTGGCTTGTTTTGTTAACACTCGAAGGTGATTGGGCTCTCTGGCGAGACGATTGGGGCTCTCTGCCGAGACGATCCGCTGATCATGTGTGTTTCAGATGGAATAGATCCTGTCAGTCCTGTCAGACATAATCACATGTCAGTGATGTTTAGCTGCAGCTGCGCAGACAGACGTCTCTGAGGACACAATCATTGATCACAGTGTAAACATGCTGAGCTGTCTGATCATATTTATGACCTCGCTAGTGCAGATGGACTGTTAGCATGATCTGAAAATACACTCAGCTCTCAACACACACAGTACTGCCTCAATGAACCTTGCTGAAAGGCCAGTAACACAACGATATAACAATGATGATCTATCTATCTATCTGTCTGTCTGTCTATTTATCTGTCTATCTGTCTGTCTGTTGATCTATCTGTCTGTCTGTTGATCTGTCTGTCTGTCTGTCGTTCTATCTATCTATCTATCTATCTATCTATCTATCTATCTTATGTTCTGTTGTTGGTTTTTTAGCTGGAAGATGAGTTGCTTGCTCTGCAGAAGAAGCTGAAAGCAACTGAAGATGAACTGGACAAATATTCAGAAGCTCTCAAAGACGCTCAGGAGAAGCTGGAGCTGTCTGAGAAAAAGGCGACAGATGTGAGTATTCAAGCATTAGACACTGTTTATACAGATAAAATCATTTTTCTTCAATAAGACGTCGGTTTTCGGTTAAACATCATCATCAAACTCAAAAACGCATGGGATCATAATAATGATCCCTCACTGCTTTCATACGCATGTGGCTCTGCGGTAAATCTTTGCACCTGGTCAGGATGGGAAGCTTCACACAGATTGTTCTCATTCCAGCAACAAAGATGCTTTAATCATAGTGGGAGCATGTCAGCAGCTCCATGTGGGAAAAAAACGGGAAGAAAAAGTTTACCCACATTCCTTTTCGGCTACCACTGACATCCTTGAATAAATGTCTTTCCCACTCATTCTGTTACCGGACGCCCCAGAGACGTCAAACGTCTTCAGTGTGCAGTTTTCTAGCAAGGCTTACTTGAACTCATCAGCCTTTTTAATTTTTTTTTTTTTAACAAAACATCCTCGGAAAGTTGTGGAATCCGGGCTCACATGCAGAGGAAATGGATATTTAGGGCGAGAGCCACCTCTGAAACCCACAGGGAATCCAGACCGCAAAGCATGAGAGCCGGAGCTGCACAACCGAGAAACATTATAAAAAACTGTCTGGACATGACGTCCACCGTCCCAGAGCTGCATTCTTTTAAAGCACTGGAAGAGAATGAAGTCTATACTTCTTAAAGGGACAGTTTACATAAAACCCCTTTCTCTTACTAAAAATCTCTCTCTCTCTCTCTATATATATATATGTATGTATGTATGTATGTATATATATACATATATATATACACACACTTTTAATGAGCGAGAATACATTCTATTAATAAAAAGTGAGAGTAAAGACATTTATAATGTTACAAAAGATTTCTATTTCAAATAAAAGCTGTTCTCTTGAACTTTCTATTAATCAAAGAATCCTGAAAATTTAAAAAAATAATCATGGTTTCCACAAAAACATTTTGCAGCACAACTGTTTTCAACATTGATAATAATAAGAAATGTTTCTTTATCAGCAAATTAGAATATTAGAATGATTTCTGAAGGATCATGTGACTCTGAAGACTGGAGTACTGATGCTGAAAATTCAGCTTTGATCACAGAAATAAATTTAATTTGAGCATATATTCAAATAGAAAACAGTTCTTTTAAATTGTAATAATATTTCACAATATTAGTGTTTTTACTGTATTTTTGATCAAATAAATGCAAAAAAAAAAAAAAATTAAATAAAAATCTTTCCAAAAATTACTCCAAACTTTTGTAGTCATGTACACTTACATTATGCATTTGGCAGAAGCTTATATCTACTGCATGTTTTTATAGTATGTAAAATAAGCTCTGTTCCAAAACCTAGACAACATTTTAAAGTCATCCTAGTGCTTTGGCTTTTCAAAAAGACATCAAAAATGACAAAGGATCACAGAATGCATTGCTTTAAATATAAATATTCTTTCGAATATACAGTGTTTTTCTATTTGACTCAATATTTGTGTGTGTGTTATGCTGATTAAAATATGACAGCAATAGCTTGCCAACATACTAAACCAAACTTTTATTTAGTTATACTGAAATTGAAAGGATGCTGCCTTAGGCAGTAGACAGTAAGGCAGCTCAGGTTTTGTATAAGCAGTCTGAAATATATATGAAATATTGATAGTTTGTTTCTGTTTCATTATATGGACATAAAACATTTACCATCCAGATATAGATCATTACGGCACCGTCTTGCAATTTGTGTAATATTTCTATACAAGGCAACAGCATAAGTCTGTGCAGAGCATGAAGTTCACTTCATTTCTTTCTTTTCACTCACACACACACACACACACACACACACACACACACACACACAGCCCTGGAATGTGAGGAATTCAACTAAAGCAAACAATGAACCTTCAGCTCTTGAATCTAATGAATACAACTCTTCTGCTGGGGGAAACACACACACACACACACACACACACACACACACAAACACACACACACACTCCAGCCGTCTGCAGCAAAAATACTCCCACATATGCTGGAATTCACTGAATGGAATTCAAATGGTATTATGATAGCGTCGTGCAATTTATTAGGCAGTGAACTGATTGAAGAAAGCTGTGAGTTACTCAAAGCTTTGCGTTAAGCTGATTTTACCATATAGGCAAACACCCTTGGAATTATGATTTTCAAAAATGGTGGGTAAAGCATTATGATAAATATATAAATAAGGACATTTATTAATAATAATTGGAGTAATCAATTCTTCTAGCAAGTAATGCAGTTCATTAGCCTGACTTTAGGCTGCCTATAATGGTGCATTAATATAAAATGTACACATAGGTGTGTGTTTAGCACAAAAGTTTTTTACAATGTGGCTCATGCGATCAGAATGTGGAGTCAGAACTATCTTTTCATATAAATTTGACTGAGCCAGACAATAGATCTATTTCTGTCTGGACGTTGTGAGAGTGTGTTCCCAAGCACAGTGTGTGAAATTCATCAGCATGCAGTCAGATCGGGAACTAGAGGTCTGTGCTGTCCCATAACTGCTGTAAGAGGGCCAATAATTACAACAGCACTTCCTGCTGAAGAATATGTGCTAAAGAACACATGGAGGCAGAACATATGGAGAACGTATGAAGAAGCTGTGGAAGTATTGGAGCTACATGTGTGTAGATTCAGTAGATGTACTTAAAAATCTTGTGCATTTTGCATGCATGTTTGTGTGATTCTGTAAATAACAGATGTATGTGATTTATATATGATCTAAGTTGCCATCTCATGGGTGTTACATTATTTTTATTGTTAGATGCTAACAGATTGGTGTATATAAAGACCATAACAATTTTCCGACCTGCCAAGTATGTTGATTCACATTATAATAGTTGTACAGTCTGTATTAAACTTATTTTTTGCTTGTTTTTGAAAAACAAACCTCCTTTAAAAAAAAAAAAAAAAAAAAAAAAAAAAAAGGCATCGCATTTAGGGTCTGATTATTTTATATTTATATTAACAACATGTGAAAACTAGCCATCACTTTCATTCATAAATTAATTTTTTATTAATTAATGTATTAAATAATTTAATAATACACTGTGTGCATAATTATTAGGCACGTTGATATTCTGACAATATTTTTTTTCCAAGCACATTTTACCAATTCCAAACCACTGCAACCCTGGAGTCTCCAGAATTATAAGGTGTCAGGTTCTCAGTTTTAGGAGCTCATTTTTAGTCAATCCTGCAAGACAGACTTTTCAGGAGAGGAGATGGAATAAAAATGAGCTCCTAAAACTTACTGCCAGATTCTGGAAGATCAATTCTTCAAACAGTGGTACAAGAGGATGTGGTGCTGGTCTTTCAAGAGTCACTCACGACTTATCTGTCTATAAAGCCTATAAAAAATTAGTCTTCATGTATTTCACAATACTTCAGCATGTTATTCTTATTAAGTGAGGGTAATTTTTTTTAGGATTTTTTACCCAAGCAAAGTCTCTGAGAACCTGACACCATGTAATTCTGGAGACTCCAGGAAGGCTGCAGTTCTGGAAAATGGTGGCGCTGGAGACTAAATGGTTCCTGATGGTTTTACACCTAATTCTTCACATTAATTCTTAATTCTTATGCAGTTAACATGTCTTTTCTCCTCCACCTGTTTTTTTCTGACCCCGCTGTCCCAGTGAGCATTTTGCTGTCCAATGGCCATGTCTTAACTTTGCAATTTCTGTATTGCATTACTTTTGAATATTTCTCATGGAGATTTAATATTTTTTGACTTTTCAGTCTGAGTTAAACCACTTTTTTGGCTCATTTTATCTGTAAAAGAAAACATGCCTAATAATTCTGCACACCTGAATATAAAGAGTTTTTTACTTACAGCCTTCATGGACAATTATATCACTTATTAATGATTAAATACACAATTAATAGTAGTTATTAAGATTGATGTGGTTTGGAATTGGTAAAATGTGCTTGGAAAAAAAAATATGATCAGACTATCAATGTGCCTAATAATTATGCACACAGTGTAAATTAATATAAATTACAAACTATCAGACCCCAATTGTGATATATATATATATATATATATATATATAAACACACAGACACATGAAATTTGCCATTTTTAGTCATTTTTAAGTAAAATGCAAATGTTTAAAATGCCTGTCATTCCCAAAACATAATAGGCTACTATTAAACTTAATATCCCATCTGAGATGTGATGGAGATGACAAATGTGCATGAAGTTTCAGAAAAATGACAGAATTCTCCTGTGTGAACTAAATAAATGCATTAAACTGGTGTGAAAGGTAATCGTTTTTTTCTCTGTGCACTGAGGATTTTACGCATTCATATCTCAATTATGATGCAATCACACACGGTCATTCATAAGAAACACCAAATATGTCCAGAAGTCAGCACATAATAGCAGCAGGAGTCAAACAGGAACACCACCCCCTGATGTCATCCGAAACCCGCATCTTCTTCCTGGGATTGGACTTTTTTTTTGCGCATTCCTGCCCTTTTTTTCCAGAATTCCTCGTTCTGCGGCTCCGCGAATCAGCGACGCGCAAATGGAAAGTTTGCGACAGATTTAAGACGCACAGAAGCTGATCCAAATCTGCGCTCTTGGTTTATTTAGAAACTCGCTTTTCCAGCCGGATTCGGTCTCTGTTGGGGTTTGTAGATCGCTCAGGGGGGTTGTATGAAGGTTTGGAGATGTCTGTGAAGTCTTTAGACGCCGTGAAGAGGAAGATCCAGTGTCTGCAGCAGCAGGCGGATGATGCGCAGGACAGAGCGCAGTTTCTGCAGACGCAGCTGGACAATGAACGAGATCTGCGGGAGAAAGTGAGGAAACCATCTTACCTTTCCACCCTTACACTCCTCTTTCTTTCTCTACTGCTTCTGTCTGCTGCTTTTCGCGCGTTTCGGTCCTCGCTGAACAGAAATGGTGGAGACCGGGGCTAGTTGTCACACTTTAGTGCATGCTTCTCACGGTATTTTAGCCTGATGCTACACAAACCGGGGCATGTTGTCACGCTGCCTGAAAAGTTTTTACTAAAAGACCAGTTGCACAAATGCTTTAACAGTATTTAAGTCTTAGAATTTTTGTGAATTTTATCCTCAAAACAAAAATTCCAGTAGGTCAGAGAACGGGGCTAGTTGTCACATTGTGTACGCCAGTGAATACATGCAGATATATATGAAACTTGGCTCCGTACAGGGGCATGTTGTCACACGATTACAGTGAAAATCTGCCTTTAAAAAAAAACAAAAACAAAAAAAAAACCAAAAACAACAACAAAAGTTTATTTATACTTAAATCTCAAAAAATAAATAAGCACCAAACAAAATATAACACAAAAATATCAAAGCATCGGCTAACAAATATTGTAATTAATAAATTGTATGCTATAACATTTAAAACACGTGACGACTTGCCCCAACCAGGTATTTTTTAAAATACCGTTGTTTTAATAACACATTTTATGGTTTAAATTAAAATCAACCCTCATTAAGGTTTAGAAACCACCGCTAGAGAAAACTAGTGTTTGTGTAATCAAGGAAACATGTCACGTGTTTTATATAAATTTTTATATATTTTTAAATGTTTAGTATAAAATAAAACTTTAATTTTACTATTACTGTTATTATTATTAAAGGTTTTATTTTATTTATTTTAAATGTTAACATTTTTATATAATGTTCATTACATAAAAAGGTTAACATTTAAAATAAATAAAATAAAACCTTTAATAATAATAGTAATAGTAAAATTAACGTTTTATTTTATTTTATGCTAAATATAAAAATATATATATACATTTATATAAAATATAAAAAAGAAAATTCAGATTACTTGTATATTAATATGTAAGATATAATATTTAAAAAACGTGTGTGTGTGTGTAATATTAAACGTTATAATAAATAAAAATATAGATTTTATAGATTATATAATATATAAAAATGTATAGTATAGTATTATATGTTATATTAATTTTTAAAGAATTTAGAATATTTTTCACCATGGTGTTTTAAAAAGATAAAACTGACCACTAATATAGCAGCGCAGCAGCCCCTTTGCTGGAAACTACTGTCCACAGTTAATCAGGGGCATGACGTTCTTCACATTCTCACTTCCTGTGTTATTTGTTGCTATGTGCTTTCACCAAACATGTGTCTCTTAGAAAAAGATGTCACAGATGCCCTTTTATCCATATAACTTTGTAAAGCAGATCCAAAACATCAGCAGATGCAGTGTTCTGAAATGACTACAGGAGACTCAGTCGTGATCTGGTTCCTCATCTCAGCTGAAATGAGACTCATTTACACACTCCAGTAAAGCATCAGCAGCTGATTTACTTTTGAATGGATAGAAGTAAATCTATGACTAACATTCCTCCTGTCTGTGTGTCTGTGGAGCAGCACAAAGGGTTAATTCCAAGTATAATCCATTAGGTCTCCTGATATTTGTGCAGTAAAGACCAAAAAGATTTTGCCGCTTTTAAAGACTCATAATGGTATGATAATCAGATGCGTGTTTGAGCACCTTATAAGGCATGAGGCCCACTCTGCTCTGTGTTAGAGGAAGTGGGCGTGGCCAGAGGAAAACTCTCATTCAAATGAGTGAAAGTGAAAGAATCAGCTTCACATGTGCTTACAGTTCTCTTTGTGTGTTAAAAAAACTACTGATTTCTCAGAGCTTAAACAGTTAGTTTAGCCAAAAATGGGAGTTTTATGAAATAAAAATGCTTTTAGTATCATGGAGACATGGAGATTATAGCTTTTTTTTTTTTTTTGTTAGTTTTATTTATATATATATATATATATATATATATATATATATATATATATAAAATATTAAATATTTTTTCTATTTTATATAATATTTTTGAATAATATTATTATTATTATTGAAATATGCTTTGATTATTTTAAATGTTAATATATGTATGTATTTATTTATTTATTTATATTAAAATATATTATAATACATTTTATATAATATATAAAATGTATAATATATATTAATTTTTAATGAATTTATAACATGTTTGGTTTATTAAAGAGGTGAAAAATATTTAGAAATATTAATTGGCAACTTGCTGAAATAAAATTAGTTTAATCTAAGCAGTGATATACTTCCATAATTTTTGTTAATATTTTGAATTAAATTTTATTTTATATTGTCTGTTTTCATTTTGATTATAGTTTTTAAAAATAGTAATTTTATTGGCTTTTACAGTAGTTTTAATTTATTTATTTTTTTTACATTTTTATTTCAGTTTTAGTTATTTTATTACTTTAAACTTGAACTTGTACTCTTATTGGCAACTGAGTGCATAAAAAATATTGAAAAAAAAAAAAATCAAAAAGACAAATGAGGTCAGTAAAGATTTATTTATTTATTTATTTATTTATTTATTTATTTTTAAGATTTGTAAATTTCTATTAGGTGTTAATCCTACAAGGATCTACAAAGATCTTATTGGATAAGCTGACATTTCTCTGTTTCTTATGTTTATGTTAGAATTTCCGTTTATCCCGTAGGATTTTAGCAGATTGTTTTAAGATCCAGACCAGTTTCTAATAGCATTCCTGTAGGATCTTTTGATCCTGCCTCATTCCTTCAGATTTCTAAGGATCTTTAAACTCTGTTTCTCTGTGTGTTGACAGGCAGAGGGAGACGTGGCCGCTCTGAACCGCAGGATCCAGCTGGTGGAGGAGGAACTGGACCGAGCTCAGGAGAGACTGGCCACCGCACTCCAGAAACTGGAGGAGGCCGAGAAAGCGGTGGATGAGAGCGAGAGGTCCGAACAAACACACACATACATCTGTGCACGTTAGAGTTATTATTCAACTAAAGCCGAAACCATTCATTAAACAAAGAAATTACTTGATTGTTACATTGTTACTTGAAATAAAATAAATGTTAACTGAAATAACATATAGTTATTTTATTTCAGCAAAATTTCTCATTTAATTTGATGTACTAAAATAAATAAAACTAAAACCGAAAGAAACATTCTAAAAACTAAAAAAAGACTATATAAACATATAAACAAGCTAATGAAAATGACAAAGTCAACAAAAATGACTAAAATGTTAACTAAAATTAAAATAAAATGGAAAATATCAAAATAAAAACTCAATTCAAAATTTAAAAACTATAGTTGAACTCTAACAACTATATAATATTTGAATTATCCACCTAATTATCGTTCCATCTGTGTACAGTGTTCTTGTTAACATAATGGTCAATTAACAAGAACACTTAAAAATCAAAAAAAAATTCATTACAGTCTATATTTTTACAGATTAAAAAAAAAATCCTTGAATTGGTACATTGTTACTTGAGATAAAATAAAACGTAAACTGAATATATATATATATATATATATATAAACTTTTATTTTATTTCAGCTAGTGGCCAAAGTACTAAAAAAAAACTAAAACTGAAATAAAAGTTAATAAAACCTAAATAGACAAAAACTAGCCAAATGAAAATGATAAAAACACAACTAAAATGACTAAAAAATATTTAAAGTAGATATTTACATAAATAATATTTAACTGAAATTAAAACAGAAACAGTAATTTAAGAATAAAAGCTTAATTCAAAATATCTCTAAAAAGTGTATTTGAAAAATAAAATCTATGCAATATTTGAATCATCCATCTAATTAGCATAATGTTAATAAGAACAGTTAGCTAAAAATCAAGTATTATTACCAGTCTGTTTAATTTTGATTAGCTTTATTTCAATGCAGATTTTTAAAAAAATGTCTTTTTTGAGATTAGCAGTCCTCTTTGTATTGTATATACCATCAGTTCACTGCACACTTAAAAAATTGTGCATTATTAATTAGATTTAATTCAAAATATTAACTATAATAATACATCAGTGAAACTAAAATAGCACTGGTGTGCATCAGTTGCACACTAAAAATCATGCATCATGAAATTGTTCACTAAGAACTGCTAATGGTGAAATGTATAACAAATCATGCATAAGATCTATTTATTTGTATTTTTGTGTTTTTTTTGTATCCAGAGGCATAAAGGTGATTGAGAATCGCGCGATGAAAGATGAGGAGAAAATGGAAATTCAGGAAATAGAGCTCAAAGAAGCCAAACACATCGCTGAGGAGGCCGACCGCAAATATGAAGAGGTCAGACACACACACTCTTCATACGGTTTCCTCTGTTGTTTGAGTCAGGAGCGGATCTGTGAATGTCCTCTGTGTGTTTGCAGGTCGCTCGGAAGCTGGTGATTCTGGAGACTGAACTGGAAAGAGCAGAAGAGAGAGCGGAGATTGCAGAACTGTTAGTACACTTCTTTAACTAACCCACAGACAAATTTAGTTAACCACAACACAACTTGCTGACCTACACTGAAAAAAATATGTAGAGTTTGCTTTAAGACTATTTTCTCTGGAAGCCCGCTTCAGCCACTGAATAAAAAATTGTGCAATTGTGAGAAATTTTTCAGAATTGTTCATTATAAAGTCAGAATTGAGGGATATATACTGTACTTGCAATTTCACAACTTTGACTTTATCTCACAATTCTGACTTTTTTGCGAGTTATAAAATCAGAATTGTGGGATATAAACTCACAATTGTGAGAAATTAAGTTGGAATTGCGAGAAAAAAAGTCAGAATACAAGTTTACACTAAAAAAATTTTTTTTTCAAAGTTGTAAATAAAGCAAAGATTATTGTAGTATGTTTTACAAGAAAATAGTATTTCAGTCTTTCTACTTCTTGTTTAATTCAGTGTGAATTTACCAACAATTTCTGAGTAAAAATTATGGTTTGTTTCTGCCCATGAATAAAAAAATAAATAAATAATTTGCGACTTAATCTCACAATTCTGGCTCTTTTTTTTTTTTCTCAGAACTGCATGAAATAAACCCGCAATCTTATAAATTTGTAGAATTGTGAGACAAATTTGTAACTGCAAGTTATAAAGTAAGCATTGCTTGATATAAAGTTGCAGTTGCGAGAAAAAGTCAATTGTTTATATCTCACAATTCTTGAATTCATAACTCGCAATTCTGATGTTTTTCTCATAATTCTTACTTTTTCTAGCAATTGCGACTTTGTCAAGCAATTCTGACTGAGTTTATAACTCACAATTACAAGTTTGAATTTTTAGAAAAAAGGCAAGATTGTGAGTTTATTTCATGCAGTTCTGAAAAAAAAAAAAGAATTGCAAGATGTAAACTCACAATTGCGCGAAAAAAGTCAGAATTGCGAGATTAAGTCGCAGTTACCTTCTTTATTTTTATTCAGGGGCAGAAACAAGCTTCCATAATTTTTACTCAGAAACTTGCTAGAATGTTTTGATATTTGTACTGGAAAACTAGACAAAAATACTAAGTAAGAAAATATTTTTTGTAGTGTATCACTGTATGATCAATATTGAAATGCAGAAAATTAGTTGCAAGCACAACAACACTTGATATAATTAAAATACTTTGTCAGGAACTCCCATTCGAGCTGTAATAAGATGAGGAAATACAGGTTCTTTATTGGCATTGATGATTCCATGAAGAACCTTTCCATTCCACAAAAGGTTCTTAAGAGTGGAAAAAGGTTCATTAGATTATTAAAATGTTCTGCACACTTAAATATCACTGAACACTGAAAGGTTCTTTGGGGAAGCTAAAACAGTTCTTCTTTGGCATCACTCCAAAAACACCCTTTTAAGGTGCGTTCACACCAGACGCAAATGAAGCGTTCTGTATTTTTAAGAGTCTACCGAATTTTTCTCTGTTTTTACAGTAAAGGAGGAGATCTGGAGGAAGAACTGAAAAACGTAACCAACAACCTCAGGTCTTTAGAAGCTCAATCAGATAAGGTGAGTCAGCTGACCAATGACCCATAATTCCACAGAGCAGAACGAATTTCTGTGTAAATTGTTCATAACGCATTCTGCTCTAAGCTGTTGTGTTGAAGTGAATGTGATGATTTACAAGTGAATAATTTGCACAGAAACTGGTTCTGCTCCTGTGTCATGAATGAGGCCATTGTATTGAACATGAATGCAGGACATCTGGGAAATCTGATCCATTTTAGCAAATTAGTGCTTTCAGTAGCTTCATTTCAGTGAACTGGTTCAAAAATGATTCATTTGAGTCACTTCTCAACAGTGAAGCCCCTGCTCATCATCATACATCATTTTCTTTAGTAGCAAAGTAAATGGTTGCTAAATACGGTTGTTATTAATTACAATATTTCAAATGCAATTCTATAATTTGAGGTGTTTTTATAAAACATGGAAGATTATAAAATAAACAGCATATTTACTCATTTACAGGCTTTAGTGTAGTTTGATTGATTTGTAGTCTAGCGAACAACCTTTTCAAAAGCATAGTTAGGCTTATGAACTTCTCAAAGAGAAAATTTAAATGCGTCACATTTCTTTCAAATTCTATGCAAATTCATCCACCACTGGGTAATATGGCTAATAAAACAATATATTAGTGTTTGTTCAGTGTTAAGCTGGTAAATCACACTTGGGCTGTTTATTTATTTATAAAATTATAACCTTGTCTGTTCAGTTTTAGTAGTATTTTTTTTTTTTATTGTTGGGTCTGTGCATTTATTATTGTATCAATGCATTTCAATACTTTTAACATTTTAATTTATGTAAGCAATACTGGCACCATGTTTCCACTTGATGTCCAGTGTTAAATCTGAGAGCAGTTGAGAACCAGCGGTCTGAATAGCCTTTTGCTTGTTTTCTGTCTGCAGTATTCAGAGAAAGAGGATAAGTATGAAGACGAGATCAAAGTTCTCACTGATAGACTGAAAGAGGTGAGCGAGTTTAACCTAAACCAGCTGTTCATTCTAATAGTTTTGCATGCAAGTCTTTCTTTCGTAGACCAGATGCATGCCATTCAGGCCATTCTCTGACCTTTTTGTTCTCTCTGCATTTTCCCCCGTAGGTTGAGACTCGTGCTGAGTTTGCAGAAAGGACGGTGGCCAAACTGGAAAAGACCATCGACGACCTCGAGGGTAAGCTGTGATTCAGTCCTGAGGAATTCCAGCTGATGACGTCACTAAAACCATCAGCTGGAATGAACCTTTGTCTCCTCTGACCGCGTGCGGTGGCTTTACGCCTCTTTTCATTGTACTGAAAGAACAGAGCTAACGGTGTAAGCCTGTTCGACCTGTTCAACTCGTCGTCTTAAACAGTTCTTGCAAACACCTGGAGAGGATGAATTGAAGCTGAATTGAACTAAATTTAGCTGAATAGTGACACTATTGTCTTCTGTAGAGCTCTTTATGACATCTTTGACAGCTCTTTATGACATGGAATATATATATAGTCTCACTCACATACAGCATATGTTTTGGAAATATTTACATGCATATACATTTATATATTTATATTATATTTTATATTATATATAAATATATTTTATATATAAACTTAACATATTTTTCTTAAATATATACATGCATGGATTTGTATTTATATATACATAATAAATATACACAGCACACACACATATATTATGTAAACAAAAACTTATTTTGGATGTGATTAATTGCGATTAGTGTTTGACAGCACTAATATATATATATAATATGTATGTATATGTAAAATCTTCTGTAGAGCTGCTTTATAGCAGAAAATTGAATTGGTTTCATAATTAATATTATGAAACAAATTATTCATGTATGTATATTTATTATTAATTGATAAATAAATCATTTTAAAATTAATAAAACATTCACATTATGTTTTTTATTATGTACAATTATCTTCTGTAGAACTGCTTTACAGCTGAGGTTGAATGTTTAATATTCAATGTTGAATAAATTGTAATTATTGGTTTATATATGTTGAAAATATTTATAAATAATTTAAAAATTAATAAAACATTACCATTGTTATATTCTAAGAACTAGTATCTTCTGTTGCTTTACAGCTGAAATTGAATTTTTCATAATTATTTCATAATTAATTAATATTAAATACATATTAAAATAAATATAAATATTAAATATATAATTGATATAATTTATTTAAAAAATAACTTAACGACATAATACTGCACTTGCACACATATAAATGCACAAAAAAATGAACAGATCGAAGTGTTTAGGATTACACCTTTTTCTTTTCTTTTTTTCTTTTTTTTTTACAGCATTTACTTCTTCCTTGCCCCTTTTCTTTTTCTTTTTCTTCTTTCTTTTATCTAGTGAGCTGCCTACCTAGACAGCATTTGTAGGCATTACTGTGCTGTGTTTTGTCCACTTGGACCTGTTGAACTTACTGTTTCCTTTCTTTTTCTGTCTATCATTTCCTGTCTCCTGCGTTCTCCATCCTTGGCCGAAACACCTGTCCTTTCTGCTCTTGACCTTTGACCTCCAGATGAAGTCTATGCTCAGAAGCTGAAATACAAGGCCATTAGTGAGGAGCTGGATCATGCGCTCAATGATATGACCTCCTTATAGATGCTTTTGTGTCAGCAGTGCTTGAGCTGAACATTATGAGTGCTAACTGTGATTGACAGCTCTCTCGTTCAATCAAGCGCTGCTGCTCTGCATAAACTATCCTGATTGGCTGTGCCTCTATCTCTCTTTCTCTGCTCACCCTTTCTTCCTCACTGGTGCCTTATGTTTTTTGGATTCTCTGAAAGTTTGATTATTCCTCTAAGATTTAATAAAAGTTTTTTTCTGCTCTTTGAACACTCTGTTTCATTTTCTTGCTTTAAAAAACATTAAATATTTCCTGCCTCTCTGATTTTGAGTCTTGTCTTAATCTTTCTCCATCTTTCTTGCTCTTTTCATAGAGAAACAAAATAATAAAGAAACACGTATTACCTTGTTTGTATTAGACGTGCGATAATTATATTTAAGGTTTTAATGACCCTCTTTTGTGTAATGTAATGCTTTCAATTACATTTATGCATTTATTTAATGTTTTTTTTTTTTAATTTTTAAAAAAACGTTTTGCTGCAAAATATTTAAATATATCCAAATATATAAGTAAAAAAAATCACTTTACATTTATGCATTTAATACAAAGTGACTTACAATAGTATAATAATAATAATAATAATGTAAATATTCATTTTAAATATATATATTTTTTTTTAAAAAATTTACTGCAAAATATTCATATATATGCAAATATGCATTTTTTTTTAAAAAAAAAATCACACTTACATTTATGCATTTTATCCAAAGCAACTTACAATAGTGGAATAATAATAATAATATTTTAAATATTTTAAATGTTAATTTTTAACTTCAACAATTTTTTTTTTAAATACGCATATATTATGATTTAAGAATCTCAGAGCTTATTGTATTTCTGTCTTTAAAAAGTTTTCTGCGTTATCTGTAAAAATCATTTTCTCTGTGGAGGCAAAATGCATGGGATTTTACATCCATGACCCAGCTGTGGTTTATAGCTTACTGGTTTAAAGCCTGGAATGAGCAGGCTTGTTATGCAATCAACACTTTAGAGAATCATGTTTAGAAAAGTGTCACAGATGTTTGTGTCTCTTTTTAAATCATCGTGCTGGTTTATTTCAGAGGATGTGGCTGAGGCAAAACAGCAGAACCTGGAGATGCATCAAGTCCTGGATCAAACGCTTCAGGAGCTCAATAGCTTGTGAGCAAACAAGAAGAAATCCATGAAGAACATTCCAGAATTTCTCATCCATTCCAGCAGTGTTTTTTTTTTTTTGTTTAGCTTTTCATGTTTTGTATAAGTTATGTTATTTCCATCCATTATTTTCTATATTTTGGTTTGCAATTTTCTGATTATTTCCTAATGCACCTATTAGTCCATTAAACAATAAATAACGTCTTGTTGTTGCCATTTGTCCCATTTAAATACAACTTCCGACACCATATGTGGCATAAAACCAAAATATGCCTTTAATGGTTATGTTTTTAGACTTAAAAAATTATTATGACCCATCTCTGCATGTAAGAATGTTTCACTTTTTCAGTTTTTTAAATATCTGTCTTGGTACTGTTTTATTTATTTCTTTTGAATGAACATAAAGGCGGAAAGTATACTTAAAACAGTAGAAACGCAACAACAAAAGGTCAAAAAGCAATTAGTACATCACATTTTGGTAGTGATGTTAGGGAAATGTATGCAAATGTATCAAAAACAAAGTTGTAAATGCGTTATGTATTGGAACACAGATTTCTTGGACTATTTTTGGCATTAAGAAATCTTTATTAGTTTGTCGTTTATGGGACCATTTTGTACCCTTGATGCTGCAAGGGCTATTTTCACTGTGGTTTGATGTTTTTTATACCTGTTAAACTAAAATGTTTACTTTACACACCACACCAATCTATGAGAATTATTATTTTTAAAAAATAAATAAGTTAAATTTGGCAGATACGTCACAGAAAAGTATGAAATTATATCTTATAAAAGAAGATGAAGCCTATTTTAGGATCAAAGACTTTTTTTGTTGTTGTTGCATTTTTACCTTATTTTCATAAATATTCCACCTCAATTTCTCTTTATTGTATTGCCAATAAATAAATAAAAAATAATAATAATATTTATACATACATAATATATACAAATAAATACAAACGTTTACATTTAAATATTTATGAATATAAAAATTGTTTTACATTAATAAACAAAGAGCTTGACTGTCAGGAAAATAATCCACAGGCTCGAAGCCAAGACTCATGAAGGAATTTGACCGGCCCCACACACACTAATTAGTAATGACCTTGAGGCACAGACTTGCGTCAGTAATGAAGGTATGAGGTCTTGTATTAGTTCAGGAAGCACGGTTTACGAATCACACTACGGCGAAGGCTTAGCTTATGAATATTAATCGTGTATTCTGACGTGCGACGTGGCCGCTACGACAGCTGGCGATTGAACGAATTCTACTACGACGAAGGTATATCTTATGAATATTAATGACGCTACGTGCCCGAACGTTCCAGGGAGTACGTCAGTTTGACCTCATTAATATTTATTTACGCAGCCTTCGCCGTAGTATGATTGGTCAGTTCCTCGCTGCTTTGCGGATTCTGCGCTGTCTGCTGAAGTACCGGGCGGGATTTCCGCAATACATTCAGTATGGCGAAGACCTACGATTATTTGTTTAAACTGCTGTTAATCGGGGATTCCGGTGTCGGGAAGACCTGTGTGCTGTTCAGATTCTCGGAGGATGCCTTTAACTCGACGTTTATTTCGACGATAGGTATTTATGTCTCTGTTTTATAGGTTTTATGCTCGGGTTGTTTATGAAACGTCAGTCTGTGCTAACGGCTAAGCTAATGGACTAGTAACTGTCTGTTAGCTCTTCTTGAGTTTTTGTGGTTTGTTTTGTTTCTTAACTTTGACAGTTTTGCTGGTGTTTTGTCTTTTAATGGATTATTTTGTGCGCTAATTAGATGTCTATTTGATGAACGTTTCTACTGGTTAGCATCTAGCTGTTCTGACAGAATGATTCAGATACTAAAATGATAGATTTGCTTTTCTTTTCTTATTTTGTAAACTACAATATCAAATAACTAGAATCATTAGGTGAATATCCAATTAAAATGTTAAAATAAATTAGATACCTGTTAGCCAGTAGTTACCTGTTTCACACATTGTAAGTTGTTTAATTACTGATATAATAATATGCATGTCCATTGTCATTTAAATAGTTTAACATAAAACTGTTACTGTGGTAGTGCCTTGGTACAGTTAACGTTATGCTGATATCAGATGGTAATGCCACTGTACTTTGATGGATACCATGGTGCTTAATGATTACGATATGTGTTTACCATGGTAAACCAAGTTACTTTATATAATTTAACTTCCAAAACAGTGGTATGAACATTCGTTACATGTTCAAGAATGTGACATTGTCATGGTAAGTTTTGAGTGTATTGATGTAAATGGAGCATTTTCTTAATTAATTGCTCTGTTAAGATCAGTTATAGCTTTATGATCAATCAGTAATCTATCATTTTTAAATGATATGCTTACTGCTCATGCTTATGTTTTTATAACTTTGTATTATGAAAGGGTGATAAATGTCTAGCTTGGATGATGTTTGGTTTATTTATATATATATATATATATATATATATATATATATATATATATATATATATATATATATATATATATATATAGCATGTGTTCATGTGCATAATATAGACATGTATTTGCTTTTTATGTATAAAAATAGTGTGATGTTGTAAGTAGACACATTTGAAAGAGACACTGTATTGGGCTTGTTTTTCAGCCTTTGACAGTTGTGCAGTTACGTATTTTCTCTTCCAGGTATCGATTTCAAGATCAGGACAATAGAACTAGATGGCAAGAAGATAAAGTTACAGATATGGTGAGTTTCTAGTCGTCTTTTCCTTCTAGTGTCACTCTCAGCACTAGTTGAACATTAGCAAATGGCTGGAATGGCATGGGTGATTAGTTTTCTTGAGAGTTTTCTGAAGGAGCCGCTGTTTGACTAGTGAAACCACGACCAGTTTAATTTCTCCTTTACATAGCAGCGCGTGTTAGTGGTTGACTTTTGTCATTGTTCTAGTAAGGAGGAGGTCATCTTCCACTTTAAATGCATTGCAGCATGGCCGCAGTTACAACACTGATATTGTTTGATATTTACAGGGACACGGCAGGACAGGAGCGATTCCGAACGATCACAACGGCATATTACAGAGGTGCAATGGTAAGAAGATGCTGAAGTATATACGTTACTGTCCTTTGTATGATGAGCTTCAGGTCTGTCTCGCCGGTTGACCCTCATGATGTGTTCTGGTCATTGTGAACTGGAGAGGATTTTCTTTTTCCAGAACAAAGTAGTTAATGTTATTGCATTAGACCAAAACCTACTGACACTCGGTATAATTACTTCCCAAAAATATTTGCCCCCGCCGTCACCTTGTTACACATGGTGTTCCTGGTCAAAAATGCTTATACATTTCTCATTATGCTATGTCATTACCAAATATTGCATTCAACTTGATTTTTTTCAGTAACACAGATTTTGTATTTCTTTTTGGAACTGATTGATTGTAGGCCTGTGATAATTGCGAAAAAAACAAGTTTGAAACCCAAATTTAGTGATAATGAGTTTTACAAGCAGTCTTTAAAAGGCTAGACATTTTTGAATTAGATAAAGGATTTTCAGCACAGCACAGGGTTAAGAGTAATAACACTTCTGCTGTTGTCTTCCAAATTGCTGTTTTGTGCACACTTGTGATTTATCTTGTGCTCTGATTTCAGGGTATCATGCTGGTTTATGATATTACTAATGAGAAATCATTTGACAACATCAAAAACTGGATCCGAAACATAGAGGAGGTGAGTGTTTCAGTGCCCAATTTATCTTCAGATTTCAAGGCTTCTGCTGTGTGCAGCACTTGCATAATATACATAATCATCAGGACTTATCTGCATTTTTTTTATTCAATAAAATGTTGTAATATAAATAATTACATAAAAAGTTAATGTAGTACAAAAAGTGAAGCATGGGTTCAATTCTAATAGAAATGCATGAACTGATAAAATGTTTAAAATGATTTAAATGCATTGCATTTCACTTTGGATAAATGTCTGAAAATGCATTCATGTAAATGTAAATATTTTGCACCTATTTATTTTTTAAATATAAAATAAACATTGACATGTTTGGCCATTGCATCTCACTGCTTTTTGTCTCTAGCATTTTCCAGCGTAAGTGTTGTGCTTATAATACAACATGTCCAGTAAATAATAGTTTTTGAATATAAAAGCATATGTTATGTGAACTCTTATTATTGTTGTCTAAACTACCAGTAACCTAACTATTAGTCATTCAGACTAGTCAATTCTGAAAATGTGTAGTCATTGCACATCCTTACCAATAATGGTTGCATATTCAACGGCAAATGATTACAACTCATGTTCTTGTATGTTTTCAACCCAGCATGCATCAGCGGATGTAGAAAAAATGATTTTGGGGAACAAATGTGACATTAATGAGAAGAGGCAGGTGTCTAAAGACAGAGGCGAGAAGGTGAGCAGACCATGTTCCTTTACAAAGCTCGATGATCTCTTATACCCTTTTTCTTTCCCAAAAAACAGTTTGCTAGTGTAATATTATTTAACTTTCATTGTATAAGACTCTACAGCAATGATGCCACCTTCCACAAGAATGTGTTTAGTTAATGATCTACCTGCATCACCACGAATGGCTAGATCTGCTAAACAGTCTGTAATCATCCAGAGAAATCATACTTGTATTTTATATAATGGAATCTGCATGTACTTGTTTAGCTGGCGTTAGAGTACAGCATCAAGTTCATGGAGACGAGTGCGAAGGCTAATATCAACGTTGAGAATGTAAGTGTAAATGGCTTTTATGATTAATCCTCGTTCCATTTCCTTATATCTGCAGCAGATTGAACATTTAAAGGTCTAATCAAGACATAATGTTTTCTGCTCTACTCGCAGGCATTCTTAACGCTCGCCAGAGACATAAAAGCAAAGATGGACACGAAATTGGTGAGACTTTCCCTTTCTGTGATTTAGCTTTGTGCAAAAATGAATTTAGATTGAAAATTGGGTAACACTTTACAATAAGGTTTCTTTAGTTATCATTAGTTAACTGCACTAGTTAACATGAACTAACAAAGAACAATATTACTACACTATTTATTCATCTCAGCATATACTAATGCATTTTTAAGATCAAAAGTTGTATCTGTTAACATTAGTTTATGCACTGTGAATAACAAACATTTGTATTAACTGACATTAACAAAGGTTAATATTTGCTGTAAAAATATCTGTTCTTTGTAAGTTCATTAGTTAATACATCAGTGTTAGAGACAACTAGCATGTGAAACAGTATGTAACAAACATTTTAAACAGTAATATGCATGTCACGTGATCTGTGTTACATGATTAATCGATTGCTATGCATTTATCATCTTGGAAATAAGTTGATTTTGCATTGTCAACTTTTGGATGTCTTGTTAAATAAATTAAATTGTAAATAATGAAAATTTTGATATCACTTTGCTTAAGGCCTTTATAGCATTTTTATAGCATTAATGTACGTTGAATTGCATTATACATTTTCATAAATGATTGTAACCAAAGTTAAAATGCATTGTAATATTTGAAGATACGTTTTTACATCTGAAATTGGTTTTGTCTTTTTTTATATGCATTATATTTTCTCAAGGTGCAACAATGAATAGATAAGTCTTATAATTGTCTAATTATTAATAAGATCATACAGTGCACTGAGGCATAATATATGCATTATAATACTTTATTATTTAATTAATAATATTATTTATATATGAAGGCTTCAAGTAAAGTGTTACCACAATTTTCCTTTTGAATGAATGAATCCAATATCCCATGCTCAGTATTGGCACAATTTCTGGCTAACTAGAGTTGGCAGTAATAAAGTGAGAATCTTGAGTCTGAAGGTTTTTTTTTTCTTTGCTCACACAGGAGGGGAACAATCCTCAGAGCAGCAACCATGGAGTGAAAATTACCACTGAACAGCAGAAAAAGAGCAGCTTCTTTCGCTGTGTGCTACTGTGAAGACCAAGGCCTTACTGTCCGCCACCCGTGGGCTGGACACGACTGGACTATGCTCTCCCTCTTAGCACTCCTCCTCCTTCCTCTTTTATCCCACCTCTCCTTTTCTGTCACACTCTTCTTCCAGCCCTAGGGCAGTCGGAGTTCCTGGCTCCTCTTATCTTCTTCCATTGACAGATTAGCGATGCCACATCCTCTCGCTTATGACCCTTCCCCGACGAAACTGTGGTGGGAAAGCATTGGTTCTACAAGTCAAGGTGAAGACCTGGGTGCTGATGCATCGTTGCAATCATTCCAGCAGCAAACGTGCACCTAAAGAACATCCCACATCTTTGTTTCAATCGCTCGTTTTGAGCGCACAACTGCCAAAATTGATCCATTCCTTCGTGGCGACCTGGAAGCAGTCGTGATTCTGGGTCAGGCCGCAGAGCGTGATCTGATATTGAGCCGGTTTGAGAGTTACGTGGGACTTTCTTTATCATTCCATTTTATTTTTGGCCCTCATGCATTCTTCGACAATCACATGACCTTATTGTAAGTAGAGGAATATTATAACCCACCTCTTTTTCCTTTCTTTCATTTAAAAAAAAACAACAAAAACAAACATTTCGCTGTTTTTGTCCCCAGTTTTATTTTTCAGACCTGTTACGCAAAAGTGTTGCGTTCGCAAACTTGGTGCAGTCAAGGTTTCATTTTAAACGAATGAAGATCCTGCTTTTTATTCATCAAGACATGTTTGCTGCCTCGTTAAAACTAACCTCCCTTTTTTTTTTAACATGCACACAAAGCTATTTCCAAATAGTTCAGTTTTTTATGCAGTAGTGCTAGCTTTTGTTTTAAAATTCCTTCGAATAAATCCAAAACTCAGGTCTTTCTTTTATTACGACCTGAAAACGGCCCGACATGAAAGAGTTCTTTAATTTAAAAACACTTGAATTGAATCGACTAGTGTGATCAAATGAAACTGACACGTAGCCCTTGATAGGAAGTGAAAATCCTGAGTTTGTAGTATTAACAAATATGTGTAACCAAAAGCAATGAGAAAGGGTGACTGTAACCTGAAAAGCAGAGCTATACTTGAGAAAGCACCTCCCGTATACAGAAGTCCATGCACTTTATCAGTATCTTTTGTGTTGTGTAGTTTGTGCCAAGTGATAGTTTTGCATCATAAAGACAGGGATTTTTACATGGTTACATGGAGTATGACCTGCCGAATTCATATTCGTTTTGAGATTAAGGCGTTTTCATTCCCCCAAACATTTTCAAGGAACATTTCTACAAGTCTTGCGTTATCAGTTATCCTGATAGTAAGCCAAAGCTGGTTTTATGCATTGGCTGCTATTGGTGCAGTTTGAATAAATAGTCTTCTATCAGTTGTGTTTTGTTAATTTGTTCATATTTCTCATGTATTATAAACGGACTGTACATGTAGCATCTGAATTACAGTCCTACAGCATGTCAGTCTTAATTAGTTTGGGTTGCACAGTGTAAAAACAAACAGATTTGGTTCATATGACTAGGATTAACTACCCAGAATACAGTAATCCACCATTCCTAGGTTCTGAATAGTGTGTTGTCATAAGCACATGCTTATAATTAATGCAAGAAATGCAATGCTAGAGAGTTGTACTGCCCTTCAAAAGCAAACTGCAGTTGGATATGAGAGTCAAACCCACCTGTCACAAGAGACCTTTATTTTGAGAAAATTTGTAGTTTTTCCTTTGCACCGCAGTATACTCAAATGTACATTTTGTAGTCATATTGTAAAATGAAACATGTCAGTTGGTGCAGTTGTGTTCACCAGCAATAGGTCAGGAAACTTTACCTAAAGCTTCAGCACCCATTAGATTTAAGTGGGGAAAAAAAAAGAAAAAAAAGTTAGCGAATCTCACAAAACCTGACAAGAACACATTCAAATTTCACCCCAAAAACCAGTTCATTTTGCAGTTTATTTTCACGACAAGCATGTGTTTCCATGAATAGAATCTGATTCTTATTACTGTAAGTATATACATAAAGCTGTTTACGTATCAGGACAGTGTGTGTTTTACCAGCTTTTAAAAAATAAAAATAAAATCATTGAAGTACATTTTTATTTAATTTTTTACATAATGAGAATTCAGGAAGTGAATTGTCATGAAAATGTCACAAAAATGTTCTATATATATTTCATATGATTTGGGGTGAAATGTGACCTGAATGTGTTTTTAAGAGATTAAAAGGCTAAGAAGCACAGTGTTTGACTGTTTTCGAGGCAGAGGTGCATGAAATTCTCTTCTTGCAATATGGCACATCCTAAAAATTGCCACTTTCCTTTTCTTTTTCCAAGCTTAATTGTCGATCAACTTGAAATGACTTCCTGTTTGCACCTTGTTCTCTTTCCACTTCAAGGAGATGCTGTTTTGGGTTCATATTTGCGTTAGAAGCTGTATGTCGGTGTAACAGTATATATCTTCATCTGTACCCACAGCATCTTTCTCTCCCTGTCCAATAATGTCCCCCAACTTGCCGTTTGTCTTAATAACTAATACTTGATCTTTCATTTTGGATCTATGCATCATGAAGGTGATACTGTTGACCTCCTGTATGTTTTGTTTGTGTGTTTATTTTCTATAGACGTCTTGTACATTGTCTGTTCTGAGCTTTAGAGGACAGTCTGCTGTTTAAAACTTGTTAATGGACCTCAGACAAAATTTAATCTGGCCTTAGGGTGTTTTAAAGTGATCAAATAAAATGCAAAAACAATATAACAGACAGCTGGCAAAACATTTTTATTTGATTTGCAAACAAACCGAGTGGAAAAGAACATTAGCAAACAGGTACCGCTTTCTGTCTTAACAAACGGCTTTGCAGTCATGTTTATTGAGCAGTGATACGTACGTCTGTCGATCTCAGTTTTTGCTGTTTAGTTTGTCTTTCTCGTATTTCTTGATTTGAAACGACTGTCATCCATATCATTTACAGATTCTTTTTATATGACCATGTTTTCATTTGTCGATTGTGATGTAACTGGGGAGATCGGTAAATTACATTTTGGTATAAAAAAGAAACAATTGTAAATAACTCTAAAAAGAGATCTACTTAAATTGTACTGTACTTTCTAAAAACATTGAAAAACTGATCTACAGTTTTTGTAGATATCTGTACTTTTGATTTATTAAAATAAGATTCTTTTAAGAGATGGATTTGTGTGTGTGTTTAATATTGACGGATGAATTATTTTCAGGTGTTGATTTGCTGTCGGCCATCCAAAAAAAAAAATAAGCTTTACTTCTCAAGTACATTTTTGTCTTGTTTTTGTGTTTAAGAATCCTTATATTCTAGTATATTTTTTAAACATTAATATTGGATATACATTCTTCTTATATTTGTACGGGTGCCTTCTTTAAATAAATTGGTCTAAATCTAAATTGGTAATGTAAGCCAACATCTGTACCTGACTTCTGAATCTGCAGCAAAAGATCTTACATCTTCTTTAGAAAGTGATTTTCCTGTCGTTCAGTGTCCAGATGATCTTCATATCCTGATGTGGAAGGTGCTAGAAGAGAGAAGATCAAGACATTTTCAGGGTGAAAACATAAAAAGCCAGCTCTTATCAAAATCATCTGTATACTGTTGATTAGTCAATGTCAAATGTGTAAAAATGAAACCATTTTCAATAAGAAACTGCTAAATTTTACGAATAATTCCAAATAAACAAGTAACAGAATTAAATGTGAACTTTTGATGTAGAAAGGCTAAAATTGTATTTCCTACAAAATGTATTCCAATAATCTGTTTTATTTACAGTCATGGCCAAAAAGAAGGATCAAAGAAGGCTGTGAAAATTAATCTGCATTGTTAATCCTTTTGATCTTTTATTTTTAAAAAATCACAAAAATCTAACCTTTCATTGGATGATAATAATTTAAAATGGGGGGAAATATTATGAAATGAATGTTTTTATTTAATACACGTTGGCCACAATTATTGGTACCCCTAGAAATTCTTATGAGTAAAATATCTCTGAAGTATATTCCCATTCATATTCACAATTTTGAGCACTCCAGGGCATGAACATGAAATTATCCAGCCATGGCTTCCTGTTTCACAGAAATATAAATAGGAGGAAAAACAAAGCCTAAATTCCTTTAATCATCCATCACAATGAGAAAAACCAAAGAATATATTTCTGATGTGCAGCAAAAGATAATTGAGCTTCACAAATTAGTGAAGTGGCTTTAAGAAAAGAGCTAGAGCAGTGAAAATTCCCATTTCTTCCATCAGGGCAATAATTAAGAATTTCCAATCAATATAAAATGTTAGGAAACTGCCAGGAAGAGGACGTGTGTCTATATCGTCCTAATGCACGGTGAGAAGGAGAGTTTGAGTGGCTAAAGACTCTCCAAGGACCACAGCTGGAGAATTGCAGAAAATAGTTGAGTCTCAGGGTCAGAAAACCTTAAAAAAAAAAAAAAAAAATTGTCAAACAGCACCTACATCAGCACATGTTGTTTGGGAAGGTTTCAAGAAAAATTCTCCTAGCTCATCCAAAAACAAACTCCAGCATATTCAGCTATCAGACACGACTGGAACTTCAAATGGGACTGGCTTCTATGGTCAGATGAAACTAAAAAATGAGCTTTTTAGCAGCAAACTCTCAAGATGGGTTTGGTGAACACAGGGATAAAAAGTACCCCATGTGTACAATGAAATATACTGCTGTATTTTTGATGTTGTGGGCCTATATTTCTGCTGAAGGTCCTGGACATCTTGTTTAGACACATGGCATCATGGGTTCTATCAAATACCAGCAGATAAAAAATCAAAAAGTGACTGACTCTGTTAGAAATCTTATAATGGGCCATGTTTGGATCTTCCAACCGTGCAATAATCCAAACACAAACCTCAAAAACAACACAAAAATGGGTCACTGAGCACAAAACCAAGCTTCTGCTATGACCATTCCAGTCCTCTGACCTGAACCCTATAGAAAATGAGCGGGGTGAACTGAAGAGAAGAAGCACCAACATGGAGCTGGGAATCTAAAGGGTCTGGAGTGATTCTGGATGAAGGAATGGTCTCTGATCTCTTGTCATGTGTTCTCTAACCTCATCAGGCATTATAGGAGAAAATTTAGAGCTGTTAAACTGGCAAATGGAGGTTTCAAAAAGTGTTGAATAAAAGGGTGCCGTTAATTGTGGCCAATGTGTATTAGAGAAAAACATTTATTTCATAATGATATTTCCCCCCATTTTAAATTCTTATTATCCAATGAAAGGTTAGATTTTTGTGAATTTTTTAAATAAAAGATCAAAAGGATTAACAATGCAGATTAATTTTCACAGCCTTCTTTGATCATATTAACCAAGGGTGCCGATATTTTTGGCCATGACTGTACAACCTCAAAAATTTTTTATAGTACAGCAGAGTCAAGAATTAACAGTAGCTTGTGGCAAAAATGTCACTGAAATTCAAAATGATTTAATATTATATTACGTCTAGGCCTTGTTATAAATGTTATACATACAAAATGTGATATTGATTTTATTTAATTGGTGAAACCACCTATCAATAGGCTAGATTCTGATTTCTGATATCTGATTTAAAGAATGACAGCGATTTTAAATTGTTAAAAAATAAACCCTCATAAAAGTGAAAAATGCCCCTGAAAATCAAAACGAGGGGGCAAATGTTGGTCTTTAATGGAAAAGCATGTAGACCCAACAAAACAACATATTAATGTCATAGATGCTGAAGCAGAGTTTAAGTGGTATTAAACCAGGATATTCCTTTAAAATGGTAAAGATGTGCTTAATAATTGCCTTGGTAATAAACTGAAATTTGTTTAACTAAAGCGCTAAAATTACGAAGTGGAAATAAACAAAAATTAAAACGTCACTAAAACCGAAACATAAAAATGAATTAAAACTTAATAGTAACATAAAATAATAAAAAATACTAAAATTACTAAAAAATTAAGCTAAAATCAAAAACTGAAAATATTAAAATAAAAACTAATTAAAAAAAAAAAAACTATAGTAGCATATAAATACAAAAATAATCCTGATTTGAAAGGACCAGTGTTTTAGTATCACTGAGATATTATAATTTTTATTAATAATTTTAATATTTTGATTTAGCTTTTATTTTATATTTTCAGTTTTCATTTATATTGGTAATATATCTATATAGTTTTTCTTATAGTATTGTATTATTACATAGTATTTTATTTTGATTTTAGATTTAGTTATTTTAATACATCAAATTAAACTAAAAATGAGAAATGTTGCCTTGGCAACTAGTTGAAATAAAATACTTTTTTATTGAATTTCAGTTAAAGTTTTATTTCATGTCACAAATTGTTTTAGTTTTAACTGTAATAATCATGTTCCAAACCAAACATCAGATTAAGGGATTATTTATTAAATTAAATCCAAAGCATCATTCTCTTACAGTTTTCATTCCAAACTGGTTTTAACAAACCCCTCAAAAGGCTGCTAACTCTATGTAGAATCAAAAGGTTAAGCATCATTTACAGTGTGTAGTTGTTACCTGAGGAAGTCAGGCGCTCTCACTATCATGTGCTGGAAATCCTCTAGGGACAGACGGCCGTCATTGTCCAGATCAGCTTCATCCATCACCTTCTCACACACCATCCTCACCTCATCCTCGGTCAGCTCGTTACGCGTCAGTTTATTTAAGGTTTTCTCCAGATCTGATTTACAGATGAAGTCATCGTTGTTGAAGTCTAGAGGGAAGAACGAGGGTACGCTGTGTAAGAAAACACTTCTGTTGGTGCTGTTAAAATTATTTAATTTGTGTTTAAAATTTAGTTTAAGCTACCAATAAAATAAATTAATAAAGCATTTTAATGTAGCTTTTAAAAAGCACTAATCATGTAGAAAAGCATTTGGATAGCAAATAAAGAAAAGAAATACTGTAAATAATGTTGTATTTATCACTAATAGTTAGCACATTCACAGACCCCAAGGCATTTCACAATGCATAGCCAAAAGAAAAATTATTTACAGATTTAATCATTTATTGACCTATTTATTCTTACTTTTTACTATTTTAATCATAAATTAAACATTTTTGTCTAAATTGTATTATTTAGAATAATTATAATATAAATTAGAATATATTTTCAATCTTTTTATTTTATTTTTAGTATATTTTATTTATTTTATATGGGGCACCTATGAGAGTCCACCACACTTTGTTTTTAATATTCTCTACATTGAATCCTTCGGTGCGTTGAGTCTGAATGAGATGCATAATTTCAGCATAGTCTCTTGTTGAAATCATTGTTCTCTATTGTTTGAGAGCGTTATCATTTACCCCGTGTTAATGTTGCATGAGTACAGAGTTTTTTCTGATGACAGCAGCAGATCAGATTATCAGAGATCTTTTATTCTGTTGTTTAATTAGACAGCTGTATGCTTTTCATAGGTAGTTCCCTCTTTAATGAATGTTTGAATTATTGATATTCATATGTCAGTTAAGGTTCTGCTGGTTCATCTCTACATGAATAGTAACAGAAAATTGAGGTCATAGTATCAAATGGTTTCGTGCGCTGCCAGAACAAATAGATTTATAACCTCATGTACTTTCCAGGGTTATTATTGTTAACTAAAACTATTAAAAACATTTGTGTCAATTGAAACTAATTTAAAATTATATATATATATATATATATATATATATATATATATATATATATATATATATATATATATATATATATATATACAAAAAAGACAAAATAATTAATAAAAACTATACTAATATATAAATAATACTAATTAAAATTGGTCCTTTCAAGTAGAACATCAGTGTAGGTGATTATTTATTATCCTATTACATCCAAAGCATCCTTCTGTGACATATTTTCAACAATTACTCAATAAATTACATGATTAAAGAAAAAAAAATGAATGAACTTGAGATTTCGATTTTCATTAAAAAGGAGAAACTGCCTTTGCGTGTTTTTTTGTTTGTTTGTTTATTTTAATAAACACTTTCTTAATGAATTAGTTGCTTTTAAACATTCTTTATAATGTTTTTAAAAGATTCATGAGTTTTGGTAACATGACTGGGAAAAATGTATCAATCTTTCGCTTAGTAACCTTGTAAAAAATATTATTTGATTATTCAGTGTTGAACAAAGTGTAAAAAAATTCATTCCAAATCAGTTAACTCACCAGTTTAGCTAACCCCACAAAGCGCTGATTGTTTTTTATATAGAAGCAAAATGTTTGTTTAAAACTGACCATAGATTTTAAAAGCGTAATAGGCCTTCAGGTCCCGTGGTGCCATTTCACTCAGCACTGAAAACATGTCCAGAAAGTCGTCCAGAGTCATGTTTCCTTCTCCATCCTCTGAGAAAACCTCAGCGATCCTCTGCCTGAACGGATTGTCCTACATAAAACACAACATTTTCTTAAATAAAACCCTCCAAAATAACCTAGACCACAAACTGTTGGTTCTAATTCATATGAATTCATAAAATCTCATTCTTTCGTTTCCGTATGATCTGCTTACGCCTCAGTGACGGTTATTTTTAGGGGCGGGGTTTGGGATGGACTTTTTTCTAAAAATCGTATGTTTTCGATTCACGTCGTACAAATTCATAGGAAATTGCCATCTTGAAAACCATTTTTATACTCTTTTTGATAGTTTTGTATATAAATCGTTATAGATCGTCTTTACCTGCTTGAGTCGATTACAAGGTGCATGTGCAATAAAGAGATGCTTCGTGGTTGAAAACGACTGAAAACATCTGAAAGTTTTGTTTCCTACAGTGGATTTTAAGTAAATATCCACCTCATCCAGCGCTGTTTTGTTCTTTTTGTTTTCTGTTTCTGTTTGTTTCGCGTTTTGATATCGCGTTCGGGGGGGTAAATATCACGTTATCGGGGTTGCTTCAACCCTCGGACACGAAAAACAACCCGCAGCAACAGTGTTAAAATGTTAGTTCACCCAGAAATGAAAATTAATGAGTCATTAATTACTCACCCTCATGTTGTTCCAAACCCGCATGACCTTTGTTCGTCTTCGGAACACAAATTAAGATATTTTTGATGAAATCCGAGAGCTCTCTGACCCTCCGTAGACAGCAATGCAACTGCAATGTTCCCAGGCCCAGAAACGTAGCAAGGACATCAGTAAAACAGTCCACGTGACATCAGTGGCTCAACTTCAATTTTGCGAATCTACGAGAATACTTTTTGTGCACAAAGAAAACAAAAATAACAATTTATTCAACAATTCTTCCGCCATTTTGAGAGTACCACGACGCATGCGCATGCTTTCCGCAGAACGTAATCAACGTAATCAGCGTTCTTTATGCTCAGGAGCTGAAAGTAAACAACACTGATTACGTTGATAACATTCATTGCAGTTGCAACATTGCAGTTGCGTTGCTGTCTATGCAGGGTCAGAGAGCTCTCAGATTTCATCAAATATATCTTAAAGTGCCCCTATTATGGGTTATGAAAGGTTCATATTTTGGTTTTGGGAGTCCCCAACAACAGGTTGACATGCATGCAAGGTCAAAAAATACTTTCATTTTCTTATAATTTGCATTTATTTTTACCTTATTTGCTCAACGACTCCCAAACGATTCTTAAACGATTCATTTTTCCAAACCCCTCCTTTGCCTGACGCTAATCTGCGGTGATTGGTCGATTTCATTTAAAGCAGTGTTTGTGAGCTTTTAATGCTCCAAAAGCGGCACCTAGTGGCAAAGAACGAATTTGCAGTTTCATTCAGACCAACGCGAATATCCACGTTTTCCCAGGACTGCGCGCGCAACAAGTGGGCGGGCAATATGCTAATGTTTCATTTTGAAACGACTCGTTTCTATCCCTGCGTCCCAATGTGCATACTATCCACCCTATCTGCCCTAAATAGTATTGAAAATAACTAATATCACATAGAATTTAGAATGGATAGCGTGCACATTGGGACACAGGCAATGAGAGTCGACTCTTTCTTTTAAGAGACAGTAACTTCATACACTGTGCACTTTCAGATTTAAAACTTTGCAGGATGTTTTCATTCACTTAGAGCTGTGTTACACACTGCATGAAAGCTCATTTTCAAAAATCCATAATAGGGGCACTTTAATTTGTATTCCGAAGATGAACGAAGTAATCACCCAGCAAGCAATTTTCAGTTTAAAAGACGTCTAATAGCCGTCTAAACACAGCCCAGACGTCTAGGCTAAAACAAGGCTAAATTTGGGCTGTCAGTGAAAATTTAATAGACATCTAATCATAGCCCAAGAATAGACTAGTCATCAATTAGACAGCTAATGAATGACTGCATATATACATCTAATAGACGGTGAATTTGGGTCTAGGCTAAAACAAGACTGAATTTGGGCTGTCAGTGAAAATTTAATAGACGTCTAATCATAGCCCAAGAATAGACTAGTCATCAAATAGACAGCTAATGAATGACTACATATATACATCTAATAGACAACAAAATGGCAATCCATTCAAACTAATTAAATATACAGCTTTTAAGTAAAATATAATTTTTAACAACTTAAGACAATACAAAATGATTTTATACAAAAGAATTTATGACAAAATAAAATATTATAAATACAATCTTAAATTTTTAACAACATAAGATAATAAAAATATAAAAATGAAAAAAAAAAATGTTTTAAATAACAAGATATTTAAAAGAAAAAAAATCTAATACAAATCAAGAGCACGTTATCACACTTAACATTAAAACATTACGGATAAATGACAACATTAAAAAAAAAAAAGATTAACCCTTTTGTTGGTTTACTTATTTTAACAAATAAAACAACCAAAAGTGAACTAAAAGGAAATTATTAATTATTGGTTTTATTTCTTGTTTAAAATGCTTCCCAACTGCATTCCTCAAGTCCAACTCTGTTGCTGCCGGGAAGTTGATCATCACAGCATCTGCTAAATAAGAAAAAAAATAAATAAATAGCATAAGAAAAGCTTTTTTGACATAATTTTTTACTTTAATTACACCAGAAGCACTGCGGAGAGTGTGTTAACTTGCTGCATTGCTGTGTGGTTTGACAACAGTACTGCGGCCAGAACATCCAGACTCCAGAACAGTTTATACCCCCAGGCCATTAGACTGATAAATAGTCAAAACCCACTGCCACTTCCACCTGTATCATCAGGATAAATTCAGCCTGTTCAATGGCACTCTGCACTTTACCAGCTGGACCATCACACACTCATAAGGCATTTGACAGACAATCATGGTCAGTTTTAAACACTAGTCACTTTAAACACTTTAAAATTGTCACTTTATTGCTACTGCACTGCACATTTATACTGTGAAGAATTTTTAATTGACAGTTGTTTTTCTAATTAGCATACGGGTTTTCTTCTTTTTCTTCATCTCTTTATTTTTTTATGCTGCTTTATTTATATTTTTGCTATACTTTATTGTATATTCTATATTTTCTACGTATTTTATATTGTCTATGTAAGTTATGTTTGTTCCCCTTCTACCCTGTCATTCTCGAGAGATGTTAAAGTAAGAATTTCATTGTACTCTAATACATATGACAATAAAGCTCTTGAATCTTGAATCTCATTGTGACAGGGAGTCATTCTCTTTTGCTTGGATGCCTACAAAAATCAAAAACGAGATATATATTGTGTATCACCATTCAGTGTGTTAAAATAAAAAGAGAGAAGCTCTCTGGTAAATGTTGTGTGTTGCTGACAAAGTTTGACATTTCAAAATGACCAGTAAAGAAATTCTTTACTAAATTTCTGATTTGTGTTGTAACTTATTGAGTATTGACACCACAATGTTTGATTAATGTGGCACGTTTTTAAGGCTTTACCTGTCCAGCATCCTTCTGGCACTGTCTTCCTTCAATTCTGCACAACTTTGACACCTGAATAACACATGCCAATGTCAGGCAGGTAGTATTATATGCATCAGTGTACAAGTGTTTACCAACCTTAAACATTGATGCCCACTGACCTGCAAGTTTTCCATCATTAACCCTTTAGAACTCTTTATTCCAGCAGTTTAAGTTTTTCCCTATTAGTGCCCCCCACAATCTGTCTCTGCCTCTAAAATTGTCTGCTACTGCTGCAAACTTTTTATAATTGATAATTTTATATTGCCATTTTAAATCATTTCTATTTTTAAGCTTTACTATCAATTTGGAAGTTTCAAAATAAATCTTATTGTACTTGTACAATGACAAAGATATTCTATTCAGTTATCTCATGCTCTCTCTGTATGTAACAAGCCATTGTTCAGTCACAAGTTCAATATTAAATAATTAAAAGTTAATTAAATAGTTAATTAAATTTTTAATAAACTTTTAATTAAATAGTTAATTAAAAGTTAATTTAATTAAAAGTTAATTAAAATAAATGATGGACTTTGTCAAAGATGAGAGCTTTAGTGAGGAAATGTTGTTTAGGAGAGGGTTTTTTTTTTTTTTTTTTTTACCATTGCCAATTTCCAGCTGTTTTTCCAGATGTTGAAACTCCTCCTCAGTTTGTTCAATTCTTCTGAGTGTGTTCACTCTATAAATTAATATAGATTAATCTTTGTCAAAGCTGTGTTTGTTCTGTTGTTTGCTCTTTCGCCTCTTCTTGCGCTGTTTTAAAATCACTTGAGTTTGTAAACACGCACAAATGATAAAACTTTTACTCTATTATCTATTAAATTTTGCAATTAATCCTCTGAACACATGTATGCTGAACCGTGGGCCTAGTCACAGATCACTATTAACTATGATCTGCTCCCTTCACTAAAATGTCATGATAATAGATAATACAGATAAATAATGAACACGTCAAAACGAAAACACAGACACTTACAAGACCAAGTAGGAATGTCCTTTTTCGTTTGTTGTTTGCCCGCTGCTCTCCGAAAGGTGAACTAGTGCTCTCTCGTGTAAAAACAAAATTCAAACGTAATTTTCGTAAATGTAATGTAATATCGTATAATGTGTATGAAACAGCTTGTAGGATGCATGACATTATATTATCAAATGCAAGTAAACTTTTGAAACATTTAAATTAGCATTATTTTTGGCAAAAAATAAAATAATGCTAATTTAAATGTTTCAGAAGTTTACCCGAATTTGATAAGAAGCTGTGTGGGCGAAAAATACATGTAAACAATTTTAAGGCTATTTTGGCTATGCTCATCTGGTCTGGTGTAGGGCTATAACCAAGCCGTTGAAATTAGACCACTGATTGCCTCGATTTCTCTGGGTGGGCTAAAAGCAGACTACACATACCCCGTCCAATTTAGAGCTAAAACGTGGCTACATATAGACCATGTCAAGAAATGACACTTATATCTTTGTAGATATTATTGACACTGCGAACATGATGGGATATCAACCATCTCATGCACTGCCTAAAACTACAGTGAATCAGATTTGACTATAAGTGGGCTACAAATAGCCGCTCTGACTACGAGCTAAACCGAGGCTATGCACAGGCTACGTATTGAACATGTCAAAGAAATGAAACCAAACACCTTGTAAATGCTGTGGACTTTGCATACATGATGGAATATCATACATCTCACAAGTTACTTTGCCAAAAAACAACATGTAACCAAATTCAATGTTATTTGGGCTAGAAGTGGGTTACACATAACCGGACTATATTGAGTCTATAGTTAACCGAGACGGTGAGATGACGGCTATTGCTTGCTGGGTAATGACAGAATTTTCATTTTGGGGTGAACTATCCCTTTAAAGTAGCCCAGTTCCGCGGGAAAACTGCGGACTTGGCAACACAGTGAATCTGTCGCTGGTTCTGAATCCTAAACAGCTGAGAGAAAACGGTTTGCATATGGTAACCTCCATCGTCATATTATTCGTAAATCACTCATTTATAATATAATTTCATCAAGTGTCTGCAGGCTATATGCATGTCTCAAATGCTTTAGGATTGTTTTATTTTTCTCTCTTTGCTAATACAAACACTTCATTAAACTAAGTTAAGCTGCTGGTTCTCTTGAGTTAAAGGGATCTGATAACGCTTAACCTCACCAAGACTGCGATCAATTAGTAGGAGGTTCATAATTGATGAGGAACAGGAGTGAGATACGGCGTACCTTCAGCTCAGGCATGCTGCCAATCAGCTCGTAGGGCAAACGCACTTCCGGTTGGTTCGTGTAGTCCAGCGGCACGAGCTGCGGAGCTAAATCACGGTATCGATGAAACAGTCTGAGCAAAGACGACAAACATTCAGTGACAGCTCTTCTCAACTATTACTTTTGATCACGAAAGTCTGTAATATGACATCTTCATACTGTTTATATGAGTGATAACTAACTCGGATGCCTTTTCGATTTCAGCCACATAAAGCAGCAAGTATTTTAATAAGTAGCTATCTCACCTCAGAATTTCTTTTCTGGTGAAATAAGTGCAGTCCTACAAAAATAAGAGAAGCAAAAACATGCAATTATTTATTTCTGCCCTTCATGCGAATGCTTTATAATTGCGTGAGGAAAATGACGAGGTGCAAAGCATTAATGCATATTAATTAATATAGCTGTTAACGTGACCATTTGTATATCAATTTTCAGTATTATCTTGACCATTTTAACTTTAAACTTTGCAACAGTGCGTCTGTATCATTTTTGCATAAATGTAATTTTAAATGTATTAGATGCAGGTGATGTATACACTATTGTTCAAAAGTTTGGTGTTAGCAGGATGTTTTAAAATAAGTTAATACTTTTATTCAGCAAGAATAAATTAAATTGATCTAAAGTGACAGTAAAGACATTTATAAAGTTTCAACAAAATTTTCTATTTCAAATAAATGCTCTTCTTTTAAACTTTCCATTCATCAAAGAATGCTGAAAAATAAAATGTCACTTTCTACAAAAATATGAAGCAGTTTTCAACTTTGATAATATTCAGAAATGTTTCTTGAGCAGCAAATCAGCATATTAGAATGATTTCTGAAGGATCATGTGACACTGAAGAGTAATGATGCTGAAAATTCAGCTTTGATCACAAGAATAAATTACATTTTACAATATATTACAATAGCAATAAGTTTTTTAGTAATAATATTTCACAATATTACTGTTTTTATCATATTTTTGATTAAATAAATGCAGCCTCTTTGAGCACTATTTTCAAAATCATTAAAAAATTCTTAGCGACCCTAAACTTTTGAACAGTATGGTGTGATATCTAAAATGATGACTGACCTGATATGCGTCCAGTTGCTGGGATGTAAAGATGGTCTGTTTGTTCCCCATTCTTGCAGCTCCATGGCAAACTGGCCCTCGAGCAGCCGGATGCCAGAAGATATTTCAGATATGAAATACTGGCACAAAGGGCCGCAGTGAGACATGGCAGATCAGGTGTCGGCCGCTGCGAGGCCTTTAGTTCTCTGATAATGGCAGCATTTCATCATTTAGCTGCCATCAATGGCGGTCTCTCTTGGACCTGAATGCGTCCTGTCGGTCAAGGGGAGAGCGGGGGAGACATCTGAGCGTCAGATTACTGACCCGTTCACATGCTGGGAACGCTGGAAGTATGCTGCTTGGGTGAAATAATGTACAACAATATGCAGTGTTCATATTCACATAATTATTGTGATATTTCAATATTTTGATGGCACATGAAGAGATATCTACTGTACAACAAGACCTTGGAAGAACAAACTGACCACTCCAAAAAAAAACCTTTTATTTAATGTCACTGTATATTAAAAGAAAAACAAGTAATATTTGATACAATAAAAATAAAACAAGCAAATAAATAAGGATGTATTACATAAAAAGACTAATTTTGAAACAATCGGATTATTAATTCAATTTTATTTATATACTGTTACAGTTTTTTTTAAATATTTTGAATAAATTTTTTTATATTTTCCATTTTCATTTTAATTTGTGTAATTTTTTAAACTATAAATAAATAAATAAAGAAAGGAAAAAATGTATAAAATAAAAACAAAGACAAATTTTGGAACAATTAATTTGGCTATGATAATTAAGCATTTTTTCCTATCCCAAATACTTAATTTAGTCTTATTTTGTTAGCTTTTTTTAATATTTAGAAATAGTTTTATTTCACTTATAGTATAGTACTTCACCTTAAACTTATTTCAGTTAGTTGCCAAGGCAACATTTGTATTTTCATTTATTTATTTTTTTTAAATTTTATTGTCTTTCAGCTATATATCAATTAGCAAAATGTTTTTTAATAGTTTAACAATAACAACATTGATCATTAATGTGTCTGAATTTTTTATATTTGACTTTACCCCATTATTCTCAATGATTACTCTATTTATTTATTTATATATATATATATATATATATATATATATATATATATATATATATATATAATTTTTTTTTTTTTTTTCTGAGGAGCGAAATGTGACCCAGTCCTGAATTTTGTTAGAAACTCTTCCTTCATGCTGCTTTTAGTCATTTTAAAGTGTATTGACTGGAGATCTCATGAAAAGCAGCTTGGTGTATTGTGTTCATATCAGCAAATGCATCTCAATTATGGCATTAAATATGCAAACACTGGTGCATCGGCACACTATTGTGAGTTGAATTGGTTGGCAGAGGCTGAACAGTATCAGTTGATCTTGCAGCTGTTTACCTGCTGTTCTTTTACTTTCTCTCTGGATAACGGCTCCTATCTCTACCTGTCACCTGTTTCTTTTCTTGACACTTTTCCTATATGATCACATGGGAAAACTCGTCTGGACGGATTCAGATCGACCTAAAGTTTACTGTTATATACATGTTATGTTTGTATTTCTTTGTTTTGGACTATTTTTCTTTTTTTTTTTCTGTCACCATCTTCTGGTGATGTTTGGATCTGCAGATCACTAATTGGTTGATTAATGTGAGATGATAAATGAAGATACAGATGATGCAGGTCACTGAAAGACTTCAAAAACCCTCTGGTTATAGTGGAGGAGAAAGACAGGTGATAAAAAAGGAAAAGCATGGAAAAGAAAAAAGAAGAGGAAAATGAAACGGGAGAGAAAAAACAAAAAGAGTATGAAAGGGGGAAGAAAAAAGAAGGGAAGAAAAGAAAAACAGGGCAAAGTGAAAAGAAAAGGGAGATGAAGAAGAAAAATGAAAAAGGTGGAAAGAAAAAAGTGGAATGAAAAAGGGAAAGAAAAAAGAAAAGAAAATAAAAAGGGAAAAAGAAAGGGGGGAAGCAAAAGGGTAGGAAAAAGGAAAGGGGGACAGAAGAAAAGAAGAAAAAAGAAAATGGAAAAGTGAAAAGACAAAAAGGGAAAATAAAAAAGGGGGAAATTAAACAGAAAGAATGGGTAAAAAGAAAAGAAAAAGGGGAAAGAAGAAAAGAAAATGGAAAAGAGAAAGGGGGAAAAAGAAATGGGGAAGAAAAAGGGCAAAAGTGAACAGGAAAGAAATAGCGGAAGAAAAGAATTGTTACAGAGCATGAAAATAGGGAAAAGGGGAAAAGAAAAAATAAAAGTGGGAAAGAAAAAGTTTGTTTTTTGCAATATATAAATTATCTGGCAACAACTACAGAAAAAAAAAACAGCTCTAACAGATACAAAAAAGTGGGAAGGGGTTAAAAAGGAAAAGCTGAAAAGAAAGAATGGGGAAAGACAAAAGTTGGTTTTTGCAGTACAAATTACCTGGCAACAACCACAGAAAAAACACAACTCTACATCATTTTTGTGTAAGATGGAAAAAAATAAAAGGGGGGAAGGTAAAAAAGAAAAAGCTGAAAAGAAAAAAGAGGGGAAGTTTGGAAGGAAAAATGGGGAAAAAATTAAAAAATAAAGTCTGTTTTTTGCCATATGTATAAATTATCTGGCAACAACCACAACTCTATCCATCATTTTTGTGTAAGAATTTATTTAGACTTTATAATAGTTCACAACATGCAATATACAAATTTACAAGCGACCAACTCAAGCTCCTCCATATATTAAAATTTGATATCTATTTACATATTTTACAGTCCCGTCCTGCCACAAGAGTCCAGTCCAGATTCGTGAATGAGGCTGGTCAGTGACAGCCGCAGCTGCCGGCCACCATATCATCATACTGCTTCAGAACCACGTTCTCATCGTCATCAAAGTACAGCAGGTTAATGCTGAAGAGCTTGTCAGGCACACAGCAGGGTGTCTCGATGCCTTTGGTCAGTTTGAGGGCGTTGATGATGGACTGGACCGTGGCGTGGTTGGTGGGCCTCATGTTCTGACCCAGAGGAAACGCACAGGAGCCTTTGCAGTGGTAAGCGTTGTATCCGCGCGGAGACACGATCCACCCGGACCAGCCGATCTCCTCGAAGTCCACGTAGAGTGGCATACGCTGACACGGCATCTTCTCCCCGCTCTCATCATAGTCTGTGGAGCGAGCGCCACGACGAGCCACAGCCGAGAGAGGGAGGCGGGGAAACGGGAGACTGGGTCTAGTGGGAGAATCATCTGAACCTGAAGACAAAGAGAAAACTTTTAGATGCCATGGACCTCCAGATATGATCATCCTTGTGCAAGTGACGCTCAGCTTAAAATGTAAAAGTCAGCTATATATTTTCCAGTATAAAAAAAACTGTGAAAAAAAATCTATATTTTATTTAATAATAACAATCATATATTTATAAATGCGCAAAATAGTATTTGAAAAAAAAAAATTAGTGTTACTTAAGTATCAATGAGATGATAATATATTTTTATTAACATTTTTAATTCATTTTTATATTTATATAAAATATATTTTATATATATAATTTTATATTTATATATATTTTTTGTTAGCTTTAGTTAGTTTTTTTTTTTAAATATTTTACTTGAAGTATTTTTTGTGTGTTTCTATTACTACATTTTTTCAACTCTCCATAGTACCGTATTCTTAGATGTTATATTATTTTAAGTTAATAAGTTTTAAGCACTTTTTATTTAATTATTTAATTAGTGTATTTTTATTTACCATAACAATGTATTTTATTATTTACTATAATATAATATTATTTATTATTGTTACAATTTTACATTGTTTTTCTTCAAACTTTCCCACTTTTTATATTTTATTTTAAGTTAAAGTATTTCAAGCATCAAAAATATTTTTATGGTTTTAGTTTTAATTTTAGCTAACTATATTATCCCTGTGTCTATTATATTACAATATTTTTCTACTCTCTATAGTATATATAATACTGTACTGTTAGATCTATTGTATTAACTAAATGTTTTAAGTACTTATTTAATTTTTTTAGTATTATTATTATTTACTATATATATATTTTTAAAATGTTTTTTATTATTTAACCCTATTTCTATGTATTTTTTTTTAGCTGCTTTCTTTTATTGTCTTTTTATTGTTACATATTTTACACCGTTTTTCTTTCAATTTTTCCAAAGATCCCCAAAATTCTTTGTTTAGGACAAGATGTATATGTTTAAATCCCTACAGCCTGATGTATCACTCATTTGAGATTACTGTGAAGAAACATCAGTCTAATTGAGCTATTAAAGAGACATATGCCATACCTTTAGGCGTGCTCTCCAGAGAAGCCGCCCTTCTGCCGTCGTCGGTGAAGAGGACCAGCATGGGCTGTTTGCTATGATGGCGGTTACGGCCTGATGAGAAATGCACGGTTTTCAGGTCCATCTGAAGACCTGCTAGAGTCCTGACCAAGACCAGGAGCCCCAGATTACTGCCTTCATCTGACATCCAGGAGCGCACCTTTGAGATATTAAACACATTTATTATTGAGGAGAATTTGCACAAGCAACTCTCTGGATCTGTTCTAAAACCTATTCAGCTCCCTTCTAAGGCAGCATTTGAACTCAAATACAACCTAAAGGTGGGAAGACTCTACGAAAACCTCCCAGAAAGTGTGATTTTATTCATACTTACAGCTTGAGTGATGGTAAACACCTCCCAGCCGCTGGAGTGGATGGGCACCAGTCTGGATGAGAGCAGCTTATTCCCTTGTGAGACGTTCTTGCTGCTATTGAGAACCTGATAGACACTGACCTGCATAAAAACATCACTGCAATGATTAACCTGAAGAACCTTCTTTTAGAAGCGCATCATTTTCTTTTGGGACTGTAAATACTGTACCTGACAGAAGTGATGTCTGTTGAACGTGAGTGACGCTTGTGGCCTGAGCTTGAACAGATGAAGCTCGGCTGTGAGGATCTTCTCACTCTTAGCTACTGTGGACATGTTGAAGAGAAACTCGATTTGGTCACTGTGCACTAAAGAGAGAAGTCAGAATTCAGAAGTGAGAATTGGCACACAATCACACATACTTTATGCATATTTCCCACCATCCCCCTCTTCAATATTCAGACTAGCGGCTGATGAATATGGGTCTTAATGAGCCATTCTCAAAACCTCACATTTAGTCTTGCAATCTTGAATATATAAGTACATGCGTCACTAAACTTAACACTAAAATATTCAATTACACTTACACTTTTACGGTCAAACAATTCCATATTTCATAACATAAAATATAAATGTTGATTTTTAGTTGACTGAATGTTTATCATTATTTCTCAGACTTCTGTTTAAATATCTGATATCCTGAACATTAAGACATGCAACTAAACTTAAACTTTTAAGTATAAACTATATGCAATTCCATAGCCTACTGGTTTAGTTCCATTTTTATTTTTCATTAATATATTTAGAGTATCAAAATATTGAGTGTCAAGTTTCTCAGGGTTTAAAAAAAGGCTTGTTTAAAATAAGTTTTGTATACACATTGAATCTTGATGAAACACTAAAAATATTATTTTACTTAAAATTCTTTTTAAACTGATTGGATGGTGTGAATAAAAGAACAAACATCAAAATCATTGTGAACCTTTTCAAAACAGATTAAAAAGCGTTCAAATCAAACTTTGATGCTTTTTATCTCATAATTAGGTTTTGAGACTTAAGTCTGGATTTCACAGAGAGGATCACAATTTTATTGAGATAAGTCTGTATTTTTACAGTTACACTTATTACCAAAAGAAGACAAATGCTGCCAAACATTTTTCCATCCCAACTATTTGTTTTATGTTCACTGCCCCACTTCAAGTCAATAAAGAAGTCAGAATCTTACGTTTATCGAAGAAACTGCGGACGGTGTTTCCCTCCAGGAGCGTCGGGTCTTTGGTGACTCCGTCCACATCTGCGATGGTGTTATACAGGTCCAGCATGTACTGAGGAGGCTGTTTGTGTCCTCGAACCAGAGCAGCAGGAGGATCCTCCATCCCAAACACCTCCAAAAGCCTCCTGATGGCCTCCGAGCGCACTTCTTCAGACTCGTTTTCCAGGTGATTCACAGATGGTTTGCAGACGGCGAGTCCGGTCATGGAGATCCAGATCACCGCGGGCAACATGTTGACTGATCCTCGAGAGATGCTCTTTGGTAGCTGGAGCTGGACTGAATGAAGCACCGCCAGACTGGCAGGGCTTTATATGATGTTGGTAAAGTCTTCGGTCAACAGCCGTAAAGAGCTGCTATTTAGGCGCAAATGTAAATCAACAATCAGCGAATGTAAAGCAAATCTAATGGCGGTGTTAACAAGGTGCGAACTGGATTGGTGGTCCTGTGGGGAGATCCTGAGAGGAAATTAGTGTTTATCTACCGTGCTATGCTGTAAATAAGCCCTATATATGTCGATTTAAGAATTAAAATGGTTAAATTATAGTTAAAGTGTTTAATTGTATTACATTTTGTCTGTTTAGGCGGCGCGAAGTGGATTTGGCGCCAAGTTTGCTCCCCGCGGGCGGTTGACTTCCCTCAACATGGATCCATTAATTGAGACAAAGGAGGATAATGTGATTCAGGAACAATAATTATTTCGACAAACACCGTGAGAAGGTTCCAGCATGTGCTCTGTGTTTTCATGTTAATGGCAAACACACCTGCTCAAACAGAGATTTGAGTCCGAGCGAATTAAAATCGCCTCATTTTATCGCATCACGCAGGATTTAGAATCTAGTTAATGAGAACATGAATTTGAATAAATGAGCTCGAGTGTGAATCAATAGATGGTTCATGTAAGTGCGAGTGACTTCGCTGGGTGGTTTAGACTGGTTTAATTTCTCATCTCTAATTGTTTGTTTTCATTAGGGCCTCATTACAGTGTGTTGATCCGGAGATTTCTTAATAATTCAGTTCAAGTTTATTTGTATAGCGCTTTTCACAGTACAAATTGTTGCTAAGCAGCTTTACAGGAAATTAAGTTTCTACAATATATTTATATATTGTAGAAACTTAATATATTTAACTTATGGCGAAATTTGGTAGTTCTGTGTTGTCTGAGGGTTGGCATCATCTCTTCTCAGGTGTTTGGTCATCTCAGATCATTTAAGGGTTGGATCCAGACTGAAGCTTGTGTAATCCCTAGTTACCACGGGATGTTAATGGTAGAAACAGAGAAACAAATAAAGACATAATTAGCGTAGCTGCTGTTCCATCCAAGCAAAACTATTTGTTCACCCAAGCTAAAGAACAATAATGTGTGTTTGATCAGATATAACTGCAGTACAAGATTATGAGATGCATTATGTGAATGCTTGGCTAAAGAGATGTGTCTTTAATCTAGATTTAAACAGAGAAAGTGTGTCTGAACCCCGAACGTTATCAGGAAGGCTATTCCAGAGTTTGGGAGTCAAATGTGAAAAAGCTCTACCTCCTTTAGTGGACTTTGTTATCCTAGGTACTACCAAAAGTCCAGAGTTTTGCAACCTTAGGGAGCGTGATGGATTGTAGCGTGGTAGAAAACTAGTTAGGTACACAGGAGCTAACCCATTAAGGGCCTTATAGGTAAGTAATAATTTTTTGAGCAGAGATTGTAAAATTGGGGTAATATGATCATATTTTCTTGATATGGTAAGGACTCTAGGCGCTGCGTTTTGTTTATTGAAGATGCAGGACAACCAGCTAGCGGTGCATTACAATAGTCCAGTCTAGAGGTCATGAATGCATGAACTAGCTTTTCTGCATCAGAAACAGGTAACATATTTCATAGTTTGGCATTGTTTCTAAAATGGAAGAATGCTATTTTTGTAACATGGGAAATATGATTTTCAAAAGACAAGTTGCTGTCTAATATAACACCCAGATTTTTGACTGTACACTCTTAAAAATAAAGGTGCTTCAAAAGGTTCTTCAAGTGATGCCATAGAATAACCATTTTTGGTTCCACAAAGAACCATTCAGTCAAAGGTTCTTTAAAGAACCATCTCTTCCTTAACTTTTTATAATCTGAAGAACATTCTTTCGCCACAAAGAACCTTTTGTGAAACAGAAAGGTTCTTCAGATGTTAAAGGTTCTTTATGGAACCATTTAGACAAAAAGGTTCTTCTATGGCATCGTTAAGCACCTTTATTTTTAAGAGTGTAGAGGAAGTAAAAGTACATCCGTCTAGTTGCAAATTATAATCCAAGTGATTCTGTGTACTGTTTTAATGAACTGGATGGCATGAGCTCTTGTTATATTAATGCCGAAGGAGACTGATGTTGCAATGGCATCTTGCAATCAGTTATTCTAGTTTCAGAGTTGTTGACTGATTTGGTTGACATCTTCCAAGCTTTAAAATCAAAGTAGGTGGCCCTAATTAAAGCATCATAGCATTTTATGTCTCTCACACAATCAAAGACTAAGTGCAAATACTGTCTGTACCGTACTATCTGTTTGTGCAAATACTATCTTTTTTAGATGCTGCAATTTACTCACTTATACGTCACAAATCACAAACAGTTGCAACAAAGCATTTGAAATGTGCATTTTATACTGTGCTGTCTGTCTTTTAAAAGCATGCAAATTTAATGCAAAATTTTGCAAGATATTGTAGGATGTTTCTTGTGTGCTTGTTTATAATTTTGTGTATAATTGTAAATTGTACATTTAATTTCTGAAAAAAGTTTTATATTGTGAATTCATTGTATATAATAATTTCTAAAATTGTGTGGAATTAGCTCTCTATATTATTTATCCCTTTAAAAACAAGTTGTCCACAAGTTTATATATTTCCACTTGTATAATTATTTATTTGGGATTACAGGTTTTTGTATATAGGTTGTTTTTGTGTAGTTTATGATTATGTGTATATATTGTAAATTGAATATTTAAAATATATAATTTCAGTTTGCAGTAACTTTAAATTGCCTCTCGATAATTACTTTTTTTTTGTGATTACAGCATTTTGTATGCTATTTTGCATGTGGTATGACTAACTCTATCTATCTATCTATCTATCTATCTATCTATCTATCTATCTATCTATCTATCTATCTATCTATCATCTATCTAGCTATCTATCTAGCTATCTATCAAATATGCAAAATTGTCCACAAGTAGGTTGTATTTTTATTTTTGCATTAACTCAATTTCTAATCTTTATTTAATTGGGATTACACTTCTATATATAGGATATTCCTTGTATATATTCTGAATTGTACATTTTATACATATAATTTCCTAAAATGTCAGAAATTGTCTCACCCACATTTACCAAATTGGGTTACTTTTTAATTTCAGTTTGCAATAACTTTGAATTGCCTCTCTATAATCTGTTACTCTATGATCTATTTGGGATTACAGTATTCCATGCTATTTTGCATATGTGACACCTCTTTGTCATTTGCATTTCTTGCTAACGCTTTAATTATTGGTTGATTTGTAACGTGATTTATAACTGAGACATGATTTGCATGTGTAACTCTCTTTAGCTGTTCTGTGCAAATTGTGCAAAGATGGTGGACTGAAAGACTGTTTTTCCACTTTGTGACATAGATTTTATTTACAAAATACTTTTTACATAATTTACATATATTACAAAAATATCAGAATGACATCATTGCATCATGCCTTTAAATCGCTGTCCATTAATGCACATCCCCAAACCTGACATTACAGCCGTGCAAATGATCCATGAGGGGAACTTCAAGAAGTTCTCACTGTATTTGCTTAAGTCGTCCAGTAGAGGACGCCGTGTTTAAGACTGGCACAGACAGGAAGTGATGGCCAGAACGGTGCGGATTTGGCCGTGTTGACTGAGGAAAGTGTGGCTTTCGTAGTCTTGAGGAACACAAGCGTTGCCCTGTCCTTCAGCCCACAGCAGACATTCACCGAGATCAGATGCGCTCCTGCAGAAACATATGCATCTGTTAGTCAACATCCAATAAAATGAACTCAAATCATCTATGGCAAAGGTTTAAAACTTTTCAACTGTAAAAAAAGTGTAAAATACCGTTTGAACACTAAAAATGAGCAATGCATTTTAACAGTCTGTTTAAAATAATGTTAAAAATTACATATAGCTATAACATCAAATGACTTGCCAAATATAAATGTTTGTGCAGTTTTAAATATCTCACTAGTGAAAATGCATTAACTAGATCTGTTAAAACTTTCTCTTTTATTGTCAAACTGTACCAGTATCACACATTATAATGAGCCCTAGCATTATTTCTCACTAATCCACTACCTTTTGTCAGTCAACCTATTTTTTTTTTACATTTGATCATTAACCTTTACAAAAGCTTTAAGGTTTAAAGTTGTTAATGTAAATAGAAACCTCTGTGAGTTTGAGTTAAACTTTAATTTAGGATGGAAACAACAACATGATTCTACAAGTTATATATCTATTGATCCTACATTTATACTTTTATATAAACTACAGGTCAAAAAATTGGAATAATTTTCCAGACTTTTCCAAGAGATTTTATTGTTTTTGAAAGAAGTGTCTTCAAAAGTTAGGATTTTATTTATTTATTTATTTATTTTATTTTTTAGTCTCTTCTGCTCACCAAGGCTGTATTTATTTAATCAAATACAGTAAAAACTGTAATGTGAAATATTAGCACAATTTAAAATAACTGTTTTCTATTTGAATATATTTTAAAATGTAATTTCTTGTAGATACTAGAATGATTTCTGAAGGATCATGTGACACTGAAGACTGGTAGTAATGATGCTGAAAATTCAGCTTTGATAACAGGAATGAATTACATTTTACAATATATTACAATAGAAAACAGTTAAATTGTAATAATATTTCACAAAATTGCTGTTTTTACTGTATTTTGACCAAATAAATGCAGCCTTGGTGACCGTAAGAGACAAAAAACATTTACAAAAAGTTAATTATTTCAAAATACTTTTTATTTCACTTTATATATTTTATTTCTACTTTTATACTTTATTCATTTACTGATTTCATTTACAGTATAACATCTTTCTAACTACTGTCAGACTGTGTAGAATTATTTTTACACTGTATGTAATCATGTTATAAGTCTTTAAGAGTTTTTTTTTTTTTTCATCACCACCAAAAACTACCCTGAAAATTTGTAAATACACATTAGAAAACAATGTAAATCACAAATATAATTAACTGTTGTATTTCTGCTTTGGATTAAAGACTGACCTAAGTGTTGAAGCAAACAGGGTTGTGTTTTAGTGTGCACTGTAAAGGGTGTGTGTGTGTGTGTGTGTGTGTGTGTGTGTGTGTGTGTGATTGTGTGTTTGCTTATCTGTGTGTAAAGTCAGATGTGCGGCGTGTACCTGAGAAGACAGCGGCTCCCTGAGGTGCAGCTTCCCAAACATCTGCCAACATCTATTTCCTGTAAGAACATTAGCAACAAAAGAGAGAGAAGCCATCAGTTCCCCACCTGCTGTTAATGCGGGACGGCCTCTTAACATGCTAAGTGCTTTGATTTGGCACCTGCAGGGACCATTTGTGGCCTCCTCGCACCTTTTGAGAGAGCGGCGACAGACAGAGAACATCTGACATGGATGTGTTCAATAAGCACACAAGATCAGCGTTAAACTACAAAATGTGAGGATTTAACATTATTAAATGCCTAAGGATCTGTTTTAGGAATGAACTAATACTTAATAGGAATTCGGAACTGATTTTCAGGGGCATTTGTACCCTTTTTGGTAAAAGTATAAAAAATAAAACGCTATAAAAAACATGCATATGCAATACTTTAACTTAAATGGTTTAGAACAGAATATAATGAAAAGTATAACAGATTAGATAACATAAAATAACAAAGAATTCATTTTCGTTTTTCTTTTTTAATATTTTTGGGACATTTTGTGACTTTTTCATGGCATTTTGCCTCAGAAACAATGATGGCATCATGCTTTTACATTAAATTAAAGCATCTATTGTCTAAAAGTCATTTCTAATGAAATTTTAGAACATGCACACTTGTTTTGTGTATAATCTATTTGTAAGCTGTGCTAAGGGTTTTTCAAGCATTAAGTATTTGTTAGTGTGCAACATCTTCATGCATATTCACACTTGAGTTCAATGCTGTCCAATCATGGAAATGTGAACTGGAAATGTTCGGAGGGGGGAAATGGATCCTGATCTTTAGATTTAATAAATGGAGAAAACAAGCATGGATCACATGGAAATGACTCATTTCCTTTCTGACTAGCAGCATTTACTGGTGTGAGATCCTTAGATTTCAGTAAAGACTAGCTATTGGTTTGGCCTTTCAAAGGCCCTTAACGTTCCCAAAACTCCAATCTAGGCTTTTAACTGACCCAATAACCACTGTAATATGTAATTATATAATAAATTTAATTTATATTCAATATCTAAAATGCTGCTTTTATTAATAATATAAACAACCATTATTACATTATGCCAGTTTTTAGATGCAACCAGTGAGAGAGAAATCAGACCAAATCAGACAGAGGTGAAATATATTGTTTAGAATAAAGTGTTAAAAAGTTATAAAATAAATAACCCACTATTAGAAATTGTTTGAAAACCCTGGAAATTGTGCAAAAAAAAAAGTTTATTTTCATTTACCCACAGTTGAAACTCAATTTATGCAATTCATGCAGTTGTTTGCCGGTTTACTCACCCTCAGGCTTTCTACTTTGACTCTGTCATCGTTGTACGTGATCTCATAGTGATACTCTACATACGGGATTCGGTAACATCCCTCCATTAGTTTGCACTGGGCCACTGTTTGGATCAACTCCACTTTGTTTGGAGTTTCAATGAGGGTGGAATCAAACTTAGTCGGCACACATGAAAATCCTTCTGTATGAAAAACAATCACGATTAGTATTTATTAGTGCACAAATTTAAGGGCACATCAGTTATTATTTGCTACTTAAGCCAGTAGTTTCTTTCCTACAACCAGAAGGATTGATTATTTGGGGAATATTCTAATGCACAGTGATTACAGAGGGACTTTTATTCTGTTTTTCTTACCTGGTGCCCCTTTCGATCCAACACATTTGCCTGTGTCTATGACAGTCTCGTACGAAGTCTCAGAGTAGTATGTTTTCAGCGACGGTGCTCGTACACACTGACTCATTTTGGCTTCACAGTGACAGTCCTCGATGACCTCGACCTCCCGCAGACCTTCATACAGCATCACACGGTCCACATGCACCCCGGCCGGCTCGCAGGTGGAGCTCAGACCGCAGGACGGGGAACCGCTGATAGAGTCTGCAGCTCCTGAGGATTGGTCCAGACGCCTCATCTATAATGGTTATGCACAAAAATATTAAGTTGGGCTTCTAATGTGCATGAATAACCCATCATTGTACATACGTCCAGTAAAATAAAAAAAAACTGATTTAAGAAATTAAATTTGACTTAAAATTATTTTGTGTACGCCTAATTATGTTTCATTTATATGTAAATATCTAAATATATAAAGCATATATTTTTATTAATAATTTATTTTTATTTATATATATTAAATAAATAAAAAACATATATTTACATATATATTACAAATATTTCAATAATATATATATGATTTATATGTGCATATTTTATGTATTAACAATTAAATTACAACATTATTATTAATATTATTTGTTTAATTAAATAGTAATTTATTCATGCAAAATCACTCAAAAAAAAAAAAAAGCATTTTGAGAAATGTCGGCATCTTGTGGTCGGCTGTAGAATTGCTTCACCTTTTTGTGTCGCAGGAATTCCAGCATTGAGGAATATTTGGAGGCCCTTAGCCCCGCCTCCAGTGACGCAGAGCGCACTGATTGGCCACAATGCGTTCTGCACATGCCCACATCAACATTCACAGGACTGCCAGAAATATCTGTTACATGAAAACAAAGGAAAGAAATTAAGTGACAGATACAGTCATAAAAACAAACTACTTAAACAGCGAGATTTTGACAACATGATTATAAAAAGGGTAGAATATTTCTGTTGCATTTCATCCAACATTTATTTTTATTTATATAAAATAACTACATCAAACCTTTGCCAATGTAGATGACGTGACTCTGGCGTCTGCAGCAGGCTCTCTCTGTGAACAGGTTTCTGGATTCTGTGTTTTTAGCTAAAACAGCTGTGACTAAATGACACAAATACACAAATAAGTCACATTAGTCCGAAACTGAACTAAGACTGAGAAAAAGCATCATTTGCGTGAATGAAATGGCATGAATGCA
>CM077234.1:34010913-34093413 GCA_039654775.1 Spinibarbus caldwelli | reverse complement strand
GACAGGATTACACACACATGAACCAGCAGCGCAGAGAGAGAGCACCACTCGTGTGACGGAAGCAAGCAGATCGATGGAAGATTCTTGTTCATTGAGATGAACGTTAATAAACAATATTCGCCTGATTGAATAAGACTGCTCTTCATTGGTCTTCACTGGATTGAATAAGGATTTTATGCACCCTGGAACTGTAAATGGGCAGATCTGTGTAAACCGAAGACGCATTTTGGACCCTACTGGACATATCTGAGACCGTGAGGAGAAACCAGAACCACTTAGAGGATGTTTTTAAATAGGACAAACGGCACTTTACCCCTAAAGACTGAGAAAAAAGGGAGAGGACATATTCTGTGTGAGTTTTAGACTATTTTATATCCAGAATAGTCTTAGTTGGGTTTTTTAGGACTAGGAAGAAAATGTTATTGCTCAGATGTTGCTTCTTCACAGCTCAGGAAACTTTAAAGAGATCTCATAATATGTTCTCCTAAGTGAAAATAAGAATAAAAAGACATGAAGACACAGTTTTGGTCTTTATAAATGTGTATAGCGTATCTCAGATTATTTGGACTTGAAAGTATTTTATTAGAAATGTTTGTTCATATTGAGATCTCCCCATAGATGAAAAAACTGTAATTTTCTTACAAGATTCAGAAGAAATCTCAAAAAGTATCTCAATAAGAACATTTCTCCAACTCTATGACAGGTATTGGCTAGTTTTATTTCTCGTATGGAATTCTATGAGCAACATCCAAGACAAATTTGATACTTAAATATCATTTCTCACTGTGAAAAATAGGACAGATTCTGTTTGAGAACAGATTCGGTAGGACAGAGGTAGCTTATAAAATTTTATGGAGTTCTCAGATGTTCTCCTGAGATTTCATAGTAGACATAACTAAAGAAGACATAAAAAAAAAAAACATTTAAATCTATAAATAGTGTATGGCATCACTCAGATTATTTAGATTAGGAAGCGTCTGATGAGAAATGTTTGAGTTCATATTGAGATCTCCCCATGGGCTCTCCATATTCTCTCTGCCTTACTATCATATTAAATGAGCCTTTTGCTGAAGTCGCCTTGATCACAGGTGTTTCTCTTGAGAAAAAGACCACAGCAATCTCAAAACCTTCAGAAGAGACCTCAATATGAACTCAAAGGAGAAACATCTGAGACAAAGTTGATAAATGTTCTCTCCCACTGAGGCAGAGATAGATTCTGTGTGAGTTTGAAAACAATTTTATGTCCAGAATGGTCTTATTTGGGTTTTTAAGGCAAAGAGGAAATGTTATTGCTCACCTGTTGCTCCTTAATAGCTCAGGAAACTTTATGGAGTTCTCAGATGTTCTCCTAAGATTTATTAGTAGAAATAACAAAAAAAAATTTTTTAAAAAAATCAATCTATGTAAATGTGTATCATAACTCAGATTATTTGGACTAGGAAGCGTTTGATGAGAAATGCTTGAGTTCATATTGAGATCTCCCCATAGGTTCCCCAAATCTGGATTTTTTTTGTGAGCAATTAGGAGATTAAATGGACACTTTTGCCTTCATTGCAGATGTTTCTCTTAAGAAATGAACCCTGGTAATCTATTTACAAGATTCAGAAGAGATCTTCAAAATATCTCAATATGCACTCAAACAATTCTTATGTAGTTCTCCAAAGAACCGTAACTGACTCTTGACTGTTAGTTTCAAAAACAATTTAATATGCTGAATGGTCTTATTTGAGTTTTAGGACAAAGAGGAAAATGTTAAAAATGTTGCTCAAATGTTGCTCTTTTATAGCTCAGGAAACTTTGCGGAGTTCTTAGATGTTCTCTTAAGATTCCTTAGAAGAAATAAGATTAAAAGACATGAAAAAGACAGTTTAGATATAAATGTGAATTTGGACTAGTAAGCGTTTAATGAGAAATATATGAGTTCATACTGAGATCTCTGCATAGGCAAGAAAATCTCACATCAGATCTCTATCATATGTGGATTTTTTCCCCACCTGATAATTACGAGATGCTTCATCTCAGGTGTTTCTCTTGAGAAAAACACCCCAGTAATCTCGAAATTTCGAGAGATATCGAAAATATATCAAACTGTGCTCAAATCTCGATATATGAACCCAAACATATCTTATATAGTTCTCATGACAGCTATTGACTCTTTTGGGTCTGTTTTTATTTCTAACAATGAGTTTTAGGAGAAACATCAGAAACAAAGTTGATACCCAAATGAAACATATTTGAGAAGCGGAAAATCTTATAAGATGTCTCCTAAGGGTCTGACTTTGATATCTTGAGAAATCTAATCACATTTTAAGACATTAAGATCTCTTCTGAAACTTTAAATAAGATACATGTGAGGATTCTGGGGTCTTTTTCACAGGAGAAACATCTGAAGAAGAAAGATACTTGTACAGCAAATCTCTCTATTTAAGCTCAACAATTGAGATATTAACAAGATCTGTTTGTCCGTACAGGGCAGGTGGCCCAGCAAACGATGCCGTCTCACCACAAAGAGCTCGTGCCTCAGCTGGCCTGGATGGAGGTCAATAAAACCACGGAGAATACGAGTGCTCAAGCATTGGACAGAAAACCTGCAGTCTTGAGTCCAGAGGTCAGCGTGAAGCAGACGCCCTTCGAAAGAGCCGTCTATAACCTCGGACACAAGGAGAAGCTTGTCAATGACCTCACCTTTGGCAAACGGATCAGCTTTTACGAGCTTCGTGGGGAAATAGGCAATGGAAACTTCTCCCAGGTCAAACTCGGCATTCACGAACTGACCAAAGGTGAGAGACACTTTCTTTATTCATTTAAATGTCACTTAAAGTGTCTGAGTGCCGCTAATACCTAAAACCGCTTTCAGATTTTCTTGTGTTGTGGACAGTAATTGGGGGGGGGGGGGGTCAAATCCGGGTTAATTCAGAAGATTATAATTAATCTTCACAAAAGACACAAAAGATAGTAAAAGGGTGGTCAGATAATTTCATTTTTATATTCATATTTTTATGATAGTTTTTTCAAAAGCGCATTTGTGTCAGTGCTCATTTTTAAAAATAAATACATAAATAAATAAATAAATAAATAAATAAAATCCATTCCATGCCATACACCTCTTCTATGATGAATGTGTTAAAAGTTTCCTAATTAAAATGATTTATATTTAATTAATTTTATTTTTCTCTTGTTTAATCCCATTTTATTTTATATTTATTTTATGTAGATACTACTATAGTTTTTACTAATATTTTGAATCTGTTTTTATATTTTCTGTTTTAATTTTAATTTTAGTAATATATATATATATATGTGTGTGTGTGTGTGTGTGTGTGTGTGTGTGTGTGTGTGTGTATATATATTAGTGCTGTCAAACAATTAATCACGATTAATCGCATCCAAAATAAAAGTTTTTGTTTATATAATATATGTGTGTCCTGTGTATATTTATTATGTATATATAAATACACACACATACAGTATATATTTAGAAAATATTTACATGTAAATATTTATGTTCGTATAATTTAATTTATATATAAATATATTTAATATATAAACATAACATATTTTTCTTAAATATGTACATGCAAGTGTGTCTATATATATATATATATATATATATATAGACACACAGCACACACATATATATTATGTGAACAAAAACTTTTACTTTGGATGCGATTAATCGTGATTGGATTTGGATCATTTGACAGCACTATTGTTTTTGAATGGTTTTAATTTTAGTTTAAAATTTAGGTAACTATAATAACCCTGGTTTACTCCAGATAACATTCTTACAGTCTACAGTCCTTAAATCAAGAATGTATGAAACATGCCTGACCATGCAAATGAACTTGGCACATGCAAAACTACATTTTTAAACAATCTGCCTTACTAGAACTGACCCATGTGACACTGGCGGTGCATTTTCATCCCCTCTTTCTCTTGAATTCCTCTCTCTCAGAAAGAGTTGCTGTTAAGATCCTCGATAAGCTGCGTTTGGACAAGCGCTCGCAGAGGTTGTTCTCATCTGAGATACGCTGCATGGAGAGACTGTCCCACCCCAACATCGTGCGTCTGTATGAGGTGGTGGAGACATTTCGCAGGCTTCATCTGGTGATGGAGTACGCACCTGGAGGAGAGCTGTACTCCAGGATCGCCACCAGAGGACGCCTGTCTGATCTGGAGAGTAAACTGGTTTTCTCTCAGATACTGTCTGCTGTCTCACACATGGTGAGTGGCACTGTGCTGGCCGCTTCATATTTTGTATATAAACAGTAAAGGGAAAAGAAAAGGTTTATTAAACATTATTTTCTTAACTACAGTAAATACAGACACAGTCTATGGCTGTCTGTATACTACTGTATGTATAATGTATACTGTATTCTAGGGCTGCATGATAATTGATTGCAATATTACAGAAATCACAATATGTCTAAAACTATCAAAATGAAATGTTACTAAAGTTGTACTGTAAAATATTATTTTTTCTTACATACTTAATTTTTCTATTTTACTGTGAAATATATATTTTTTCCTTATATATTTTTATATAGTAAACCTTTTCATATAGTTAATATTTTATATTTCATTTCATTTCAGTTCAGTTCATTTATTTATATTTTAAGATAATAATAATGATCATAATAAAATAATGAATAATAAGATAATAATAATAAAGAAAATAATAATTATCATAATTTAATTTTGCCCCCCCTCAACAATTTTGCCCCCCCAATACAAAAACACATAACTGCCCACTAAAAAAAAAAAGGATGTGAAATCAGAGATATATCCAATATTAGTAAGACTAAATGTAAAAGTATGAGAATCATTCATTCAACTCTGTATATTAATACAACAGTATATTTCTATTGTGGTCAAGCCCCAGCATGAAAGTCTTAAAATAAATTAAAATAGCAGTTTAAATAACACTGCAAATTCATTAAATATCTATTTTATTTAAAATCCCTGTTTAAAGTTTCTTTATCAAATGTATTTTTTTTTTATTTATGTATTTTTTTTTATCATCTTATAAAATCCTTTTTTACCATTGAAATTGCTACTAACTTATCTTCACTTTTAGCAGTCTGATAAAATAATGAGTCAAGCATGTGTTAAATATAGCCTAACATGTGATATGACTTGCTGCACATTCATCACACTGGAACTTAAAGCAAGTGCACTGCATTGTGATGCACAAATGTAGTGTATCATTAAAGTACTGCATGCATTGCATACAGAAAATCCACATAGGCCTACTGCATACTGTAGTCCGTTAGCACGTCAAAAATGTTTTGCAAATATCTATAAAAATGTGTTTTTACCTTTAGCATGACAACAACATCATCCACCGGGACCTGAAGGCTGAAAACGTCTTCTACACCACCACATACTGCATCAAAGTGGGCGACTTCGGTTTCAGCGCTGAATGCAAACCCACCGACATCCTCACCACCTTCTGCGGCTCTCCGCCCTACGCCGCCCCTGAACTCTTCCGGGACAAGGGTTACATCGGACCGCCGGTGGACATCTGGGCTCTGGGCGTTCTGCTGTACTTCATGGTGACGGCCACATTCCCCTTTAACGGCTCGAGTCTGAGACGACTGCGCTTCTGCATCCTCCGAGGATCCTACGCCATTCCTGCGTTCGTGCCTGACGTCTGTCAGTATGTGATTAAGGGCGCGTTGAGGCTGGTCCCGGCTGACCGTGTATCCCTGGCGCAGATCATGTCCAGCGCGTGGTTGAGGGGAACCGATTATCCGCTGCCGTACGCACCTGCTCCTCCCACACCTGCGCACCTGGCCGATGCGTCACGGACGCTCTCCACCGAAGAGCGATCGGTCAAACTCGCGCTCCAGGAGCTGGGAATCACCGAGATTCACCTCAGGAACAACGCGGTGCTGGACTCCCGAAGCCCGCTGACCGGGATCTACCGGATTCTTCTGCACCGAATTCAGAGGCGCAGATCCGTAGAGTCGGCGGGATACACGGCGCTCTGTCCCACAAACACGCGTCTCGGCAGGAGGTGCTGGTCTCACCCTACGACCATCTATAGGAAACAAGAACAGTCCGCCGTCTGTGCCATCCTATAGACAACATAAAGAAATACAGAGACAGATGTGATTGACTGGGTTGGTCTTTCTATGAATCCAGGGCCTTTTCTACTTTTTTGAGCTATTCAGCCAAATTCATGTACAATTTCATGTACATATATCTCTTTCGCACAATTTCATGTACAGTATTTATGTAAAGTTCTTGTACAGTCTCAGTTTATGTATGTGTAGTCAACTAGGTATAGCAGTTACAGTATTTTTATAGTCAGATAGTTAACTGTTGTATAGCTGTATTGTTTTTTCCTATACTTGCATTGTTGTATGTTTATCTTAGGTTTAACTAGTATGTAGCACCGTGGTCCTGCGAGACACGACATTTCGTTCCACTATATGTCCACACATGTAGCAGGATGACAATAAAGCTCAACTTGACTTGAAATATGTAAATTTTGCCATCATTTAGCCTACTCACCTTCGAGTTGTTCCAAACCTGGATGAGTTTATTTCATTACCAAGAAGACAATTTAAAAATGTAAGATATTTTGAAGAATGTTAGCTACCAACAGTTGACCGTATAGCCATTGACCTCCATTGAATTTGTTCCCCATACTTTTTAAGTCAGTGGCCAGCAACTCTTTGGTTAGCAATAGCCTATTGTTCATCTTCTTTTGTGCTCAACAGAAGAAAGAAACTCATACAGGTTGGTAACAACTTGAGGGCAAGTAAATGATTACTGAATTTTCATTTAGTGTTCATAAATTGTATGGCAAGCTTAATTAATGCATATTTAATAAGTGTTGAGATATAACAATAACAGCATTGACTGACAGATGGTTAAGTTTTACATTTTATTTTGCATTACAAGCAGCTACAAGTATTCATTTTTTTCATCAGTCATTTACTGTAAAATTGTATTACTTGATAAATAAATATTCCATACCTTAACATTAATGAAATATTTCAGTTGAAATTTATGGAATTAACATTTATGGAATTTTTCACTACTTGAAAAAGGGAAAAATATAATGCATAAACTAGGCACACAATTTCAAGTCTTTCTGTTAATACAATGCATATTTTTTTATTAATATGTCAACTAATAAGAAAATATTTATGTTTATAAAAAATAGTCAGACAAAATGCTAGCTTTAATTTTCTATTTTTTTTAAAGGTGCATATTTGCTATTAATAATCAGCATTGTTATTGTTAATTAAAGCTATTAAAAATTGTTTTCGGTCATAGAAATAAATCTGAAATAAAATGAAATATAAATATTAGATGAAAAGCTTAAACATAAAAAGCTTAAAAATGAATAATGTTGCTTTGGCAACTGACTGAAATAAAATACATTTAAACTGAATTACTATAAACCTGAACTATAAAATTAAATCTATATGGAAATATTTTTTAAAATAACAAAAGCAAATAAAAAAGACAAAAACACAACGTAGTCAAAAAGAAAACTGAAAATGTTAATTCAAAATATTAAGTTCTATAATAGTATATAAATATAAGATTTTTAAAAATGTTCAAAAATCATGTTTTTTAAAAAATCTTCCATTCAGTCAGTATCAATCAAACTGCAGTTGGGTTGTTTTGATTGAATAATAATAAATAAAAAATGCAGCTAACTGACACAATAAAACAATAAAAACATGATAAAAATAAAAAACATGACTTATGAAAATTAATAAAATCAGTATAATAAAGAGTTACCTGTTTTTGCAAATAAACTCTTCATATATTGACATTCTGTGCTAAGACAAATGGCACCCATTTTGTAGAATGACCCAGTTCCACCTTGTAGAAGCTATATACACATAAATGCGCTGTTTAATGCACATTCATATTAAATTGAGCAACTGTGTAGAATATTTGAATTTTAAAAATATTAAAATAAAATACATTTACACTGCAGGACCAATAGCCAATCAATAGCAATAATTATTCAAAAATAAATAAATAAATAACCTGATTAGCTACAGATTCTAAAAAAAAATACACTTTCTCTATCACTGTCATGTTTGTGCATAAATGACAAAACTTGATGTTGACCTATATGCAAACATTATTTAAACATAGATTTAAATTTACCACAGTACAATTAGAAATAAAGTTAAAATATATTTATTTTAGTTAATTAAGAAAAGTGGCAACATTATGTCTATTCAAGAATTCAAAGCATGGAAGGAATTTGAGGGATTTCATGCATGGAAGGCATAGAAGGCATTTTATGCATTGAAGGAATTTGATACATTGGAGACATGGAAGGCATGGAAAGCCATTTGAAGCATGAAGGCATTAAAGGCATTTCAGGTGTCCAAAGCATTTCAAGTTTTTGAGGCGTTTCAGATGTTTGAGGCATTTCAGGTGTTCCAAGGCATTTCAGACTTTATAGACATTCAAGTTATTTCTGGTGCATCCAAAGCATTTCGGGCATCCTAAGCATTTTAGGCATTCAAAAAGGCATCCAAGGCATTTTGGGCATCCGAGGCATTTTGGGCATCCGAGGCATTTCAGGCATCCGAGGCATTTCAGGCATCCGAGGCATTTCAGGCATCCGAGGCATTCTGGGCATCTGAGGCATTTCGGGCATTTGAGGATATTTGGGCACTTGAGGTATTTGAGGCATGGAAGACCACCTTGAATCTGGCCGTCTGGTCACACTCATCATGAGTTCAATGACCCATATTTCATAGGGATTAGCACAAAACTCATGGTCATTGTCCAATTTGAATCTGCCAAGAGACATTTGTATTAAAAGTCATTAACTGTAATGTCTGAAAAATTAATGTATAGAGCTTCTTATATTCACTACAGTTTAAGGCATTTCATTGCATCATTGTCTGTCCTGTGTTTCCATTCCTCTCCAGGGACGTCAATTCATTATTTCACAGACCATTTTATGGTCCATATGGAAAATATTTATGAACCCATATGGAAAATATATATGAATATCATTAAAATGTGTAAGAAAAATAAATTCTAATTCAAAATTGTTGTTTCATATTAACATTTTCATTACAAATTATATGATCAGTCTAACAATCTGAATAAAAATGTTTTTATTTATTTATTTATAAATTTTTTTAATCCTAAAACTTTCTGGTTTTGGGGATGTAAAATCCAATGGTGAATGTGGATGTGTGTGTGTGTGTGTGTGTGTGTGTGTGTGTATGTGGGGGGGGTTGTCATGTGACACACAACAGCCACAACAGCACTTATGTTTTATTAATTTTTTTCATTTTTATTCAAAACATTCCCAAACGCATTAACTATATCAGGAAATATCTTGATTCTCACCTTTATAGATTATGTTAGTTGATCTAGTGGGCGATGGTCAAAGTAGCCTAATAATGTATTCTATTAACTATGCATAAAAACCTGTCTGTTTCCTTAATTAACAGAAATGTTAACAAGAGAATTCGCCAGAAAGAGGTATTCAGTCAGCCAGCGAGTGAAGAAAACACCGGCGTTTTAGCGATGACTCATCTGAAGACCTCTGATTGGTCACTGCATTCATAAGCTCAACAGCATCGTGTGTTATTGGTTATAATGCGCAGTGCTGTAAAAATGCTCAGCGCCAGCCAGTGAACACAGATTTGAATTTAGCAGCTGATGATATGACGCACTGAACCATCTAATCACGCCTGTGTGATTGTATTAAATATAGAAAATATTAATCGTCTTTTGGAAGCTCCATTCAAAATCCACTTGGCTCATAAATCTGAGGGGGCACTTTGAAATGGGCTCTGCCTGTATGTACAAGATTCAAACCACTTTCATAGTTCTAAATCTACAGACAGACAGATGTTACTTACACAATAGCTTGGATTCTGCAGCCTCCGTTCAGGCCTTGTTTTCTGTAACTGGTCACTCTGTTTCTAATGGACAGTCTTACTCTTTCGACACACCCCAGACAGCAGGTCTTATCTAAGAGACACATCACAAACACAACATAGACACTAAATGCACTGATATGCATTAACTCAAATCCATATGTAATACAACTACTTACAATGACAAGATGGAAAACCAACAGATCAAAGTGAAAGTGAATTTAGTGACTATTTAAAGTACATGCATGTTACTAAGATTTACATTGAAAGAAAACACAAAATGTTCAGTAATAGCAAGACTGATTTTTAAAACATCATTAGAGAACATTGTCCATTTTTTATCATTAATATTTTTATTTTATATTTTATTATTATTTTATTTTACTTCACCTTTTTATTGAATATTTTTACTTTTATTTTGTAATCAATACATTGTGCTCATATTGTTCAGGGCCCGTACTCACAAAACATCTTAAGGCTAAAAGTAGCTTATAACTCGCCAATTTAGGAGAAAATCTTAAAAATAATGGGCGTGTCAGTCCTAAATTTAGAACTCCTACATTTTTGCTCTAAGAGTATTTCACAAAGCGTTTTAGCGCTAAATCGAACTTCTAAATCTGTGAAACGTTAGGTGTAGCGAAGAGGACTCCTAAGTCACTAAGACCAAACCACAATCTATCCTAAAATGGCTGTTGCTGGCAATCTGCCTTGAAACGTAAATATTTTTTTTAAACATTTGACGATAATGTGCTTTTAAAAAGGTATGGCCTTTGGTTTTGGAGGTTATCCCGACTCCAAATTTTCCTTTGATTATATGCTTGTTTTCATTAACCAGTTGGGCAAGAAGTAACAGCTGTTCTTGTGTCCAGTTTGGTTTTCTTTTTTGTTTGCATGTCTTACTATCAGCCATGATTATTCTACTCTGTAAATTAAAAGGCTGTTTATATGCATACTCACTATTTTTTTTTTTTACGAGAAGCATACAGGCTGACAATTACTTATACATATATATTATATTATAACATATACATATATATATTATATTGTTTAATTAGTGACACTTAGCCTGCATTTTAAAATCTTTATTATGAAACGGATAGTTCTGTTCCTTGATTCTGATTGGTTGAGCCACGTTCGAAGGCGTTGTAAATTACTCTATAAACATCCACCTTTGTGTGTTGCTTGGCAACCACTTTGTTCCAACCACAACTGTTTCTGAGGAATTACACTGTTTGGTGGAAGAATAATGTTTTTATTAATATCATTGAACTTTATTTGCTCTGTTTTGTTTTGTGAAACCTTACTACATATATGAAATAACTGTTTTATAAAAGCAATAAGCCCCGTGAAGCCGTGGTTTACAGCTTCGTGTCATGCCCAACAACACCCCTTAGCTGTTATAAATTCACTGTAAACCACGGCTTCTTGGGGCTTATTGCTTTACTTGAATGTGGCAGTTAACATTTTTATTTTTAAACCTTTATTTGAATATCGCAACATTATATTGTGCTCTACAATATTTCTATGAATAAATCTCTGACAGAGACTATCAGCCAATCACTGTGTGCATAGTTAATAAGCATGCTGACATCATCCATAGCAACGAGGTCAACCACGCCCCCTTACTCTTAGCTTAAGACTTCTCTCTATTCTTTAGTAGAAGTTTGTCTCAGCAACTTTGTGAATAGGTTTTAAGAGAAAACTCTCAGCTAAACAATTTTACTGCTATTTAGGAGAACTTTTAGTGGTAAGATATAATGTTTTGTGAATACGGGCCCTGATGTATATTTTTGTAGTTTAAAAAAAAAAAATTCCAAATTATTTTCTCCATTAGAAAAATATCTTTCATGCAGCGACATCACTGTGATATATTTCAATCTCAAACACTCTTTCAATATCATTACGAGCTTCTTGCTAAGACTTGAATCTGCACTATTGTGCGACTTCCTACCTTTAATTGACCCTCGGAACATTTCATCCACCCTCTCCATGAGAATGCGGACCCAATATTCTTGGGGGTTAGCACAAAACTTATGGTCACGATCCACTCTGAAGCTGCAGAGAGACAGCTGCATTAAACAACATGGACTATGATGTTTGAAAGAATCACAAATAAAAGCCTCTGATATTCACTGACAGGTTTTGCTTACACAACAGCAGGGATGTTGCAATATTCATTTGGCTTTTGTATTCTGTAGCTAGTCACTCTGTTCCTTATGGAGAGTCTAACTCTATCGACATAATGCGTGCAGCAGTACTTATCTAGGAGACAAAACAAACACATTAAACGTTAACATGCAATGAGATGCAATTTGAATTAAGTTTTTCTTTAGTTTGTTTTAATTTTAGTTAAAATATTTGAAATATAGTTTTTTATTATTTACTTATTTTTGTAAAATATGTCTATATAGTTTTTAATTTATTTCAGTTTAGTTTTAGTTGTTTTAATACATCAAGTTAATCTGAATGAAAATGAGAATGATTAAATAAAATGTTTAATTTTCTTATTTCAGGTAAAGTTTACTTCAAATATATATATTTTTTAATGGTTTTAGTTTTAGTTTTAACTTATGCTGCCCAAAACCATATGCAATATAACTGTTTTATTGCCCAGGATGTTCCAGTATGTTTTGTAAACTTAAACAATGTGATTTATTGAATCATTTTCTGCATTTTCAGCCTACAATAGCTGCAGCATCATCACATGTGGTGTTTACCTTGTGCCTTTCCAGGCGTTGGAAACCTTTCTGATGGTCGAGGAATTTCAGGCTTTTTAATAATTTCAGGCATTTCAGGCATCTGAGGCATTTTAGAGATTTCAGGCATTTCAGGTGTCCAAGGCATTTCAGACATTGAAGGCATCCAAGGCATTTCAGGTGTCCGTGGCATTTCAGGTGCTCGTGGCATTTCAGGCGTTTGAAGCATTTCAGGTGTTTGAGGCATTTGAGATGTTTGAGGAATTTCAGAAATATGAGGTATTTTAGGAGTATGAGGCATTTCAGATGTTTGAGGCATTCCAGACATTTGAGGGATTTCAGGAGTATGAGGCATTTTAGGAGTATGAGGCATTTGAGATGTTTGAGGCATTTCAGACGTTTGAGGAATTTCAGAAGTATGGGGCATTTTAGAAGTATGAGGCATTTCAGATATTTGAGGGATTTCAGACACTCGAGGCATTTCAGAAGTATGAGGCATTTCAGACATTTGAGGCATTTCAGACGTTTGAGGGATTTCAGGAGTATGAGGCATTTCAGATGTTTGAGGCATTTCAGACGTTTGTGCCATTTCAGGTGTTTGAGACATTTCAGATGTTTGAGGAATTTCAGAAGTATGAGGCATTTTAGGAGTATGAGGCATTTCAGATATCTGAGGGATTTCAGACGCTCGAGGCATTTCAGAAGTATGAGGCATTTCAGATGTTTGAGGAATTTCGGAAGTATGAGGCATTTTAGGAGTATGAGGCATTTCAGACGTTCGAGACATTTCAGAAGTATCAGGCATTTCAGAAGTATGAGGCATTTCAGGAGTATGAGGCATTTCAGACGTTCGAGACATTTCAGAAGTATCAGGCATTTCAGAAGTTTGAGGCATTTCAGGAGTATGAGGCATTTCAGACGTTTGAGGCATTTCAGACATTCGAGGCATTTCAGAAGAATGAGGCATTTCAGAAGTATGAGGCATTTTAGGAGTATGAGGCATTTCAGACGTTCGAGGCATTTCAGAAGTATCAGGCATTTTTGAAGTTTGAGGCATTTCAGGAGTATGAGGCATTTCAGACGTTTGAGGCATTTCAGACATTCGAGGCATTTCAGAAGTATCAGGCATTTCAGAAGTATGAGGCATTTTAGGAGTATGAGGCATTTCAGACGTTCGAGGCATTTCAGAAGTATCAGGCATTTCAGAAGTTTGAGGCATTTCAGGAGTATGAGGCATTTCAGACGTTTGAGGCATTTCAGACATTCGAGGCATTTCAGAAGAATGAGGCATTTCAGACATTTGAGGCATTTTAGGAGTATGAGGCATTTCAGATGTTTGAGGCATTTCAGACGTTCGTGCCATTTCAGGTGTTTGAGGCATTTCAGATGTTTGAGGAATTTCAGAAGTATGAGGCATTTTAGGAGTATGAGGCATTTCAGATGTTTGAGTCATTTCAGGTGTTTGAGGCATTTCAGATGTTTGAGGAATTTCAGAAGTATGAGGCATTTCAGAAGTATGAGGCATTTCAGATGTTTGAGAAATTTCAGATGTTCGAGGCATTTCAGAAGCATGAGGCATTTCAGACATTTGAGGCATTTTAGGACTATGAGGCATTTCGACATTTGAGGCATTTTAGGACTATGAGGCATTTCAGAAGTTTGAGGCATTTTAGGAGTATGAGGCATTTCAGATGTTTGAGGCATTTCAGAAGCATGAGGTATTTCAGATGTTTGAGGCATTTTAGGAGTATGAGGCATTTCAGAAGTATGAGGCATTTCAGACGTTTGAGGCATTTCAGTTGTTTGAGGCATTTCAGATGTTTGAGGAATTTCGGAAGTATGAGGCATTTTAGGAGTATGAGGCATTTCAGATATTTGAGGCATTTTAGACATTCGAGGTATTTCAGAAGAATGAGACATTTCAGACGTTTGTGGCATTTTAGGTGTTTGAGGCATTTTAGAAGTATGAGGCATTTCAGATGTTTCAGGCATTTCAGATGTTTCAGGCATTTCAGACGTTCGTGCCATTTCAGGTGTTTGAGGCATTTCAGATGTTTGAGGCATTTCAGATGGTTGAGGCAATCCAGAAGCATGAGGCATTTGAGATGTTTGAGGTATTTTAGGAGTATGAGGCATTTCAGACGTTTGAGGCATTTTAGGAGTATGAGGCATTTCAGATGTTTGAGGCATTTCAGATGTTCGAGGCATTTCAGAACTGTGAGGAATTTCAGATGTTTGAGGCATTTCAGGAGTATGAGGCATTTCAGGTGTTTGTGGCATTTCAGGAGTATGAGGCATTTCAGACATTTGAGGCATTTCAGATGTTTGAGGAATTTCAGGTGTTTGAGGCATTTCAGATGTTCGAGACATTTCAGGTGTTCGTGACATTTCAGGTGTCCGTGGCATTTCAGACGTTTGAGGCATTTCAGGTGTATGAGGCATTTCAGACACTTTAGGCATTTCAGGTGTTTGAGGCATTTCAGGTGTATGAGACATTTCAGGAGTACGAGGCATTACAGACGTTTGAGGCATTTTAGACGTTTGAGGCATTTCAGGTGTTTGAGGCATTTCAGATGTTTGAGGAATTTTGGATGTTTGAGGAATTTTAGAAGTATGAGGCATTTCAGATGTTTGAGGCATTTCAGACATTTGAGGGATTTCAGGAGTATGAGGCATTTTAGGAGTATGAGGCATTTCAGATGTTTGAGGCATTTCAGACGTTTGAGGAATTTCAGAAGTATGAGGCATTTCAGATGTTTGAGGAATTTCGGAAGTATGAGGCATTTTAGGAGTATGAGGCATTTCAGACATTCGATGCATTTCAGAAGTATCAGGCATTTCAGATGTTTGAGGAATTTCGGAAGTATGAGGCATTTCAGACCTTCGAGGCATTTCAGAAGTATCAGGCATTTCAGAAGTTTGAGGCATTTCAGGAGTATGAGGCATTTCAGACATTTGAGGCATTTCAGACATTCGAGGCATTTCAGAAGAATGAGGCATTTCAGACATTTGAGGCATTTTAGGAGTATGAGGCATTTCAGATGTTTGAGGCATTTCAGACGTTCGTGCCATTTCAGGTGTTTGAGGCATTTCAGATGTTTGAGGAATTTCAGAAGTATGAGGCATTTTAGGAGTATGAGGCATTTCAGATGTTTGAGTCATTTCAGGTGTTTGAGGCATTTCAGATGTTTGAGGAATTTCAGAAGTATGAGGCATTTCAGAAGTATGAGGCATTTCAGATGTTTGAGGAGTTTCAGATGTTCGAGGCATTTCAGAAGCATGAGGCATTTCAGACATTTGAGGCATTTTAGGACTATGAGGCATTTCAGACATTTGAGGCATTTTAGGACTATGAGGCATTTCAGACATTTGAGGCATTTTAGGAGTATGAGGCATTTCAGATGTTTGAGGCATTTCAGAAGCATGAGGTATTTCAGATGTTTGAGGCATTTTAGGAGTATGAGGCATTTCAGAAGTATGAGGCATTTCAGACGTTTGAGGCATTTCAGTTGTTTGAGGCATTTCAGATGTTTGAGGAATTTCGGAAGTATGAGGCATTTTAGGAGTATGAGGCATTTCAGATATTTGAGGCATTTTAGGTGTTTGAGGCATTTTAGAAGTATGAGGCATTTCAGATATTTCAGGCATTTCAGATGTTTCAGGCATTTCAGACGTTTGTGCCATTTCAGGTGTTTGAGGCATTTCAGATGTTTGAAGCATTTCAGGAGTATGAGGCATTTCAGATGGTTGAGGCAATCCAGAAGCATGAGGCATTTGAGATGTTTCAGGTATTTTAGGAGTATGAGGCATTTCAGACGTTTGAGGCGTTTTAGGAGTATGAGGCATTTCAGATGTTTGAGGCATTTCAGACGTTCGAGGCATTTCAGAAGTGTGAGCAATTTCAGATGTTTGAGGCATTTCAGGAGTATGAGGCATTTCAGGTGTTTGTGGCATTTCAGGAGTATGAGGCATATCAGACATTTGAGGCATTTCAGATGTTTGAGGGATTTCAGGTGTATGAGACATTTCAGGAGTACGAGGCATTACAGACGTTTGAGGCATTTTAGACGTTTGAGGCATTTCAGGTGTTTGAGGCATTTCAGATGTTTGAGGAATTTCGGATGTTTGAGGAATTTTAGAAGTATGAGGCATTTCAGATGTTTGAGGCATTTCAGACATTTGAGGGATTTCAGGAGTATGAGGCATTTTAGGAGTATGAGGCATTTCAGATGTTTGAGGCATTTCAGACACTCGAGGCATTTCAGAAGTATGAGGCATTTCAGACATTTGAGGCATTTCAGACATTTGAGGGATTTCAGGAGTATGAGGCATTTCAGATGTTTGAGGCATTTCAGACGTTTGTGCCATTTCAGGTGTTTGAGGCATTTCAGATGTTTGAGGAATTTCAGAAGTATGAGGCATTTTAGGAGTATGAGGCATTTCAGATATCTGAGGGATTTCAGACGCTCGAGGCATTTCAGAAGTATGAGGCATTTTAGATGTTTGAGGAATTTCGGAAGTATGAGGCATTTTAGGAGTATGAGGCATTTCAGACGTTGGAGGCATTTCAGAATTATCAGGCATTTCAGAAGTTTGAGGCATTTCAGGAGTATGAGGCATTTCAGATGTTCGAGGCATTTCAGAAGTATCAGGCATTTCAGAAGTTTGAGGCATTTCAGGAGTATGAGGCATTTCAGACGTTTGAGGCATTTCAGACATTCGAGGCATTTCAGAAGAATGAGGCATTTCAGAAGTATGAGGCATTTTAGGAGTATGAGGCATTTCAGACGTTCGAGGCATTTCAGAAGTATCAGGCATTTCAGAAGTTTGAGGCATTTCAGGAGTATGAGGCATTTCAGACGTTTGAGGCATTTCAGACATTTGAGGCATTTCAGAAGTATCAGGCATTTCAGAAGTATGAGGCATTTTAGGAGTATGAGGCATTTCAGACGTTCGAGGCATTTCAGAAGTATCAGGCATTTCAGAAGTTTGAGGCATTTCAGGAGTATGAGGCATTTCAGACGTTTGAGGCATTTCAAATATTCGAGGCATTTCAGAAGAATGAGGCATTTCAGACATTTGAGGCATTTTAGGAGTATGAGGCATTTCAGATGTTTGAGGCATTTCAGACGTTCGTGCCATTTCAGGTGTTTGAGGCATTTCAGATGTTTGAGGAATTTCAGAAGTATGAGGGATTTTAGGAGTATGAGGCATTTCAGATGTTTGAGTCATTTCAGGTGTTTGAGGCATTTCAGATGTTTGAGGAATTTCAGAAGTATGAGGCATTTCAGAAGTATGAGGCATTTCAGATGTTTCAGGAGTTTCAGATGTTCGAGGCATTTCAGAAGCATGAGGCATTTCAGACATTTGAGGCATTTTAGGACTATGAGGCATTTCAGACATTTGAGGCATTCTAGGACTATGAGGCATTTCAGACATTTGAGGCATTTTAGGAGTATGAGGCATTTCAGATGTTTGAGGCATTTCAGAAGCATGAGGTATTTCAGATGTTTGAGGCATTTTAGGAGTATGAGGCATTTCAGAAGTATGAGGCATTTCAGACGTTTGAGGCATTTCAGGTGTTTGAGGCATTTCAGATGTTTGAGGAATTTCGGAAGTATGAGGCATTTTAGGAGTATGAGGCATTTCAGATATTTGAGGCATTTTAGACATTCGAGGTATTTCAGAAGAATGAGACATTTCAGACATTTGAGGCATTTTAGAAGTATGAGGCATTTCAGATGTTTCAGGCATTTCAGATGTTTCAGACATTTCAGACGTTCGTGCCATTTCAGGTGTTTGAGGCATTTCAGATGTTTGAGGCATTTCAGGAATATGAGGCATTTCAGATGGTTGAGGCAATCCAAAAGCATGAGGCATTTGAGATGTTTGAGGTATTTTAGGAGTATGAGGCATTTCAGACGTTTGAGGCATTTTAGGAGTATGAGGCATTTCAGATGTTTGAGGCATTTCAGACGTTCGAAGCATTTCAGAAGTGTGAGGAATTTCAGATGTTTGAGGCATTTCAGGAGTATGAGGCATTTCAGGTGTTTGTGGCATTTCAGGAGTATGAGGCATTTCAGACGTTTGAGGCATTTCAGATGTTTGAGGGATTTCAGGTGTTTGAGGCATTTCAGATGTTCGAGACATTTCAGGTGTTCGTGACATTTCAGGTGTTCGTGGCATTTCAGACGTTTGAGGCATTTCAGGTGTATGAGGCATTTCAGACACTTGAGGCATTTCAGGTGTTTGAGGCATGTCAGGTGTATGAGACATTTCAGGAGTACGAGGCTTTACAGACGTTTGAGGCATTTTAGACGTTTGAGACATTTCAGGTGTTTGAGGCATTTTGGGTGTTTGATGCATATCAGGCATTTCAGGTGTTTGTGGCATTTCCGGAGCATGAGGCATTTCAGATGTTTGAGGCATTTCAGGAGAATGATGCATTTCAGAAGTATGAGGCATTCCAGATGTTTGAGGCATTTCAGATGTTTGAGGCATTCCAGATGTTTGAGGCATTTCAGATGTTTTGGGCATTTCAGACATTTGAGGCATTTCAAAAATGTCAGGTGTTCCAAGCTTTTCAGGTATTTCAGGTCTTGGAGGCATTTCAGGCATTTGATGCATATAAGACATTTCAGGTGTTTGTGGCATTTCAGGAGTATGAGGCATTTCAGATGTTTGAGGTGTTTGTGGCATTTCAGGAGTTTGAGGCATTTCAGATGTTTGAGGTGTTTCAGACACCCAAGGCCACACAGACCATAAATCTGGCAGTCTGTTTACCCTCTGCATGAGTTCACGGACCCATGTTTCGTTGGGATCAGCACAGAACTCATGGTCGTTGTCCAATGTAAATCTGCAGAGAGACAACTCCATTAACCATCATTAACTGTGTTGTCTGAAAATTCATTTATAGAGCTTCTTACATTCAATACAGTTTAAGGCATTTTATTGCATCAGTGTGTGTACTGTTTCTCCATTTCTCTCCAGCGACGTCAATCCATTTATCTAGTAATTATTTCAAAGACAGACACTCTGTGTGCAAACAATTATTGGAAACACTTCCCATTTGTAAGATATGCATGAATATGAGTATCATTAAAATTCGTACGAAAAATAAACATACAAAATTAATTACTGACACTTTGAAGTTTTTCCATACTGTGGGGTCAAATTCTAATTTCAGATAAACAATTTATTACAAATTATATTATATGTGTAACAATCTGAATGAAAAGTTGATTTTTTTTTTTTTATCCTAAAACTTTCTGGTTTTGGATAGCTATAAATCAAATGGAAATGGTGGACGTGTGTGTGTGTGTGTGTGTGTGTGTGTGTATGTCCTATAATCATACAGTTGATAAAAAATAATAATAATAAAAATGAAACTTATACTGGGAAGCATAATATCTTAACATTACTTGATTTGATTCATACATGCCTCTTGTACAAGTTTCAAACCACTTTCATAGTTCTAAATTTACAGACAGACAGATGTTACTTACACAACAGCTGGGAGGTTGCAGCCTCTGTCCAGGCCTTGTTTTCTGTAACTGTTCACTCTGTTTTTAATGGACAGTCTAACTCTTTTGACACACCGCAGACAGCAGGATTTATCTAAGAGACACATCACAAACACAACAAAGACAGGTAACGCTTTAGATTACAACCCGCAAAGAACTGCATAATATACTGAATTTACAGTGTACGTTTCTGTAATTATAGTTTACCTATAAAGAACGTACGTGTATAAGGGAACAATGTGTTACGTTTGGGTAATAAGGGGGTAACAACCAGATATGCGACCTGCAAAGAACTGTGTAAGTAAACTGATGTTACAGCGTAATGTTTTTGTAATTATAGTGTACCTCCGTGTAGGTATAGGGGAATAATATGGTGACGTTTAGGGAATAAAGGGGTAACAACCTGTAAAATTACAAATCATTTATACTGTAAGTATTTTGAAACTAAGGGGTACCTATTCTAATATTACGTGGTATGTATGGCCTAAACAATAATCTTATGTTTGGGAGTGATTTAGAAAGACAATATTCTTTTTATAATTTTATACTTGTATTTTATTATAGGCCTAGGTATTTTTAACCATTCTATTATTAAAGGAAATATGATGGAGATTACTGAACAACAAAACTGGACATCTAGTGAAATGTGTTATTGAGTTTCAGCTACGATTTATAATTCACAAGTCAGCATACTTTATGGAAAGCTTATTTGTTGATCTCAGCAACTTCACACCAGCAACTTCCCAACACCACTGTCACAAAATAACTTTGCATGATATACCATCAAGGTTCAATGCAGCTTAAAACAAGCTTACCTCTGTCCAGCTGTTCGCAGAAAAAAAAATAATACATGATACAACATTTGTATTTCAGTGGATGTATACTGTGATGTTTTTATATCAAAAATAAAAAAATAAAAATAAATAAATAAATAAATAAAAAAGAGGGTTTATTTTGGCCATCAAACAATTAAATTAAATTAAATCTAGTGCAACATTTTTCTCTGTAATTACTGTGCAAACATACACTTGTTCTTTGTTTAAGCCCAACTTGTTCCTCCCTTATTCCATGTAGTTACAGGGTAAATACAACATTTGCAGGCTGTAAATTAAAGTGGTACTTTGTTACCTTCCTGTTCCATGTAGTTACAAGGTAAATACAACATTTGCGGGCTGTAAATTAAATTGGTGCTTGTTCCCCTCTCATTCCATGTATTTACAGGGTAAGTGGCTACAACAAATTGCTCTGAAATGATCGTTTATACAGTAGGTCATACACACATACATTATATATCAGGTAATATATCAATAAACATGCCTGTTTTATTTAATTCAAATATTAAATAAAATATTTTGTTAATTATTCTATCAGTTGATGTGGATTTGAAAATTGACTGAATGTCTTTAGGCTACTGTTTTTCAATGCAAACACCATAGAAACCATATAGTTAGGCTACTTTTTTTTTTTTTTTTTTACCATGGTAATGAGGTGCTGTACTTTTGGTTATGTATAAAAGATGAGGCTGTTACAGTTTTCACAATGGTACTGTCCATTGTACATCTGCATCCAACTCAAGCTCCTGTTCTAATGTGCATTTCTAAGAGACAAAACTTGTAATATTACATGTTCAGTGCTACCAAATCAGGTGCTGGTGCCACTGCTCTTGAATAGTAGTCTGGAGCCCTGATAATATAAATTGTACTGTAAAATGTTACTGTAATTTGAAATTTCATCTGTTTAATTGTAAATGAAATATATAGCTTTCATAAACCATTTTTTCTTTTTTCTTTTTTTCTTTTAGTTTTAGTATAACATTATTATACCATGCATAATTTTACCTTTTTTTTTGTTTAAAGAAACCAAACCAATGTATAGTTGACATTTGAGGCTCAATGTTATAGAAACGAAATAAAAGTTCAGGAAGAGTGTTTTCAGCCTTTTTTTAAATATATATTTTATATAAAAATATGGCATGCAGCTTCAAACAATGGCATAAATCTGCTCAAAATGATCGTTATTAATAATCACAATTACAACCTCAAGAGAATAATCGACAATTATGATTTTTGTCATAATCGTGCAGCCCTAGTTGCAGTACTATTAACACAGGTGAAGAAAGAGCTTTATTGAAGTGAAAGTGAAAGTGAAAGTCGTGACGTATTGTCAAGTATGGTGACCCATACTCGAAATTGGTGCTCTGCATTTAACCCATCCAAGTGCACACACAGCAGTGAATAGTGAACAAACGCACACACACACCGTGAACACACACCCGGAGCAGTGGGCAGCCATTGCTCCAGCGCCCGGGGAGCAATTGGGGGTTCGGTGCCTTGCTCAAGGGCACCTCAGTCATGGTATCGAAGGCAGAGAGAGTGCTGTTCATTCACAATCCCCCCCCCCCCCCGAATGTTCCGAAGTTCCTTGTTCACATCAGAGACGGTTGCTTGATGAAAGCAGCATGCCGTTGTAGTCCTGCTACTGATGTTTCTGATAATAGAGTCACACATTATCAGAGTCCTGGGCTCGGCTGCGCTCTGAGCTGAATGCCGCTGTCTGCTCGACCTTGAGCACCTGTTAGTAGAAATGTTAGCTGCTGGCTGATACGATCTATGTTCGGTCACATTTGGGGATTCCTCACCCACATTCATTAATGCTTCAAATCTGTTCTCAAGATGTATAGGGGGTGGTAGAATACCAGTATTTGCAAGCCTTGTCAGAATCAGAATCAGAATCAGAATGAGCTGTATTGCCAGGTATGTTCACACTTACGAGGAATTTGTTTTTGTGACAGAAGCTTCCACAGTGCAACAGAATGACAGTGACAGGACAAAAACACAGATAATAAAAGAATAAAAATAAAACAAGTAAATAGGGAATAACAATATACAATTTGACAATTGTATGTACAGGTATAATACAATGGACAGTTTTGTATGTACAGGTATATTATGTGCAAATTCAAAATGTAAACTAAGTATGTGTGTTAGATAAATAAGTGTATGAATAGTGTTGTGTGTTCCACAATTATTGTCAGGTGTTCATAAGATGGACTGCCTGAGGGAAGAAACTGTTCCTGTGCCTGGCCGTTCTGGTGCTCAGAGCTCTGTAGCATCGACCAGATGGCAACAGTTCAAGGGCACCTCAGTCATGGTATCGAAGGCAGAGAGAGTGCTGTTCATTCACAATCCCCCCCCCCCCGAATGTTCCGAAGTTCCTTGTTCACATCAGAGACGGTTGCTTGATGAAAGCAGCATGCCGTTGTAGTCCTGCTACTGATGTTTCTGATAATAGAGTCACACATTATCAGAGTCCTGGGCTCGGCTGCGCTCTGAGCTGAATGCCGCTGTCTGCTCGACCTTGAGCACCTGTTAGTAGAAATGTTAGCTGCTGGCTGATACGATCTATGTTCGGTCACATTTGGGGATTCCTCACCCACATTCATTAATGCTTCAAATCTGTTCTCAAGATGTATAGGGGGTGGTAGAATACCAGTATTTGCAAGCCTTGTCAGAATCAGAATCAGAATCAGAATGAGCTGTATTGCCAGGTATGTTCACACTTACGAGGAATTTGTTTTTGTGACAGAAGCTTCCACAGTGCAACAGAATGACAGTGACAGGACAAAAACACAGATAATAAAAGAATAAAAATAAAACAAGTAAATAGGGAATAACAATATACAATTTGACAATTGTATGTACAGGTATAATACAATGGACAGTTTTGTATGTACAGGTATATTATGTGCAAATTCAAAATGTAAACTAAGTATGTGTGTTAGATAAATAAGTGTATGAATAGTGTTGTGTGTTCCACAATTATTGTCAGGTGTTCATAAGATGGACTGCCTGAGGGAAGAAACTGTTCCTGTGCCTGGCCGTTCTGGTGCTCAGAGCTCTGTAGCATCGACCAGATGGCAACAGTTCAAAGAGGGAGTTTGCTGGATGTCAGGGGTCCAGAGAGATTTTGCCAGCCCTTTTGCTCACTTTGGATAAGTACAGTTCTTGGAGAGTGGGGAGGGTTGTACCAATGATTCGCTCAGGTGTCCGGATTACCCTCTGTAGTCTTCTGAGGTCAGATTTGGTAGCTGAGCTGAACCAGACAGTTATTGAAGTGCAGACGACGTATTCAATGATGGCGGAGTAGAACTGTTTCAGCAGCTCCTGTGGCAGGTTGAACTTCCTCAGCTGGCGAAGGAAGTACAACCTCTGCTGGGCCTTTTTAACAATGGAGTTAGTCAATGTGAGTGTCCCACTTCAAGTCCTGAGAGACAGTGGTGCCCAGGAATCTGAATGACTCCATTGTCGTTACAGTACTGTCTATGATGGTGAGTGGGGGGAGTGCAGGGGGGTTTCTCCTGAAGTCCACGATCATCTCCACTGTTTTGAGCGTATTGAGCTCCAGGTTGTTAAGACTGCACCAGACAGCCAGCTCTTTAACCTCCAGTCTGTAAGCAGATTCATCACCATCCTGAATGAAGCCGATAAGTGTGGTGTCATCTGCAAACTTCAGGAGCTTGACAGAGGGGTCTTTAGATGTGCAGTCATTGGTGTATCATTGGTGTATTGTCATAGCCGTATCTGGGGTAGAGGATGCTACCGCAGCAATACAAGATACTTGTGACAATCTGATGTCTCGAGTTATTCTGTCAATCAGTTTCGGCTTGTTCCTCTACACTTGGTATAAACTGTTCTGATTCACTAGATTCACAGGGCTCACCAGCTGTATGCTGAGGGGGTTCATGATGACAATCTGCTGAAACTTTTTTCAAGAACCACAATCCTTTGTAGAAGTCTGTGGCAGTTCATGCAGCAAGTAGATTCGACAAGAGGAATTTTCTTTCTCGTCTGTTTGAATGTCGGCAGCTGTGTTTTCCCGTCTCTGGAATGTAAGCTGCTGGCAGTGGGAGGCAAAGAGCCTTATTTTTCGTAGTATTATTCCAGTCCCAAAAAGTCTTTAGTTTGGTGTTTGTGCCAAAACTGTGTTGTTTGAGCACTGTGCTGATCTGCTGAAGTTAAAATCTTAGAAAAATCTGAGAAAAGTACATAAACAGGGAGCAAAGAGCAGAGCAGTAAGCGAGAGCGTCCGAACAGTAGCGAAGCCGGATGTTAAAATAGTACTGTCAGGATTTACTAAAGACACGCAGTGAAGAATTAGAGCTGAAAAGGCATGGACACAGTAATTTTTGTGGCTGACCTTATTGAATACGCATTTGTAGGAGTTTCCCTTTCAGATGCAAAATTTATGGGAGGAGAGTATTAAAATTAAAAAATCAATGCAACGCGATTTACTAACATTTGTGCTCGTCGAATTATTGGTATTTGTGCCTTTATTTACCGCCCAAAAAAGCATGTCTTACAGCAGGAGGTCATTTGTGCTGCTTTTGGATTGCGCTGGTCATTATGGAAATGATCTTGCTGTGTCTATGTTCTTTAATGTGTGCATTGTTAGTAAATCACACCCTGAATTTTCCCCTCCCATTGGTGCTTTTATGGAATTGTGCTCTAACGCAACGCTAATTCGCCTTGTTTAGTAAATATGGCCCTAAATGTGCTGATGTCACACCCCTGGACTGTTTTTGTTGTGTTTTTGCTCCCCATGTGCTCCGTGACCCAGTTTCTGTCTCGTTTTTCCCTGATTGTCATGTGTTTTAAAGCCCTAGTCCATCCAGTTCATGTTTTTCAGGTCTACTTGTTCAGTTTGTGTGTTTCCTGCGTTTCCCAGTGTTGGATGTACCCTGTTTATGGACTTCATTAAAGATTGTTTCGTGTATTCCACATCTCCTCGTTCCTCCCCGCACAGATTGTGACAGCTGACATGCATTGACCCAAATCCAAATGAAATACAACGACTTACTAGAAATGAAACTGTATAAAAATTTCATATCACGATTATAGTGACCAAAATTATCACAGTTATCCATATGTCACAGTATTATTAAAATGCGCTGGAATTGGAAAATTTCACCAAAAATCACTTCACCAAATTTTATGTTAAAAACCAACATATAACAAATAAAATTAGCAGCACTATGTACTTTTTGTTTGCATAAACATTAAAATAGTAACATTAAACATGTTATAGTAACATGTTATATACTAACATGCACTACATGTTCAAAAAATTTTTAAATTGGGGGTTCGGTGCCTTGCACAAGGGTTTCAACCCAGTCATAGTATTAAGGGTGGAAGAGAGAGCTATACATTCACTCCCCCCACCTACAATCCCTGCCGGTACCGAGACTCGAACCCACAAACTTTGGATTATAAGTCTGACTCTCTAAACGCATTCCTATCACGTATCACACATGTGCCATGTGAAAAGTGAAAAGTGAACAGTGAAAAGATGGAAAACCAACAGACGTTCATCATCATAAGTAGCCTATTGTTAGCAGAACCCCCCCCCCAGATGATTTTCACAGAAGTGGAAGTGAATTCAGTGACTATTTAAAGTAAGCTACATGCATGTTGGAGAGTTGCTGAGATTTACATTGCAAAGAAAACACAAAATGTTCAGGAACAGCAAGACAGATTTTTAAAACATATTCTTATCTTATTATTATTATTATTATTATTATTATTATTATTATTATTATTATTATTATTATTATTATTATTATTATTATTTTATAAGTGGTCTCCAATTGGGAATGAATTATATAATTTAATCATTTATATTAATTTAAACACTTTCATAGTTTAATTGTTTCTTGTCCTCTGTAGCTGGTCATTTTGTTATGGAGAGTCTAACTCTATGGACATAATGCATGCAGCAGTGCTCATCTAATTGACAAAGACATTAAAGATATTAACATGCAATGACCTCAAATCAAGTGTTATTTAATATCACTAAGATACTATTAAAATTTTGAATTCATTGTATTTTTAACAGTTTCTGTTTTAAAATTTTAGAATTAGGATTTAGAATTTTGTCTTTTTATTATTACTATTTTTCTTTTGTAAAATTTGGCTATATAGATTTTAATATTTTTATTTCAGTTTTAGATTTAGTTAATTAGTACATTAAGTTAAATTGAATGAAAATGAAAAATGTAGCCTTGGTAACTAGCTAAAATAAAATAAGCTTATTTCAGTTAGAATATATTGGCAACACTTTACAATAAGTTTGTGTTATCTCACGTTAGTTAATGCATTAGTTAACACGAACTAACAATGAACAACATCTCTGTTCAGCATTACTTAATATTTTTTAGCATTAACCAGCATTAACTAATTAAGTTTTTAATGTGAAAGAAATTATTAATTAACCAAAAAATTAAGTAATGCTGAACAGATGCGTTGTTCATTGGTAGTTCATGTTAAGTAATGCATTAACTAACGTTAACTAATACAGCCCTATTGTAAAGTGTTACCAGTTTGGTTTACTTCAGGTTACAGGAAAATTCTGAAATATATTTGAGGGTAACGCCCACATCTCGAATTCCCGTCAACACCAGCTGACAGAACCAAGTCCCTGTCCTACAGTTGTTGTTTGTTACAGATGTACAATTTCCCGACAATCCGTTGCACATAGATGTATGTCAAAATACGAGACAGAAATATGAATCACTACTTTCGTTTCCTGATCATATAGGGAAGTCGTGAGTAAGATGTAAGGCTTCCTGCATCATTTGATCTAAACAGCACCAGGAATGAAACATCAATTAGTACAACTATAACACATCACTTGTGATGTAAAAGCTCAGTTTATATTAACTAACAAAACAACAGCATGGAACTATCATGGTTTTTTTTTTTTTTTTGAAGATATAAGAAGCCAATCCAGCAAGTTTTTTGAAGTGCAAGGAGCACCATATCAATACCACAGTATATTTACATTTATTCACCTTGTGATGGAAAATTTTCGACTTAAAGAACAACAGGGAATGGAATGTGAAGGGTCTTGAAAAAGTGTTATGAAAGTAATTTACGGGAGATAAAAAACTGATGGTGCCATGTTTTCCAATGAATATTCTTCTACATTTTACCCTATTCCTACTTTACGATTAAAAAAAAAAAAAAAAATATGTTGAAATCAGTGATGTTGAAATACCTCGTCAAGGTCAAGGAAAAACTTCTCACAAAAGAGCAGGCCTTGCAGAATGGTAAAAACAGCACATTATTTAATGTATATTTAAACTAGAAATACTCGCGTACACTCGTCATAGCACTAGTTTATGATAAACATTTTGTTAGCTTTATATTCTAATTGTTGAACACATGCAGACACACTTTTGGCAGAGGTCTAATGTCCTGGTGTTATTCAGCCTGAGGGTGGTGCTCTGATATATGGACTGACAGGCTTCAAAGGGGTTATTCAATAATTTTCATGTTTTAATCGCTTTTTATTACTTAAAAAACAAGATCTTTCCTGACTTCCGAGGTTGTGAATGAAAGCCTGGCTTATTTTATATTTTAAGGACTCAGGACATTTTTACTAGGGAAGATCAAAATGTTATGTGCTCCTAAGTTTCCCTCACATGAAAAGTATAGATACCTCAGATATATAAGTTTGATAAGGTATTTTTTATTTTTTTTTGGCAGCATGTTAATTTAAACCTGTAAATAATTTCCAGGTGATCAACTAGTTAGCACCTCAGGAGTTAATGCATTAAAAAAAAAAAAAAATCAGATCTATGTTAAACCCACCCTTTTGAACTATGAAGAGCAATTGTCAGCATGATTAGAACATTTTTGATGAAACGCTTTAATGATCTAATTTGATTCATGACTATATGCCATTAGTTAGGCTACTGCTATAGTGTTGACAAAAAATATTGTGCTATAAACATGTTTTATCAAACATTTGCCTCTTGTAGTTTTATAAAGTGATTTTTAAAGTAGGCCTACAATTTAAAACATTTCATTAGACAAAAGTGTTTCTAATTTGCCTCGTGCCATCTTAATACTGTACTGTAACTATAACTAATACTGTAACTATACCTTCAGAAGTAGTTAACGCAATTGACAGTAGGCTAGCTTAATTTGACATTACATTAACATTTCAGGGTGTTTTTTAAAAATGCTGAAATGTTGTTAAGATAAAAAGAATGTACAGACAATGCTCCCCTCATTGTATTGCTCTATGATTTTATCTACCTGTGTAACAAAACATGGAAAAATAAAAAGCTTGAAGGTTTCTTGTAAAGTGTGATTAATGTTACATGATTACTGCCATATTATTTTTATATGCACAAAAAGAATAGATTACATTATCAAGATCAATAGGCAGATATTGTGAGAAAGAACAAGAGAGAAGCAAACAGAAAGAAATGAAAGTGATGCAGATATTAAAACGTTTTAGGACTAAAATAAATGTTGGCCCTTGAACTTTTTTATAACATCTACATCTTTGTAACATCTGCAATGTGCTGCATTTCCCGAAAGTAAAGCCTAAGTTGAACATAGCAGCCATAGGTGACAATGGTTTTTATGTTAAATTTAGACTTAAATACCTAGGATACTTTTGGGAAACGCTGCCCAAATCGCAAGATCTAAAATTACTAGATCTAAAAAACTAGCATACTTTTCTGTAAATGCTATTAAAAAAAAAAAAGAAAACTTGACCCTCTATCACTTGCACTCTCTATTACTTTTCCAACTGCTTGTTTTTCTTAAAAAAAAAAAAAAAATCTAACACTAGCTTTCTATATTCTTTTTCTATTCTGTCTACTTGTTTTCTTTTTATGTGTGTGTGTATTTGGACCTTGGAAGTGGTTTTGGCACTGTGGGCAGGTGCTAAAGTCCTCCTGGAAAAGGAAATCAGCATCTCCATAAAGCTTGTCAGCAGATGGAAGCATAAAGTGCTCCAAAAACTCCTGGTAGATGGCTGCATTGACTTTGGACTTGATAAAACACAATGGACCAACACGAGCAAACGTCACAGTACCCCAAATCATCACTGACTTCAGAGACTTCACACTTGACAAGCAGCTTGGATTTAGTTTTAATTTAGTTTTATCTGAAAAGAGGACTTTGGACCACTGAGCAACAGTACAGTTCTTTTTCTCCTTTGCCCAGGTAAGATGCTTCTGACGTTATTTCTGTTTCAGAAGTGGCTTCATAGCCTTTTTCCTGAAGACGTCTGAGCATGGTGACTCTTGATGCACTGACTCCAGCTTCAGTCTACTCCTTGTGAAGCTCTCCCAAGTGTTTGAATCGGCTTTGCTTGACAGTATTCTCAAGCTTGCTGTCATCCCTGTTGCTTGTGCACCTTTTCCTACCCAATTTCTTCCTTCCAGTCAACTTTGCATTTAATATGCTTTGATACAGCACTCTGTGAACAGCCACCCCTTTCAGTAATGACCTCTTTGTGGAGGGTGTCAATGATTGTCTTCTGGACCATTGCCAAGTCAGCAGTCTTCGCCATTATTGTGGTTTCAAATAACAAGAGATACGCAGAGTTTATACTCTAGGGATGGTCATTTAATGAAACTCAAATGTAAATATTTTAATATTTTGAGATACTGGATTTTTGACTTTCATGAGCTATACACTCTAATCATCAAAATTAAAACAAAACAAAAAACTTTTGAAATGTTTAAATTTTCATGTAATGAATATAGAATATGAAAGTTTCTCTTTTTGAAATACAGTAAGTTACAAAATGAATTTTTTCGAGATATTTTAATTTTTTGAGATGCATCTGTATTTAGAATGAGATGAGGAGGTTCAGTCTGCACCATAACAGCCATAACATGTCATTATTCTCTGAAAGTAAAAGTCTATCTGTTCATGTAAAGAACATTTTAGAATGAAATGCTTTTGCCTGCATACATGTCTAACACAGTGAATCATGCTGTTTTTTGTGATGACAAAACATGAGTAACTTTGATATTCAAATAGCTCATTTTCATTGCTGTTTCAGCACGTTGTTGCTGATCACAACATTTTGTTCCCAAAAGCTCATCTAGAAAATATTTTGACATTGTGAACTATGGAGATTATGATTATTACTACGAATAAAAAAACTTTTTCTAAATTATTTCGAGTTGTACTGTAGCAAAGGTCTAGACAATCACAACACAGTGATTGTTTCAGTAGCCATTGTGGTTTGTTTGCCCTTGAAATTAAATAAGCAATGTGCATTCTTCAGGTAGTCAACAATAGTACTTCGTAAAAGAAATACTAATAAATAAAACAATAAATTAAGGAGTTTTCTATTAAACTTATTTTCAAGCTTTTACATCTAAATGTAGAAAAAAAAAAAATCCCTCAAATGTAAAAGGCATGCAAAAAATATTATATTTAAGTCATACTATTAGTCGTCACTTTTAAAACCAAATTTCACATTTTGGCATGTCTAGGCATCACTTGAAAATGGGAAAAATGCACGATTTGATTTAAATTCGATTTGATATAAGAATAATATGATCATACTTTACATATCGCACACACAAGCTCAAACCCCACTCTACATACCCTGGAAGATTTCAACTGCAGTTTATTTATTTATTGTTTTATTTAATAAAATAGTTAATTTACAGTATGAGTACTATGCAGATGATGAAATTTGATTAATGCGCACTGTACGCATAGAGTGCACATAAAAATGTAATTATACATTTGGCTTAAGAATGCAACTATTTTGTAGTTTAAGTTAGGATCATTCAGGTTAAGTTGTTTTAAAAAGTTCACTTTAAAGAGGTACATAGATTATTGTTTATTACATTTACTATTTGAGCTCACCATACGTTTGCTCTCCTGGTGAAACAGGAGAGCAAACTAAAATGTTTATTTGTTAACCAAAAGAACATTGTTGCATTTAATGCTTTTGCCCACATGTAGGCATAACATAATAAAATTATATGCAAATTTTTTTAATCACAAGACGTGATTCATTTTGATATTCAAAGAACTCATTTTCATTGAAGACATTTTTGCATGTTGTCACTGGGCAGAACATCTTGTTCTAAGTGTCTCATCTTGATATAGAACATATTTTGACACTGAATAATCTAACCTTCAGTAAATCTAAAATAATTTCATGCTCCATGCTTGTAATTTATTGGTCAGAATCAGAATAAACATTTTCTACCATACATTCACTATTATTAGTTAGTCTAAATGTGAAAAGTATGGAAGCCCGTTTCCGCCACTGAATAAAAAATAAAACAAGGTAATTTTTTCCCTCAGAATTGTGAGATATAAAGTCGCAATTGCAAGATAAAAAGTCAGAATTGGGAGATATAAACTTATAAGCTGTGTCTGAAAGCACAGCTTTCAGACACAACATTCTTCATTTCTTTATATTTCTGAGTTTGAGGCAGCTTCTATCGCGTTATTTTAATAACAGCTGTCAAGTCAAAAACGTATTATTGTAACACCATTATTGCTAGCTCATCGTTAGCTTTATTTCCAGAAATCCCTTTATGTGCTGGTACAGCAGAATCCGACTGTCCTTCAAGAGCATAATACTTCATTCATCAGAACTAAGTGACTTACGAGTAGATGTTGTTACTGATGATACCAAACCAGAACATCACTAGGCCTACTCTGTATGTCATGCTTTATTTCATCTAGCCATAATAATCCTATACTACTATAATAGTAGCCTAACTCATTTTATAGGCCTACTGCAAAGTTTAGCATCAACACAAATACACATGGTTCAGCTATAAATCAGAATATTTTTTTTTTAAAAAAACAACAGTGTTTTTGAGCAGGGTTGGAATTAAACTCTGCTGGACTGTGGTCCTCAAGGAACTGAATTTTGCACCCCTGAATTAGATGGCATTTATCTGGAATATAGGCTATAGGCTTCCTGTGTTTGTACATTTTCATAAACGTTTTCCTGAATATGCTTCTTAGATTTTACACTACCTAGTTTACAGCCAGAACTGCAACTAGAACGAGACCAACTTATAGATAGATACAACATTATTACATTATTATTGTCTATAGCAATGATAATTTAATCACATGCCTATATATGAATAGTTCAGATGCAAAAGCCTCTAAGTGCTATCTGAAATTTTCTTCTAAAATGAGCATTTTTCTCAGGCTCCTATGTTTATGTTCAGTTATTTCACTTTAATGACAATGAAAAGAACCTGTACCTGAGAAAAATGCTCATTTTAGAAGAAAATTTCAGATAGCACTTAGAGGCTTTTGCATCTGAACTCTTCTTATATAATTGACTAAATAATTAAAAAAATACTTAAAATAATAATTAATACAAACTAATAAATAATGAATCCTTAATTTATTTACAATTTTCATCGGGGATGTCTTGCTTGGTCGATATCTTACAACATTAAATACAGGCGATAAGATTATTCTAGAGCAAGAACATAGAGATGAAAGCACGCTTTATGCGAGAGTGAAGGAAATCCACCTGCGTGCATTCATATATCCACTCTCGTGTTACAATAATACGCTCTTTACTTGACAACTGTTGTTAAAATAACGCGACAGAAGATGCCTCAAACTCAGAAATATAAAGAAATGAAGAATGTTGTGTGCTGTGCGCGCCATGCCCCCTCCCGCACCCTGCCCGTCGGTAATGGTACTGTCCAACTGCGAGCGTGAAACACAGAAATGGAGAATAATGAGTCATTTTAATGCTTGTTCAAAAATCATATTCAGACGCAGCATTCATCTAGCTCATTTTCATAGTGCAAATTGAACAAAGCACTGCAAAGCCTTACATGGAGAGTGGTTTCCTATGGTGCGAGAAAGTCAGAGTTGTGAGATATAAACTCACAATTGTAAGAAAAAAAGATCAGAATTGCAAGATATAAACTCGCAACTGTGAGAAAAAAAGTCAGAATTGCGAGATAAAAAGTCGCAATTGCAAGAAAAAAAGTCAGAATTGCGAGATAAAAAGTCACAATTGTGAGAAAAAAAGTCAGAATTGCGAGATATAAACTCACAATTGCGAAAAAAAAAAGTCACAATTGCGAGAAAAAAAGTCAGAATTGTGAGATAAAAAGTCACAATTGCAAGAAAAAAAGTCAGAATTGCGAGATATAAACTCACAATTGTGAGAAAAAAAAGTCAGAATTGTGAGATAAAAAGTCGCAATTACCTTGTTTTATTTTATTTTTTCAGTGGCAGAAATGGGCTTCCATAGAAAAGTGTTATTTCCATAATGAAATCAAGTCCAATCCTTTAGTCCTCCAGATTTTACAATGCAAATTTTGTTTCCCTCAAATACTTTTGGGCATAATCAAAAGCATAAAATGTACTGCATACACGTCATTGTATTATATCTAGCAATCATGAAAATGGGAATAATATGCTAATTCCCTTCAAATTGTATTATTAGAATGTCATTACAGTACATATCAGATACAGATAATTGCTAGATTACATATCTCAAAGGTCCTATTTATACTTTTAATGATTTTAGAAAGAAAAAAATATATTTAAAAGAGCATTAAATGGTAAATTCAGTCAAAGAAAAGTTTATTATTGTAAGAATGCAACTGTTTATAGTTAAAGTTAAGTTAGTTAAGTTATTAATGTACAGTAATTACTGATCTAAAACTTACATAATATGACCATTCATGATTTTTAAATTATGAGCAGTGCTACTACTATTTCCCATTTCCTCTAAACAATATAGTTCATACTTAACTTTACATTCTTTAAGTCTATTTTAAAGTTTACTTTAAAAGATTTACACTGAAGATTACGGTCCTCTACATTTATTATTAGAATTGGCCATACTGTTGATCTCTTCACGAAACACCTCTTCACCTTCAGCCGTTCTCCAGCTTATTTTGCTGTCATTTCCCAGCCCCATGCTCTTCAGCTTTTCACTTATCTGTAAGACCAGCAAGAAAGAAATATTTTAAAAAATAATGAAAAATGGAAAATCATGTCATACTTACAGGTTACATATCAACATTAAGCTCAATTTGCAACAATATTGATGATATGAGTAGTGCTGTCTGGCTGTAATGTAATGTATTTTAACCCACTATTGTTTTCCTAAAACCCAGTACATTATCTGCACCAGAATTTGGCAATGACACTACACACAGTGTTAAAGGCAGATACAAACCTCATTCAGGATGGCCGTCTGTAGTGAATGATCATTCACTGCGCATTTTCCATTACAGGACAATTTCAGTCTGACAGTCTGTTTTCTAGCAAACTTTTCATCTAGAGAAATACAGAGCTAAAGTCATCCTCAACATATAAAATACATGTAAACATATCCCAGTTGTTTGTAATATTTGTTTCAAGAGTGATCTACAAACCTTTTATTTGAATCATCTGTTTCTGTGAACTGGGGAAACTCACCTCCATGGCAGACAAAAGGTTGCTGTAGATAACAGCTGTGTTGAGCCCATTTCCCAGAATTTTTTATTGACATGCCAACACAGTCACCAGATTTTGAACTCTGGGATGGTTGACCTGCTGCCCAGTATCTGAAGAAGCGGTTAGAGTTGTCAGACCATTCCCAAGAGTCCTGGAACAGACCAAACCAGATAACCTCTGGATATACAACAAGTTTATGTACACGAAACGAATCCTTGCTGCTGTGCATGGTGGACAGATCTGTGTGATACATTCTGCAGTAGCTCTGAGCGTCAGTCCAATTCATCGACAATGCTATCCTGAGGTATCCAGTGCTTTCTATGAAGAAGTGGAAAAATTACAATCAGATCTCAACTTTATTTTCAGCTAAACATTATATTTATTCTTAACTCACCATTGTAACATGAAAAGCAAGTGGAATATGAGCATCCATAACTCCTCCATGTACTAACTCCAATCATAGCACAGTCGTTTGAACTCTTTGGTTCACCACTGAGCCAGTTACTGTAATTTCTGAATGCATCTCCGTTAGACCAACCCCAGCGTTTCTGTGTCCCGTTCTTCAGTCCAATCCACACTGATCCATTGTATCCAGCATCCACTATATTTACCAGCCTGTTCACATCAGCAATGCTGTCTACAGTAGCCAGATCAGTGAATCTCTCTCTGCAGTAACTCTGAGCCTCTGGCCACGACATGCTCGCATTTATATAGTGGTACTCACGAGAAAGAGCAGAACTGCTCCAGAAGAGCCCTGTTCACATTAAGATGTTAAACCATCAATACATGAGCACATCATCATCAATACAGATTATAAACAACCACACCAACCTGACAACAGAAGCAGCACAAACAGACTCCCGTCCATGGCTGCTCACACAGATTCTCTCTGCTGGATTTTAGAATGAAATGACCAAACGAGTAAGGTTTTTCTATATCAAATTCAAGATTCAGATGACTAACTTTCAATTAACATCCATTAACATGATCACAAATCAAATTATGGCTAGATGTGATGTTTTAATTGCTTACCTCTAAATTATTTTTGTCCTGTAAATCCTTTGGAGTCTTCCAACTGCTACTGTCACCTCAGGAGGGTGGTGGACATGAAAAGGAGTGAGTTTAACACTTTATCTAGTTTCTAATTGGTTAAACTAATGATGTTTTAAATCACTGCGTATTCAACACTCCCCACTCTCTTTGGTCCATTTCCAATAAACACACCCTTATAAGGTCTTGGCCAGAACAAAATAAGCTGCATTGTGGACCTGACCATCAGCCAATTAGTCTAACAAATCCTGTCCCTCGCATACAACGATCAATTCCTTTTACCACATTTAAATCCACATAATTTAATTGATTTTCCCCCTCACTAAATGACATTCCTTTTAACATTTCAACTTCAGAATGAGCATCAGAATTAGATGAGGAGGTTCAGTCTGCACCATAATATAATGCTATTTTCTCTAAAAGTTCAAGTCTAAAATTTATTTGTTTACGTAAAGAACATTGTAGCATTAAATGCTTTTGCCCACGGACATGACAAACACAATAAAAACATATGCTGATTTCTGTGATGGCAAGGTACGAAAAATTTTGATATTCAAATACTTCATTTTCATTGAAGACGGCTTTGCATGTTGTCACTGGTCAGAAAGTCTCACCCCAAAACAGCTGAACTTAAAGATATTTTGACACTGTGCTTAACAAAATATTCAACCAAGTAATAATCTTCATTACAACAAAAAAAATTATTTCATGCTCCATGCCAATCATATACTGGGCACACATACACACACACAGTATATATATGTGACCCTGGACCACAAAACCAGTCTTAAGTAGCACGGGCAATAGCCAAAAATACATTGTATGGGTCAAAATTATCGATTTTTTTTTTCATGCCAAAAATCATTAGGATATTAAGTAAAGATCATGTTCCATGAATTTATTTTCTAAATTTCCTACCATAAATATATCAAAATGTAATTTTTGATTAGTAATATGCATTGCTAAGGACTTTTTTGATTTTCTCAATATTTTGATTTTTGTATAAATCTCAATTTTGAAAAACTGACCCTGACTGGTTTTGTGGTCCAAGGTCATATATATATATAGTAGACAGAGAGAGAGAGAGAGAGAGAGAGAGAGAGAGAGAGAGAGAGAGAGAGAGAGAGAGACTTGCAATAAACATGAAATCTACAGACGGACAGACTGATGTCACTTACACAACAGCTGGGATGTTGCAGCGCCCGTCCAGTTCTTGTCTTCTGTAGCTGATTACTCTTTTCTTTATGGACAGTCTAACTCTACTGACATACTGCAGACAGCAGGTCTCTTCTAAGAGACACACAACAAAGACATTTAAAGGGTTTTTTTTTTCTTTTTAAAGCCAATTCTTTATTCATCCCAGTAGGAAACAAACTCTTCAAACAGAAGATCCAAAATGCCTCTCTTCTTTTAAAATTAGAGCAATATCACATCTGCTTAAATTAATTATGTGCTCAATACTAAAAAAAAAAAAAAAAAAAAAAAAAAAGGACAGGATGATGGCATTCTTTGAAAGGTTTAGCTGCTGGTTTTGTTATATCACCTTTTTATTTAAACTCCTGTGTTCAGTGATATGATCTGTGACAAGATGTTTCTCTGACATAAACGCTTTCACAGGGACATTTTATTAAATATCTGACATTTTTAGTATTGCATGTGATAAAGCATGTACTGTTTATATCATCTTTATAAATCTAATGTTTAAAGCATTTGGCATTTTTCATATTTTTGCTGAGATATATTATTCCTGAAAGGGTCTTGGTTCCAGACTCCTTTGGGGAACATGCTTTACCTAGTTTGTCCCTGATATTTCTGGCTCTATTGTAAGCAATAAGAGCAAGAACTTTGAATGTATCCTTAAGGAATGGATCATATTGCCGAATATGCCAGAATTTTTCCACCACCTTATTTATATTAAAAGCTTTTGGTGAATAAGTGGTACAATATGTAAGACCTGACCTTTTTCTTTCTTTCTAAATTTAAACCATTTTCAGAGCTTCTAGTTTGTACCTTCTGTTCTGTACATAAAAGCCACTTTATCTTATAGTCTGAATTTAAACACTTTTTATAGGCATACCGTAATGATTCAGGATAATACAAATGGTTACAATTACAAATACACATGGTTTGAAAGAAGGATTTAAGATGTACTTGCTTATTATATAAATTTTGTGAATTGTAAACAAAAAAAGTTACATGGTGTACATTTAGATTTGATATCATTTGTTGCTCTTGCAGAATACTGGCATATTCTGCAAGATGATGTGTCCATTAGGGACACAGTCAAAGATCCTCTTCTTATTTCTTACAAAAGAGCCGGAAATATCAGGGACAAACTAGTTAGTGTCACGGGTTGTTGGGGCTTGAAGCTCAATAGAGCATGAAGGAGTCAGGTATGCAAATGAACAGAGTCTTTTAATAAATCTACACAGAATGCAAAAACACAACCTCTTCAAATAACGTAAGACAGGACAAAGAAACAGGGGAAAGGCAGGGCTATAAATACTAACCAAATGAAAGGAACTAATGGAATAAATTAACAAGGAACAGGTGATACAAATGATAATCAGGGAACTAAGGAAAACTAGGTCAGGGCAGGTAGAACAGAAAACACAATGAAAACAAACTCAGTTAGACTTGTTATAGCACAAGATTGAGTTGTTTTGAGTGGAGAGCTTCATTTCGACCTGAATATAGGCAGTTTGGGGGAATTGAGTTAGAAGTTATGGATTCGTGTTTAGAGTTTTGCAAAAAAAAAGGCTTAATTTCAGGAAATGTGTTTAAGCAATTGAGAAAAACTGTAAAAGACTAAAAAAAAAAAAAAAAAAAAAGATTTTGTGAAGTCTCCAGGACATTCTCTCCAGAAAACATTTGACTAGACTGGTGTACTTAAAAAAAAAAAAAAGAAAAAAAGAAAAATGAATCATTCACTTTCTCCTGTATGGCTTATGACTAAAAAATACAGGATCTTAATGATTTTAATGCACATTTAAAACAATTTAACTAAATCATTCAACAAAACAGGTTTGTGATTAATAAATCATACAATTTATCATTATTATTTATTTATTATTATCATTCAATTCTTTTGGTTTGTTTCCCCCCTTTGAAATTAAGTTGTCTGTAACGAATCCGGTCCGTGACCTTCCGTCCGATTGCCACCAGAGGTCGCCCTTCCATTATATTGACTTTCGCACCACACAGACTGTTACATATCACCCTGGACTGCATTTCCCATCACACATTGCACTGATTACACACAGCTGTACCAATCACACCCTCACCTAAAAACTATTACACGCACTGGCTGCCTCCGAAAAGTTAGGTAGCTGCCTTGCTGCCTCACTGCCTTATTAGGCAATGACTTTGCAGGCAGCGTTTATGCACGAAGGCACCACACGAAACTGATTTCGGACAGGCTTCTGAGGCAGCGTAACGGTTTAACGATCTACAACAAAATAGAACGAGTTTTGGTGATAACTAAACAAATATTTAATTACTATGATACTCATTTCTCGTTAGAAATAACATCAAAAGTGCAAAAAGTTAACCAGAAATATACGTTTACACACAAACTAACCACCAAACGCAACTTCCAGCCGCCATCTTTATTTTTTAGCTCAACCGTCTCGGAATGGAACGCACAGGATTGTGGGATATCAAAGGCAGTGAAGGATAAATCTATGCTCCCTTCAAAAATCGATCAGAAGAAGGCATCTCAGGAGACAGGAAGTGAAGCTAACTTTGTATTCGGACGTGCCTTGATTCCTTCCTGCCTTGGAATGCTGCCTCCAAAGGCAGCATTTTTCAGGTTTCGGATGCAGCCACTATATAACACCCACTCAGATCCTGCTCAAGTGGCCGAGTATTGTTGAGCGTATATCACTATTCTAGTGATAGCTACATTACGGAGCCATTCCAAGTTTCCGGTCCTAGTTTCTAGTTCAAGTTTAAGTCTAGTCATTTCGTGTTGCCTTGTTGTCTGGTTCCTGATCTTCTGCCTGTGTATCTTGGATTAACCCTTTGCCTGCTGTTTCGGACTGTGTTTGCACCTCGCCTGGACTATTGCTTGTGTTATTTGGATTACACCTCATGTCAAGCCCTCTGGATATTGTTCGCTGATCGTAGACCCATGCTAGCCCTAGGAATATTCTTTGCCTTGCCTGTGTTATACCTGTTTGCCATTATTTGGCTCTTGCCTTTTTTGTGACAACGCCTTGGAATAAAGCCTTGCATATGGATCCGCATGTCTCACATCTTGTTCCCCCGTAACATTGTCAATTGTTTGAAAGGGTAAACTACACATCCTTGATGCAAATCTGATACATTTATTTAATAGTTGTTGTGCAATTAATCTCATATGTGCAAACATATGAGTATGTTTTTTTTTTAAAACTTTAGCATTACAAATATGAAAGCAATGTAAAGGATCATGATTGTTTGAAACACAAGCAAAACAGCAACAGCATCACATTTTTTTTTTTTTTTTACCTTGTGTCAGTGTGAGGCTGAAAAAGCCTAAAGATGATGAAGAAGATGCTGAACCGTATGATTTCCCAGTGTCTCTACTTTAAAATTAGAGAAAATCATGAACTGCTACTCTTACAAACACATACAGAGCTTTCATATGCCGTATTATATTAGATTGCTCACCTTTTTTCATGAATAAAACAGTAAAGTACAGAAGTTTGTTCCCAGTATCGGGATTCTGTGCATGTTTCCGAATTTATTTATAAGAGCTCTGACCCTGATACCTGAGCAGGTGAAGTTACATCCCTCGAGGAAATAATTGGACACTATGAGACAAACCTTCATGTGCCGTTGTTTGTGTTGTTGCTGATTTGTTTGATCTGTGGATTTAGCATTTTTTGCTTTGGCTAACCATAGTATGATTAATTATTCATCTTAACTCATCATGATCATCATAAATCCAGTAACCATACAAAATAAATAAATAAAAATTTAAACACTATTAAACAATTTCAAGAGTTGAAAAGAAAAAAAAAAACATTAAATGTTTCTTTCAGCTTTAAATGAAAGCATGAACTGCATATATTCTTTCAGTTTCCACAATTTTGTTGACTAAGTTACACTGTCAATGTAAACGTCAAGAATATCTCCAAAACACACACACAAAAATAAAAAAGTATGATAAAACTAGTCCAATATTTCAAATGTATTACGTTATAGTGGAGTGATCTGAACAAACCTTAAGCACTAAACTTCAGAATGTGTAAGGAGGTACGCTTCTTACTTGCCAGACAACAAATAATCATACCACTAATTAAATCAACTTCATGTGACCAGCACCTGATGAAGATGCATCATAAATGTTTATAATTATTGCCTACATCTACTAGATAATATGTTACAAAGTGTAATGCAATTGCAAGTTCCAAAATAATAGGAAATTATTCCAGAAATATGAGAAGTGCATTTGCAGGATATAAAGCAGAAAACACAAGAGACAGCTACAATTACGAAGAAGTGTTGAAGTTTCTTGTGAAGCCCAGTGAATGACTTACAGCACACCATGTCAAAAATCTCTACGAGAAACAAAATATTTATGAATATAAATGAGGTCTATAGAAGTTCATCTCATCAATAAAAATTTAATATTTAATAAAAAAATTAATAATAAACACTGTCAATAATAAATGTTGAGTTTCAATCAAAGTAAAAGCTTCTTTTAGTTTCTTTTAATTACTGAAGGTACTTGCCTATAATGATACAGTCCTGTAATTATTATATAGCACAATAAGGATAAATGATCTATCTAAATAGACAGAGAGAAACAGGCAGAAAGGGATGAAACTGATGCAGATGTTACAAAGTTCAAGGAGCACATTTGCGTGTGCCAGGAAATAGCGGCCCAAAGCACAGCTCAGTTTTAACTTGTTTAAGCAGGTCAGAATAGATGAAAAACATGCATTAATTCATAAACAATGAAAGCTGTGTTTCTCAGAAGCATCCAGTTAAGTTGATCGTAGCAGCCATAGGTGATGATGGTTTTCATGATCAACTTCCTTTTGATACTTTTTGGAAACGCAGCCCAGATTGCATGACCAAAAAATGAATAATTTTCTGTAAAGTTTGTTATTTATATAGGCTGTCTAATTACTGCAGTTGCTGCACAGCTAAAAGTAAACTGTTTTTATATGTTTGTGTATGAAGATCTGAATTTCCATTTAATGGAGAAGGCATCCAGTCATACTTTCTGACAATGAAACACGTATCTCTGATCAATATATCACACAATTTAGCACTGACCATGCCCAGAGTTGATTGATCATAAATTTTTTATTGTCTGTCTCTGTTGGATTGGATCGGAAGTGTATTGCAGTTTCAAAATAACAGGAATTTATGCCATAAATATGAAACAGTAAGTTTCATTTTTAGTAATGAAAGCAAAAGATATAACTGCAATCACCAGGATGTTTTTTTTTTTTTTTTTTTTAAGTTTATTGCAAAGACCTGTAAATTGTAAACCTGTAAACTTTACAGCACAGGCAACATACAACATAAAAATATAAGTAACAGGGAAAACAATTTACTTTTGCTACTCTGATAAAGTGTTCAGAAGTACACCTTGGACTGAGGAGTCCATGTTTGTCCTTGTTCCATACACTCTAAAAAAACGCTGGGTTGAATATGGACAAACCCAGCGACTGGGTTGTTTTGACCCAGCAGTTGGGTTACTGCCCAGAAGGTTAGGTTAAACTTTTAACCCAACTGTTGGTTGAAGACAACCCAGTCGTTGGGTTTGTCCATATTTAACCAGGCATTTTTTAGAGTGTAGATTTAAAGGGTGAGCTTAATGCTTAAAGATCTGAAATTGTATTTATTAATCCCTGAGGTACTATATAGTTGCCTAAAGGGTCTGAGCAACTGGGGCCACATTCACACAGCAGCAGAATACGGTTGTCAGTCCTGTATTTGAGTCCATATGGTTACGTTCATACACAGTACGGTTATTTACAGGCGTGACAACCGCATTCTGTAACCGAACTCACACCTGTAAATTTTCAGGACTCACGACTGCATTTTCGGAACACACGCACTGTGTGAACGGAGCAGGACTGGACAATTCGTTGTCTGTCACGTCATACACTGCGAGAGAGCTTAAAAAACTTTCTGATATTCTGATAATCATGTGTTGCTGCATCAGTTCAAAATGAATCAAAACAAAACAGATTTTGTTTTTTGTTTTTTTGGTGAAACCTTTCCACCCTCATTTATGGCTAATTTTTGAGTACCATTGAGTAGTTAACCAGCAGTATAAAGTAAAAAAAGGACTCACAAAATTAAAAATGTTTACAACTTTTTTTGTAGAGCTACACAGATAAAATTGAAAACAGAAATTGTATTAAATACAAACAAAAGATAATAAATATGTAACTACAATTAAAAATGCATTCATTTGTCTATCTATTTGTTTATTAGGAGCAAACTTAGGGTTTTGCTGACTCTTGTAAGGTTGCTGCGGATTGAATGAATGTTGATTGCCTATCTTATTCTTGAGAGATTTCTGTGGTTGCCGGGCCCGTGGAGGCTGAACGACTTTTTGTGACGCACCACGCCGATGTGAATTTCGCCTGTGCCTGGTTCTGTCACCACGCACTTTCCTTGTCAAAGACAGTCTATCCGCTCTCCGCATAAGGACATGGACCCATTTTTCTCTGGGGTCAGTGCAAAAATCACAGTCATCTTCCAGTGTGAAGCTGCAGAGACAGAATTGCATGAAAGACTTCCTACCTGAAATGCGATGAATGCATATTCAAAATTCATACGCAATAAAGATTTTTAAAGCTGTAAATTAAAGATTACACAAAGATTATTGGAGTACGGTTTATTATTGCAGTATATCAAAATTTCACATTATTTCAGTGTGTTACTTTCTAATTTTTTTGTAACTGTTTGTTTAATTTAATAGCAATTTAGTGTAGCAGATAAGTTAAAGTCTTTATATACAGTGGGGTAATTTTTTTTTAACATTTCCAATAAATAATAAAGCTGCCAGATTTTTTAATGTGGTCTTAGACTTTTTTGACCCCACTGTAAAAAGCAGCTAGAATCCACATGTTTGTGTCTATAAACATATAAGCAATAAATAAGGACACAGTTCATTTTGGGAAGCAAAATTTCCTTTACATCGCACACATTTTTCTGATAGCAGACTCATACAGGCCACCTTTATGCATAAAAACAGTCAGTCAGTCAGACAGACAGATGTTGCTTACACAATAGCTGGGAGGTCACAGCGTCCGTCCAGCTCTTGTTTTCTGTAACTGATCACTTTGTTCCTCATGGACTTTTTAACTTTCGTGATGTATTGCAGACAGCAGTCCTCGTCTAAGAGACACACAACATCAACAACCAACAGAATTGCTTTTATAGTTCAAATGGATTAATGATGTACATTTATGCATAACGGCAGCATCATCATGTGTAGTTTTTACCTTGCGCCTGTGTGATGTAGAGGAAGCCCAGGAGGACGATGAAGAAGATGCTGATCTGCATGATTTCCCAGTGTCTCTACTGTAAAAATGAGAGAAAATCATGAACTGTTTCACTAGATACACTCACAAACACACAAAGCGCTTCCATAAACCTTATCATATTAGACTGCTCACCTTGTTTGTTAAAGTGCACTTTCTTGAACTTATTTATAATGAGCCCAAGCCTCATCCTTCAAGGAAATGACGGGTCATTATGACATAAACACATGTGTCATTTTTTATGTTGTTGCTGATTTGTCAGTCTGTGCATTTATTGCTTTGGCTTACCATCATAAGACTAATTGTCTGATTTTAATGTATCCCTCATGACAGCTTTGTTTGTTTTTGTTATCAATATTTAAAATAAAATGCCTAAAAACAATTTTTTTAAACCACATTTTCATTCAGCTCTATGTGACTTTATGTGTTGAATAATGAAAAAAGCTTAAATATTATTGAATTTGATTGTTTTCATTGTTTGTTGCGGTTACAATGTAACTGTGACTGTCAGTGATGTTTGTTCCCAAAAAGGTAGAATATATAGAATATAGAATTTACTTCAATTAATCAATTCTGTAATGTTAAAAGTTAAAGGTTGCGACAAGGAGGATTTTATCTTATATGGAAATCCAGTGAACTACTGACCCAGTTTTAAACAATAAAATTCATAATTTCTGACAACAAAACACAATCATATCTCAGAATAAATAAACTGAAACAACATATCACACAGTTTATCGGTGACCAAGTTGATACATCATAAATGTTTATTTTTATTGAAATTATGCCATAAATATGAAAAAATAAGTTTCATTTGAGTATACAATGATGAAAGCAAAAGAGATAACTGGTAATCACCAGTAAGATTTTAAAGTGTATTGTGGAGACCTGTAAATAATTGCAGCACAATCAACATACAAGGTCAAAAAATTCATATGTTAACATACTGTATATCTTGCCTATAGAAATATGTATGTTTATGTATGTGTAGCATAATACTTTTTGAACATATACAGGTATTTCCACCCTAAATCCTGTCAATACATGTTGATATTGCATAAAGTTTATTACAAGGACATATAAATATGCAGATGTTTTCATGTTGTTTTAATAAAGTTGCATATATAAATAAAATACATATTATTGATGGTTATGGCTGCTACAAATATAACATACAAACAATTATCATATAGATATTATTAACATATGTTACAAACTTACATCTTTATAAACCCAGTGAATGTATGGATGAGAAAATAATATATTGCCTTACAGGTAAAAAATATATGGCAATATCACTACTGATATAGGGCAATAGGCTATGTCATATATTGCACTTCTGAGATGGGTTTTGAGATGGGATTGAGTATTGTTTCTAGTTTGCCAAACACAAAACAAGAAAAGGACTCCATATTAATAAAAACTTTTACAGAGAATTTTACAGAACCTTCATATTTAATGGTATATGATTATTTGTAGATTACCTTTAATATCCTACATTACACTTGTGTGAAAACATTTGTTTGTAAACAGTGTCATAATTATTCAGCATGATTTGAAGTGAGTTTTTGTTGCATTTGCAGCGTTTTAACCAGCAGGTGCCGCCAGCTTGTGTTGTTTCGAACACATCTAAACAGTGAGTCATTTTACAAAGCAGCTGGTCCAGCTGAGTCGGAGCTTCGAAAAGCTTCGTTTCTCTCATCACTACACCAAACCCAAGAGGTAACACCCGAGCAATATTGTGTAATCAGCATCACTATTCTTCATTTATGACTGGTGTTTCCCCACTGATGAGCAGCAGAAGGCGCCAGACACTGATATTAATGCAGTGAAGTAGAGCTGATAGAACGTACGTTGCATCTGCAATCATTTCTTTCTATTTTAATAAATTTGAATGATAAATATTAATATCATTGTCAAAATATGAAATACTATAATGGTCTGATTTGATCCATTAAAGTTCTGTTTTAAACATTTCATGAGACAAAAAAATGTTTTGTGCCTTCAAAAAAGTAAACAGAACTCATATCACAGAATGTAGTATTACAGTTTAATATGACATTAAAGGACTTGTATTTAATACCAAGACACTTGATGTGTTTATTAGAATTGAACCCATTCAATCCCACCAATCACAATAGTGACCGTAAAAAACAAAATAAAAAAAAATAAATAAAAAACCTTACTGACTGATGTTTTAGTGCACTTCCTGCAAATATGGAAAAAAAATAAATAAATAAAGGGTCTCAATTAAATATGTGCAGTTTCACATGATTAGTGCAAACTGTCACATTACCAGAGCAGTTTATTTCCTGTTTTGCACCTTGAGAAGATGTTGACTGCGTCAAAGCTCCAAAACGAAAGGCGAGTATAGTACGTTAACATAAAGATATGACAAAGATTTTTGGTACACGTTATCTTTAGGGTGTCTAGTATCAACAACATATGAATTCACATATATTCAGTTTTGTTGAGTGTGGTCATAGAATGAGAAAACGTCTTGATGGTTACAATAGTGGGATAACAGGTGTTAAATGTTAAATGTTAATTCAGTACACACATTATCCCACCGGTCACAACTGTGACGACCATAAAACCCAATTTTTCACACACTTTCCCCCAAAAAAATTTTTAAAAAAATAATTATTGATTATTTCAAAGGGTTACTAATGACACATGATTTGGATATTTTCATGTCTGGGAAAAATTTGGGATTAAATGGGCTAATGCTGATATATTGTTTTCAAAGATCAGTTCTTTACTATACAAAACTATAACAGGTGGATGTTTTAAGATGCTCTCTATTTACAAACATCAAACATAAGATAAAAAGCAGAGAAAAATGTTTATTTAATATGTATTAATTGAATTTTCATCAAAATGTGCATTTTATACAGAAAAGTGTACAGATCAGAAAGCATCCTTTAGTTGAAAGAGTGTCAACCAAGAAAGGGAAAGTGATTTTTATAGTAGCATAGTAGTTATTCATTCTTGAACTCATTTTGCACCCATGTATTTGAGGGACACATGAGTGACACCTGAATGACCCATCAGGCACAATTTATGGTTTTTAATAGTTCACGTGTTGACAAAACAGATTCAGTGTGATTGCTGTCATTAACATGAAATGCCGTGATGAAGCAGTTAATGTCATCCTATCAAGACTTTCACACCCGCTTTTGATTAATCATAATACAGATTGGCACTCTGTGCCAAATTCTTTTCATTTTGATTCACTGTAATTTTATGAAATATACAAGGCACAGAGAAGTATGAAAACATGTGAGTCACGCTCACCCTCTCTACTGTTTGATCAGCGGAGCCCTGCAGTGATACTGTACCCAAACACATCCAGATCTGATCTGCAGCTTGACAATGATACAATTTATTGAGCAAATAAAGATCCAGACACGCAGATCTTCCACAGAAACAGCATGTTCCTTGCCCTGTGTTTAAACACGCCAAAAGCTCTGTGTAAGACTTCTTTATCAGCAAGTTTGGGAAGGAAATGTGGGTAAATAAAATACTCTTATTCAGCAGTGATGCATTAAATTGAATGAAAGTGACAGTAAAAGCATTTATAATGTTACAAAAGATTCTATTTCAAATAAATGCTGTTCTTCTGAACTTTCTATTCATCAAGGAATTCTGACAATAAATTATTAGTTTCCACATGAAGCAAGCAGCACAACTGTTTTCAACATTGATAATAATCAAAAATGTTTCTTGAGCAGCAAATGATTTCTGAAGGATCATGTGACACTGAAGACTGGAGTAATGATGCTGAAAATTCAGTTTTGATCACAGGAATAAATTACATTTTACAATATATTGACATAGAAATCAGAACAAAATAATATCATTGCATACCACGTGGCACATGCTGCAACCTGCTTCATGAACCCTGGAGATGCTGTCAAATAATTGCAATTATTGTTCATGGAGTCAGTGATTATATTTCACCTGCAAAATCGGTTCATTATGACCAGCAAACTATGAAATTAAAGGCTTTTCATAATTATCAGAGGATTATACATCTTGCCTTAAGTTTAACAATCTATTCCCCAAAGCAACTGCTTTTATCATGTTTTAGCCACAGCACATTTTTGGCATTGAGATTGCAACCGCAGATCTTGGAGTTCCCCAGATACTTTGGTTTTTAAATGTATATAAATATGTATAAAACAGCAAATCTGTATATTTTAGCTATAAAAAATATACAACACAGTTTTTATTGTGTTAAAATTTGTCATATATTAAGTTTATATTTAATGTTCAAATAGTCAGGGGATGCTTCTTACTGTCTTTTTGGATTCATTTATTCTTTCAGTTTGCATATGATGCTCTGAGTTTCCTTTTCATGGAAAATGAAAATCCAGTCTTATTTCCTGAAAACAAAATGCAATGATATCACTAAATACATCAACTGAAACAATATATCTCAAAATTGTCAATGGCTCTACTAGTTAATGCATAAATATAATAATTGATGCATTAATGTATTTATATTGTGTACAGTAAAGTATGTTAAGACTAAAAGTATTTTGCAATTGCAAAGTTAAAAATAATGAGCTTTGTATATAAAGACTTGAGCTGAAATGGTGCTTGCAATGCCAGGGTCAAGAGTTTGATTCCCAGTGGGAATGCATGAACTGATAAAATGCATACCTTGAATGCAATTACATTTATGCTTTTGGCAGATGCTTTTCTTCAAAGCAACTTATATTGCATTCAAGGTATACCGTTTAGCAGTTCATGCATTCCCTGGGAAACAAACCCATGACCTTGCAGCTGTTTAAAGCATGGAAATGCCGTGTATGCATGCATGCAATATAAAATGCTTTGAATAAAGCATCTTCCAAATGTTTCACCAACCTCAGAGACTAATCATGTTCCCCATAGTTGGCATGAAGTAAAGTGTGCTTGTGTATTCCTGCATGTTAAAGTTGAGCTCCAACATGTTCAGGACTGAGTCGCCTTAAATAAAACCTCTTTGAAGAGGAAATCTAATCCCTCTAAGCTATGCAAGCATTCCTGAAACCACCAATAGCAACGATAACAGTTGTCTCAGATTAAAGTAATGATGGTAAAGTATAGAAATAGCCTACATTAAACAGAAAGAGTTGTGGTTCCTTAGGCAAAATGAGCATTGAATGTTGTTTTTACATTTGTGGCCTCAATATATAACCTGACCCACATATTTGGACGCTGTTTGCTTTCCTAATATTGTGCATTACTAGCTCTGAAAGGATGAGCTTATTGCACACCTGAACTGGTTTTTATGCATTAATTCCTGATGATAATATTCACCCGAGGACCCGATCACCTGCAGGGTTGGGCAAGATACTTAACGGAGGATAGTATTGTAGAATAATACTTTCTCCAACCCTTAACCATGGTTTTACTACAAATGAAACCAATATACTGTGTGTGTGTGTGTGTGTGTGTGTGTGTATATATATATATATATATATTGATATTGTAGTTAAACCATGGTAAACACAAATTAACCATTTATTTGTATTTGTATTTGTAGTAAAGCGGTGGTTATACAAATGGTAATCAATCTGTCAATCTGTTACTACAATTTTACTATAATAAAACCATGGTTAATTTTTGTAAGGGTACATCCAATATTCAGAGATATTTATGCAGACATTTTAGGCATCATATTACATTATTATTGTATATTTCTTTGTAACAATCCCTTTTTGCCTGGCAGACTTTTGAAAAAGTGGTCAGTTTACACCTAAAATGGACAGAACTTTTGGAGTTCTGACAATGAAATTGTTTAGATTAAAAGTTCTTGCTTTCACTACGGACATCAGTAAAAGTTATGATGAATTGCAGTTCTTTAAGTGAGTCAGCTGATGATTTAGTAAGTAACCAACTCTTATGCACTCTCTAGTTCATTTAGAATGAGTGGTCAGTGAAGGAGCTCATCAAACCCGAACTTTGAATTTTTGAATGATTCGGAGATCTAAAAGATCTAAAATCTTTAAAGGAGTCATTTTGTTTGTGAATTGACCTACACTATTATGTGTAGTACTGAATGTTTTTTACTCACTTAAAAGAACCGGCATATAATTGTCTAATTTGTTCTTTAACTAGACTACACTAGTTGCGTTCTGTGCTGTTAATTCACTAAAAAGAAAAGGCTCATGAGAATCATTTTTGGAACCAATTATGCTGGGTGTGCTGAATGTTTTGACTAATTAAAAAGAGCCTGATCATTACAATTGTTTGTTCATGAATTGAGATACTAGTCAAGTAGCCTACGTATGTTGTTGATTTACTAAAAAGAACCGACTCAGAGTCAGGAATGGCACTGCACTGGTTGCACTGAATACTTTTGACTCACTAAAAGGAACCGGATTATAAGAGTCATTTGTTTGTGTGTTTAATACACTAGTCGCAAAGTACGCATGTTGTTAATTCACTAAAATAAACCAATTTATTAGAGTCATTTTTCTGAATGGGACTACCCTGGTTGCACTGAATGTTTTTGACTCACTAAAAAGAACCAGCTCATGAGAGTCATTTGTTCCTGAACTTAACTAGAAAAAGTACTAAAAACAACTAAAAAGTAAAGATTGACTTGTGTGTAATGCTTCAGTCCTCAGGCTTTGTGCTCCTCACGCAGGGAAAGATAAAAAGAACTGTTTTCCTCACTCAGTCACATCATTACCAGGGTAAATTACGTTTTTACGGCCTCCACATCTCATTTTCTCTTTTGAAGCACAGAAATCTAACCTTGCTGCGGGATATTTTTTGCCTCCAAGGCAGAATGAACTGTAGCAACTGGAAACAATTTATCACGAAGGAAGCCAATTTCTGAAGGTACATCTCGCTGAGATGGTATCTGAGCAGACATGCCTCGGCCTCCTTCACCACCAGCGAGGAAGAGAAAGGAAAAATGCCGTAAAGGTGCAGAAATGGGACTTCACACGTTACACATGAAATGAGAACTCCAGGATGACAGCAGCATGCTGGAACCCGCAGGAGAGGGGGATATTCACACAGCGTGTCTAAAGTGTTCACCATTAGCCGTGACAAGATAGTGATGCTTGCATTGTAGAGTTTGGCACATCCTTCACTAAGAAAACAATAGCATGGCACTATGTTTTTGGAGATTTGCCATGGTAGAACCTTTGGGTACAATACTGTGCCACTTTGAATGTTTTCATCAAAAGACTATTTTTTTCTAGAGCATCTTATAGGAAAGATTATTTGTGACTACTATCAAAGTACTATCTGATACTTTCATTGTACTATGGTACCGGCACAGTACGTTCATGTCAAAGTTAACCTTTAGAAAGTAAATTTAACAGTCTGTTTTACAAAGAACCATAGGCTATAATTCTCTGGCTTTTTACTGACTCTGTTTTATTGCGCAACAGCTCTTTCAAAGGAAAGTGAAAGTAGGTTACAACGCAATAAAAACTACATTAAATATAGTCTGAAATGGATTAGGACTGTCAGATTTGTTTACAACTGTCATGTGTCTTAAAACGTAACTGCAAGATGCTAAAGTTTGCAATCAAAATTCAGAGATCTTTATATGAACTCAAAAAATTCTCATCAAGTTCTTTGAAAATCAGCTGAGACATTAATTTTATAGCATTATATGCTTTGTATGAGAGATATTGATTTATTGTCTGTTGTCTTCAAAGGGATTTTAGGAGCAACATCTGATACTTAAATATAATAATAAATAAAACCATAAAATGCATCATGCGAAAAAGGATAAGTCCAGTTATTTTCAAAATATTTTATTTTTGATATATGAGAAAACATCTGTAGTGTAAAGAATATTTTATCAGTTATGGAACCCAAAGAACTTATGACCCAGTTTCAAAACAGCCAAACAATAAAACTCATTGCATCACATCCTTTATAAAGATACATTCTCACTGGATCAAGTGTGAACATTAAAGTAAAAAACAGTAGTTCCACTTAAATTAAAAATGAACCAAACATATAAAACAAAATATGCAGAAATTGAGATTTATGGATATAAATGAGATCTATGGGGATTCATTCTATCAATAACTATAAAATAATCACTCATTAAGCTCATTGCATTAAGCAAAATAACAAATCATAATTTACAAAGCATTATAATATCATACAAACTCAAAAATCACTTGTAGGTGCGTCGGCCGTATAATAAACTCATAAGGAAATAGAAGGATTATCTGCTTTGCTTGCAAAACCTTCCCACCCACATTTATGACTAATAATATTTTTTATCACACTGACTGTTTATTGATACTGTGGGGCAAAATCAAAGTGTACAGCTCATAATACAGTAGCTTAATACAACCCTCAAGGTAACGCTATACACATGAGCTCTGTTCCAAAACCTAGTGAGCTGCCTATGTAGTCTGTAGGTTCAAGCAGCATTGCATGCATTGAAAAATGGCGGACAAAGCGGAAATTTAAATACACATTTTATTAAATACTGAAAAGAACCAGTAAAAGTAATTTAAATGTATTGTAATTTAAATGCGGTTTACATGAGGAACACTAGCTAACTGAGCGCTGATTGAGTTGATTACTATGCAGAGTCATAGGCGATTTTTTTGGGGGGTAATTTCATCATCAGCACAGTGCACTCGTACTGTATGCGCATGTGTTTTATTTATGTATTTATTTTTGTTTATTTAGTTATTTTTTGCAGTAATCAGTTTGTCCACAAGGTGGCGATACTGAACCGCCCTTTGTTTCACAGTCGAAAAAGAAACGGAAGAAGGACACTGACTGCTAAAGACTGCAAAAACAACAGACGCAGGTCAGTCCTTGTGTGAGGAGGCTAAAATACACCCAAGATTATAGTTTAAACGAGTACAAAGACAATTTATCGCTCATAACCTTGGAGGGAAAAGTGCAGACACTGGACAAGAATAAATCTTTGTAGTGCGCATGCGTCAAGCAGGCAGCTCACAAGGTTTTACGACAGAGCTTGGAAGTGATGACAACAGCAGCAGGTGGAAAGAGAAAATAATGGCCATCTCCCATTCTGAGCATTTAACCAGCAGTCCGTCAGTGAAGTGACAAATGTCTGGAAACTGTAAATGCCACCTGATACCAGATAGAGCACAGGACGGAACACCGGAAGTACTGAGAACATCAGTCAATCCATGCTGAAATGTGTGCTTGGACATCCAGAACTCAAAGAGAGAACGTGATTGGCTGAGACACTCGAGCTGTTTTCCCTCTGGTCCTCTCTCGGCCGCCACTGGCTTGTTTAACCCCGTGAACTCTGTACATCAAAACAAAAATAAGTGATTTAATAACAGTATCACGTTTCAAATAGTGTCTTTTGACAAAATTATTATTTTATAATTATCACACGCCATGTTTATGGTTTAGCCTATTATTAATTGATATTAAGGAATATAAAAGCATTAAAATAAAATTTATTGGTCAAACTGCAGGCATCTGATATACCAGTATTTTGAATTAGATTTTATTTATATATATTGTTTTCATTTTAATTTTAGTTTTAGTAATTTAGATTTTTTTTTTTTTTACTTTTTTAATAATACTATTAATCAATTAGTATATATTAGTTTTAGTTTATTAGTTTATTAGTAGTTTATTCGTTTATTAGTAGTTATTAGTAGGCAGGTTAAACTAATTAAACATATGAAATGTTTCCCTGACAACTAGATGAAATAAAATAAGTTAAATGTGTTTTATATATACCGGTATTTTATTTTATTTCAGTTAATGTTTATTTTATTTTGAGTAAAGATTTTTTATGGTTTTAATTAATTATAATAATCTTGACTGTAGAAGTATTTAAGTCAATAGGTGATAAATAAATGCTTTAAAAGTTAATAGTGAAATAGTTAAATTGCAAAATATACACACCTTCCTCTTCATAAATGAGCTTTCTGTCTGTTTGTCCACCCTTCGCATGAGTTCATGGACCCATTTCTCTCTGGGGTCAGTGCACATCATACGGCCACGTTTCAATGTGAAGCTGTGGGGAGACGATTGCATTAAACATTATTAATTATGAGGTTTAAAATAGGAAATCACATATAAAAGACAGGTCTCTCTCCTGCAGTTCACTGCAGTGCAATCCATTTTATTGCATTGCTTCAAGTCAAGTCAAGTCACCTTTATTTATGTAGCGCTTTTAACAATACAGATTGTGTCAAAGCACTTAACAGTATCAGCTTCACTGTGTGTCACGTGCCTAAACATTTTATACACTCACTTCATTTACGGAAAAGATTAAGAACCAACCATACACATAAATGCAGATTTATTTATTTTCATAGCCTTCTGTGTAACATATATATGTTGCTTACATAACAGCTGGGATGTTGCAGCCTCCGTCCTGCTCTTGTTTTCTGTAGCTGATCACTCTGTTCTTAATGGGCGGTTTAATTTTCTTGACATACTGCAGACAGCAGTCCTCATACGAGCCTACAGACAGACATACGTACACATCAGTGGCATAAAAACATGCATCAATGAATCATAACATAATTTTTACAGGCAATTACTGATGGATAATTTAGTGAATGTGTCTCATAAAACCATAAATAGTGGCAACAAGGAAGGGGTGGAAAGACAACACGGGTGCTTATCATATGAGAACTGTTAGCAGAGCCATTAGAAGTGAAACTGAATTAAATAACTATTCAAAGTACATACACACATACACTGCAGAGAAAACACAAAATGTTTAGTGACTTCTTTTAAAAACTTAATTAGAGGAACATGATGTGGTGGACACACTGTCTTCACTTTACCTTTTTCTTTTACCATTTTTTAATTTCTTTTATATTTTTTCAATTAATTATTTGCGTTAATACATATCCTGCAACAAATATGCTAAACATATGGTATGGATATGACAAAAACAGGAAATGTTTACCAAACTTTACATTGCATGAATGATTTTAATTAACATTTAAAATAATTCAATGTAACGTGAATTGCTCCACCATTAAATAAATTCATTGGAATTCATTTTAAATTCATTTGTGTCGTTAGAAATCATTTGAAAAGGCAAAGTACACCCTTGACATTTGATTTTGATATTTAAAAATGCATTCATTTATTGTTTTTCTGAATCTCACATGTGCAAACTAAACAATACTATAAAAAATCAACTATTGTGCAATGTGTTCCAGTATATTTTCTTAAACTTCAACATTGCAGCTTCGAAGAAGTGGTTTTGGTGTAAAAGAGCCGGATTGTTTGTAATACAATCATCATTTGTGGTTTTTACCTTGTGCCAGTGTGAGGTAGAGGAATCCCAGGAGGATGACGAAGAAGAAGACGCTGAACCGCATGATTTCCCAGTGTCTCTACTGTAAAAATGAGACAGAAAATCATGAACCGCTTCACCAGGTACACTCACAAGCACATGCCCACACAATAGATGCCCTTATGAGAGCCTCCATAAACCTTATCAGCACCGAAGGCGCGTTTTCCAACACACTTATCCTCATTTCTCCGGCCTTGACCCTTGGACATCAGTAACATTAAGAAAGTGCTTTGTGTTGTCAAAAAGCAGTTAAAATTACGACAGATGCTGTAAAAATATAATTTCATCATCTCTGAACAAAACTTGCAACATAAAGACAAACCTACACATTTTATGAGAAGAAAACTAAGACAAAACTGAATGCAAGCTTTGTTCATGAACACATTAATCTTAATTTATCTTTAGTAAATCATTAATGAATATTGACTGGTGTTAGGATTTTTTTTTTTCCGGTCACTCCCATTCATGAGGTAAAACTGCAATAATCACTGTCAAATTTACTCTGAAACCCAACAGGGGAAGGTCGGCATTTCAAAGAAAAAACTAAAATCATACGCTTTTGCATCATTATATAGTTTAGAATTTTTAAAGGATTGCCATTAAACATTAGATGCTGTAAAATGATGTTGTTTTCTTATTAGACTGCTCACCTTGTTTGTATAGAAAAGTGTAGTTTCTTCCCAGTACCAGGATTCTGTGCAGGTTTCCCAGCTGCATTGACTTATAATGGGCCCAACCCTGATACCTGAGCCAGGCGAAGCCACATCCCTCACGAGGAAATGATGGAACATTGAGATCAACTTTCATGGTTGGTTAAATGAAAACCACAGTAACCAATTTGTCTATCAGGATTTTGAATTTATTCCCTTTGATTCTGATGTGGCTAACCAGCATATTAGTTTAAAGGAGTAGTTGATTTTCAAATAAAAATTTGCTTAAAATTGATACATCCAAGATGTAGATGAATTTGTTTCTTCATGGAAACAGATTTAGAAAAATGTAGCATTCCATCACTTGCTCACCAATGGATCCTCTGCAGTGAATGGGTGCCGTCACAATGAGAGTCCAGACAGCTGATAAAACCATCACAATAATCCACAAGTAATCCACACCACTCAATTAATGTCTTGTGAAGCCAAAAGCTGCATTGCATTATTCTGTACTGTTGAATAATGGTTAAAACTGTTGTTTTTAATAGGAATGAAACCATGTATTGCACATATTCAGTTTTCATTGTTTTAATAATGGAAAAATGTAAGTTGTCATGCATTGAAGAAAAATGCTGCAGAAACAAATTTCATTCAAATATTTCTAGTAAATATCACAAATAATTATTGAGAGATGGCAAGTAACACATTGAATTAAACATTACATTTTGAAGTAGAATTTTTTTGGAGTAAAACCTATTCCATGAATCTTTGTTTTATTTACAACCTCAAAAAAATATTTTTACAGTGTAGTGATTGTCAAGGCTATTTTGTTTTTCCAAAAATAATAAAAAGTACAGTTGAAATGGACAACTGTAGTTCATGCATGCCATATGATAGCTTTGTGTGAGGAACAGATAGAAATTTGAGTCATTATCCATGAAAATGTTTCATTACACCAATTAAATCTGTCACAGTAATAATGTATGAAAATATAAATTGCACACAGTATTAATCATTAGGAAGTGAATGCAAAAATATTGAGTAGTTGTTTTGGGTTTTATCACATAAGCACAGGTCAAAAACTACCAGAATTTCTTAATTTTCCTGTAAGCCTCATATTAAAGCACGTTTTTGTTTGGCTTGCATAGTGCAACAAAGTGCCTAATTCATGCATATTTTATGATGATCATTCAGTTCTTGCCAGGTATTATATAAAGAAAAAAATCTGATACACAATTATGGCGCAAATTCGGGCCTTGCAGCGTTTTAAGAAATGTAAGCCAAACGCAGGGCTGTTTAAACTTGACTCGTGTTGAATGAGACTTCTAGCATTTTGCAATTACACAAAAAACCGAGTGACAGGAGAAAGTGCACCAGGTTTCAGCCTCCAAAGGAACAAACATGCTTCAACTTAAAAGCACAGATGTTATAGCATATCATGTTTCCTACCTTAAGAACCTTTTGGCGTGGCATCTTAATGAGCGACATTTTACTTTCTGATTGTCAGGTCGCTGTTATGCAAGTTTCTTCTGTTTTTCTAAGCCTTGACTTCAGTTTGAAAAGGGGACCAAAAGAGTTTAATGGAAATTCAAAGCATGTGTAAATTCTACAGCTGAGGGTCTGTTCACCTTTATAAGTTAGCTGATTTTATTTTAAAACGCAATCAAAATGAATCTGGAGCAATGTTATGCATAAAAATTACCAGAAATATTACATATTATATTATTATAAGTAGCCTACCTTTAGTTAAAAAAAATCCCTTTATTCCCTTTCAGTTAGGCCTAACTTTTTTCTTTCTTTTTTTTCTTTTAGATTTCATTGCATAACCATAAGCCTTATGATAACCCATAAAATTGATCATAAAGAGGAGAAAAAATAAGACTGTGAGAACAGGCCTATATGATTACTTTGTGTGACTGACACTATACCTGCACTTGAGTCTTTTATGTATTTGAGTCTCTTTGCCACTCTGACGGATTCACGGTTCGTCAGATAGAGTTCTTGGACTGATTTAACTCTTGAGTTTGTGGGTCTTTTTGAACGATTCATCGAGAGAATCAATTCATAAGAGTCATTTGTTCGTGAATCGAACTGCACAGGTCACGTCATCAGGCCGAGCTGATTCGAACACGGAGGTATTTCCGTTTGAAGGTTTTTTTTTTTCTAGTATAATATATACAGTATTTTTACGTTACTCGTATAATATTATGTCAGCAAATGTCCTTTTACCTTTCTGCATGATGTCATCACCTCCGTAACGCTCTAATGTTTACAGAATGACGCAGTCACCGAGGTAACGCAGAATTCGAATTCTGATTTCGTAGAACCGCATTTAAAAAACGAACCGCAACCGTGTAAACGGTTTCACAACGATCGGATGGTGTATTTTTTACGTGCAGCCCGTGAAGAGCAGCGATGCGGAAAGTCGCGATCCAGTGTGAAAACCGCCATTGAAAGAAATGCAAAAGTCTAGTTTTTACTTTTTTTTCTTTCTTTTTTTTTTTTTTACTTACATTTTATTATTATTATTATTATTATTTTAAAGTGATTTTTTTATTTATTTATTTTTTTAAGTTAAAAATTTCTTGATAGATTTGTTTCTTAGAAACATGCAATACGTTAATGTACTGGAGTGGTGTGGATTATTGTTATGTTTTTACCAGCTGTTTGGACTCTTATTCTGACGGCACCCCATTCACTGCAGAGGATGCATTGCTGATCAAATAATTTAATGCTATATTTCTCCAAATCTGTTCCTAAAAGTCACATATTAAAGCATGTTTTCACAGTTTAAATGATTCTAATTCATGTTTTATGATGATTATTCAGTTTTTGCCAGGTGTTATGTTAAAAAATTATAAATAAATAAAAATATAAAATAAAAATTATATACAAACCATACACACAATGAACAATAAATACATTGAATGTTGTTACTCTAAGATTATTAGATGATACAGATTCATATACGAAGGCATTTGGCCCGCATAGTACCAAAAATAACTTAAGTGCAGAAAAACATCAGGAGTCCCATAGGATTAAAAAGTCAAAAGATGAATTGGAGCGTTTATTTCCCAAGCTGTTCTCTATCTCAGGTTGTATCATGTTCTATCAGCGTTTTGAATCATATTTCAAACTCTTCTGTCACCAGAACATTAAATCATGTATTCTAAATGTGTTGCCCCTTTGGCCCCTTGTTTCCATTTCAGAGTCATCTTGAGACGCCAGAGTTTGATGTGGGAATGTGGGATCTGTAAGTGGCCATGTGATAGCGTGGGTCACTGTTTATGATGTCTCATTTTTCTTCTGATCCATAGCAAGAGCTGAATCATTTTGCTTTAGACAGAGTTTTCTTTTGCTTGTTTCTCACGGAAATGCGATGATTTTTTTTTCTTTCATTTTTAAGTGTTATTCATGGGCTTTTTTTGGTTTTAATGACAAGACCAACAACTATGTATGTCTGTATGTATGTGTATATATATATATATATATATATATATATATATATATATATATATATTTATATGTATGTGTGTGTGTGTGTGTGTGTGTGTGTGTATATATATATATATATATATATATATATATGAAGCAGCACAACTGCTTTCAACATTTATAATAATCAGAAATGTTTCTTGAGCAGCAAATCAGCATATTAGAATGATTTCTGAAGGATCATGTGACACTGAAGACTGGAGTAATGATGCTGAAAATTCAGCTTTATATCACAGGAATAAATTACATTTTAAAATATATTCATATAGAAAATGGTTATTTTAAATTGCAATAATATTTCATAGTATGTTTTTACAGTATTTTTTATCAAACAAATGCAGCCTTAATAGGTGTACATAAGTAAATCATTGTTTTATTTTAGCTAATGTTAATGGCTCATCTTCTTATTTTTGGTCTGTTTCTTGAAGTTCAAAGGAAAACCAGCTCTAATTATAATTAAGAAAATTCTCATTTGTTTAAACACTGACGTTTATCTGGCATAACAACAGTGAACAAGAAAAAAACAGTGTTGGCATCTGGATCTTTCTTTTCCCATAAGAAATCATCAGAGCACCGTCTTGATGGATTAATGGCACTGATGTCTAACGATTGCAAAAAGATATTTTTACAAAAAAGACCTCCAGAAAATGATGGTCTGCTGCCAACCGTACTTGTTATGATGTTTCTTTTGTGCTGAAAAAAATATGTGCATTGTCCTTCTCATACCATAAGAATCTTTCCCATGTTATGCTAACTTTACAGCGCTGAGGTCATTTTCGGTGAGTTTTTGGAGAAAATATAGATGTCATTAATCATGAGCGGATCAGATTCGCCTTGAGCATCTCGAGAATTCAGAGGGCTTCCATCATCACTGTTCAAAATCAGCCATAAACTTCACTCTGTCATAAACACTGAATTTATTCATACTGCTTATAGGAGAAACATCACAAAGGAGATCTCTACTCTCTGAACTGTTTCTGCGCTCTCAGAAAAAATACAAAAATTGTAGCTTTAGGGGAACAAACAGTTTGTCTTTGGAGCAGAAACCTCAAAGTAACAACTTTGTACCTTATTTCAAGTCAAGTCATATTAATGCTTTATACAATACAGGCTGTTTCAAAGAAGCTTCACAGTAATGAACAGGAAAAAAATTAATAAATGATGCTTAATTAATTAATTATGGAACAACTTCAATTTCAGCTGTAAAGCCGTTTTACAGAGGAAAATAGTGTCATTATTTAGCTTGATTTAGTAAAGTCGGTGTTGTAAAGTTGAATTCACTGAAAATGAATTCAGTTCAGCAGCTCTATTTATTCTAAAAAGTTTCATAGTAACACCCTGATGGTACATACCGCTATATAGATATTAATAGCTGTACTTCTAAAAGTACAGTTTTTTTTTTTTTTTTTGAAGTGTAGTTGATGTTCCTCAAGATTCTGGTTTTTGCAGTGATGCCACGGAAGAGCCATTTTTGGTTCCCAAAGAACCTTTCATTGAACAGTTCTTAAAATAATTTCGTTTTAGTTTAAAGAACATTCTTTCTTTCTTTAACAATTTTTCCCACGAAAGAACCTTTTTGCAGTAAAACAATTAAAACCAAATAAAGCATAATTTGAATGTTTTTATTTACATTTCAAATAATTTCAAATTGCCAAATGAGTCATAATTACATCCCAACTAACCATTTGAGGTTCACAGATGACAAATAAATACTATAGAAATTATTGATGTCTAAAACTTTTAGCCTCAATGGAGAGCCAAAGGAGACTTGTGCTTCTTAGATGTTTTTTTTTTCCTGAGAAAAAGACTCCAGTTTGCCCAAGTTTGCTGCTCCACGTTCATTTTAAATCTCTATATACTCTTACTGTATGACAACTATTGGCTCATTTGTTTTAAGAACAACATCTAAGAAAAGTTGATGCTCCTCATAAAAATAATGGTTCCAGTTTTTGCAGCGATGCCATGAAAGAACCATTTTTGGTTCCCCAAAAAGCCTGTCAGTGAACAATTAAAAGAACTTTTCTTTTTTTCTTTTGATTTGAAGAACATTTAAACATCTAAAGATTCCATTGGAACCTTTGGAATGGAAAGATTCCATTGATGTTGGAATGATCATGGTTCCGTTGATACCAAAAAAGAATCTTGATGTTTAAGTGTTTATGAAATACAGTTGAGAGTCTCCTGCTATGAAAGAGCAACAACTGCAATAAAGCAATTAAAATAAAATAAAGCATCAGTTTTATAAATTTCAATTCATTTTAAATTGCAAAATGAATTGAAACCTATTCTTCCAAAGTTCATTTTTGTAAATAAATTATATGCTTATGTAGTGAAGTCTACTTTTATCAGTGTCTTACAAAATGAGTCTTATATGAATCTTTATACTGGCATCAGTTCTTGACTGTTACATGACATTGGCAAGGAGGAAATTTAATCTAAATGTGTCTATTAATGGATGCAGCTGAGCTGATATATGTGTCAAACATCTGGCAGAAACCCAGACGTGTGCCATATAGTCTACCGATGACATAAATGCATTTCTAATATCTCACTTAAATTGTACTTTCTTGTTACATAAGCACCTGAGAACCGAAGCCTGAAAGACAGGAACAAGTAACTCACAGGAAAAATGTAATCAATCATCTGTGTGATAAAACAATGAGGCTTTCTGTTAAATATCTGGCCTGAAATGAGGTTGCAAAAGAGAGTAAGGAATCTACCACGGTACCAACATGATATTCTTGGAATAAGCTTGGAATATCATGTAATAATAATAAAAAACAAAAAACAAAACGCAGTGTTTTTTGTTCTTTTTTAGAGTCTGGATTTCCCCTGTCTCATTTCACACATGCTGTCCATGATGATAAAAGTGTTACTCTGTATCTTTTGTGTTACACAATTGACAATGTGTTTATTAGCCATTAAACATCCTTTTATGTGAGGCAGTCCGCTAAATCTAATCTTGAATCATCTGTGATCGTTTATGATCTTAATAACAGGGCTAGATGTGGAACGAAACGGGGATTCTGCCCATCCTGAATATCTCAATATCTGATATAGTTCTTAAACTCCTTCATGCTCAAAATAAAAGTTGAAATGTGTCAGCAAGACCAGCTCTTGTTTAACTTGAAGCCTGAATGAGCCTGTGAGAAATGGATAGTTTTCATTGACAGTTCATCGTAACGGTGCCACTGACTCCTGTAATTACACAGAATGAGATTTAATGGTCAAATAAACATAGAAACGAATCCCTCCTTTCTACTAAATAGTTGGGATACAATGAGAATAACACCTGTTTATACATATGATGCCCTTTAATGTACCTGTTTTCTCCTTCAGAGAAGAATCTAAATCTTTCAATCAAGTGATTATGACTTCATTGATTTTTTTTCGCTAAATAATCACTGACATTTGTCTTCATCTTCATGTCTGTCAGGAGGTCTCTGTATGCTGCATGTGGTTACATGGGTTTTGCCCAAGGGCTCTGTAAACCATTGTGAAAGAAGATCCCATTTTCTTCTCATTTATTGTCTATTAAGCACAGTTGCTTGCCATTTAATAGACTTTATCCAAAATTGATGGGGTCAGGGTTCATGTGCAACATGGGGAGAAACGTCTTTATCATGAACAGAAGTTGATTGAGCACAATTGTTGTAAATCAGAACTTTCTGTTTTCTCTTATTCTCTGAACCTGCAACATAGTCTGCAGTTTATTACATATAAACAAAAACACATCAAAGACTTTAAAATAGTCAATTACTAACAATCAAATAAACTATCAAATACATTCAACTTAATTTTAAAATGAAAATGAAAAATTTAGACCTATTTAAAAAATGTAGAAGATCAAAGTGAAGTTCAGGCCAAACATCAAGTCCTTCTGTAGAGTTCATAAGAGACAGCCTTGACAAACCTGGCCATCTAGTGGTTATGTTTCATTACTACAAAACTAATAGGAGTAAAAATAATACAGAAATAAATAGAATAAGCAGAAATAATAGTGTCCAGTAATATATAAATTATTTAATTATTTATTAATTATATATACGTACATACATAAAATAAAATATTCAATTAAAATTAGTAGAAGGAGAATAAAATATATAAATAAAGAAGGAATCAAAATTATTTACGCAACAAAATAGTTCTGTAATAGAATAAAACAGAAATAACAGTACCTAGTAATATATTACTAATAAAATAAGTAATCATTAAGCTTAATTAAACTTACAATAAGACACTAGTTTATTATTATCGTTATTTAATTAATATTGTCAATAGAAGCAACAAGACAGGAAAATTATTCACAAATAATAAAATAATTGTGATACTTATTACATTAGGAATTGTTAACATAAGATAATAGGATTTTATATTGTTAGTGGATACAACAAGACATAAATGAAAATAATGTTTAAATAGTAAAACAAAATAATAGTGATTAATAACTAGATATCATAACAGCCTAATTTTTACGCAGTGTAATATGTTAATCGTTTTTATAATAGTAATTAATATTGTTGGTACAAACAAAGACATACTAGATCATTTACAAATGGTAATATAATATTTTAGAGTGATTATTAAATAGATGTTATAATAATATTAACATTATTTGCCATTATTTACTTTATAATATTATTTAAAACATTAGTTTTTGATATTACTGATACGTAAAATGGTAAAGTTTCGTGTAAAAATGAGTTATGTTCAAAATGTAAATGTATTTGAAGTGCAGCTGCTCTCTGAAATAAAGCGCACTAGTGCCGCGGTGCATTGTGGGTGTGCACGGAGAAGTAAAATGGCGGACTTGGCGAACGAAGGTAGGCAACCGTGTGAATCCGCAAAATGAGTAAAATAAAGCAAATAAACCGCCACCATGAGCCGTACGCGCTGTAATATCGTCGGTGAGAGCGCCACGCGTGTTTGTGAGCCGGTCTGCGCGCTTTCGCGGCTCTGAGCGCGAGTGTGTGTGGATGTTTAGCTCAAGTTAGCCGATGAGTGTGTTAGCTTCGCGGGCTAAGCAGCGCACTGACAGACCGTGTGTGTGTGTGAGTGTGTTGTGCAGCTAACGGACTAACCTCTCGGTGTGTTTCTCTTTTTGATTTTTAGGCGGGTGGAAACGCACGCGCTTCCCCCTCGATGCGCTCGCGTGCAACACATCCGCGCGCACGCTGCAAAATAATAATTCATTTCATGCGTAGGGATTCAAGAATGACGCTTTTCTATGAGCATGCTATTGCATTAAGGATTAACAAATGTATCTTTAGCATGCAGTTCAGTATTTCAAATAGGTGGCAGAAATGTGTTCGTTTTCTGTATTATGCATCAAAATTAACACTATTTGGATATCTTTTTTTCTTGTAGTTTTATTCTAATCGTGGCTTATGGGCTTAGACGTCTATCTTTAGCCTGTCAGGATCAGTGAAGTGATATTTAATTATTTATCCTTCTTTATTGAAACAGTCCAGTGCTTAAAAATGAAACACATATACACAAACGAAACGAAAGCAAATGGTGGGTGGGGTAACTTAACGTTAGTGAGTTGCTCAACTCGTGGTTGGTTTCGACCTGCTCTGGATGCACGGTCTTTTTTTGACATTATTCCAATAAATGCATCGATTTGTAGTCGGAAACCGGAGTACGGAGCAGGTGGCGGTGCTTCGTTGATGGGCAAGCCGGCTGTCGGTGCCGCTCTCGCGGCTTGCGGCGTTACCCGGCTCCGCTGCCTGTGCTAATGCAGGCCCGCCCATCCTCCTCCTGGCCCGGGGTGAAATGCAACCCCATGCACACATGATTTTCCCCCCTTTAGGGCTCTAACGTCCTTCAATACAGCAGCCTTGAGTGGTGAGATCACCCATCGGTGGATGCCTCACCCCTTGACCTAATTACAGTGATGTGCACGGGTTTACAGCGCTGAATGAGCCACCCACATGACTGTGATTTGTTTTGGGGAAAGCAGCTGTTAACAGATGCACGTGTGTTATTGCACTTTTTAGTGGTTTGCAAATCATCTTAAACAGGCTTTGTACTCTTCCTTATGAATGATTGTTTTATTAGCCTCCAGATTTGTTGGTGTCAAAGTCCTGCAGCTAAAAATACCAGACATGTCAGTCAGATCATGTGTCTTTGTTTATTTACGAAGCATGACGATCATTTCAAATCTTTTTAATTGAGCCAGAAGTGTCTAGGTTTTATTGGTTGGCTTGAAGTGAGATAAGAAATAAGATAACTTCTTTGACAACACTGTTTAGAGACTGTTTGGCTTGCAGGGACTGGTTACTAACCCCACTTGATCAGATTACTAGAGGCTTGTGATGACAAGGACGTACTACAGGTTACAGTTTAAAAAACTAGCGGTTGGTTGATACGGCTTTTCAGTGCAGTGGACAACATTAATAATGTATTTTGTATGCATTTTGGGAGATGCTTTCATCCAAAGCAATATGCATTGAATGTTTACATTTGTATTAGTTCATACATTCTCTGGGAATCAAACTAGCACCATGCTTGTCGGTGCTACACGAATGCTGGTTGCTCATATGAAATTATTAGAATATTTAAGCATTTGGTGACTTGCATTCAGCACTTCAAGTGCAATGGCACTTCAAAATTACTTAGCATAATGCACACCTTATTTACATCTAATTGTGGTTTCCTCTCTATAACAGAGATTGTTTTCTTTCATTTGGTTCTTTATGATTATTTAATATAGCATTTCTCTAAAATGCCACAGTTGTTAACTTGCTACAAGTTTTATTTATATTTTTGGATTAATAAAGGTGGGTATTTATTGAACATTGGGGTCTTTTGTCAAATAGTTTTTTATTTTAAACAATAAGCTACTGGAGGCTATGTGTTAGTTATTTTATAACTATTAACGAGTGTTTTTATGCATGACACAAATGCCTCAGACCCCCTTTATCAACACTGTAAAAATGACTTTTTGAAGTTTTAAAAAAAACGTTATTACAGTGTATTTTACAAGGAAATACTATTTCATTCTTTCTACAAAATTGCATGTTTAATTCAATGTTTTGCTTGCCATTGCTTTGTTTTATTATCTACAGGCAAAGCTGTCGGTTGATTTTTGCCTTTAACACAGTGGGAAGTAACTTAAAATTGACCGTGTGCGCATGTATAGTTCTGATCTGTGGTTGTTAAACTAAGATATGACGTTAAGCATTTGCTTTGGATGCTTTTGGTCAGTTTACGTCATGCCCTGTTTGTGTGTAATGTAGGGGGAAACTTGGATCGATGAGAACTGTAAAATTAGTACATCACAGCTGAGCTGTTTTCTTGCTTAGTTAAATTAAAATTTGAGTTGAAACACCATCTTAATGTAGGACTTTGGAGAGGCATATGGGGATTATATCTATTTGAGCCCTGGTTCCTGCTAATTTTCTTTTTTTCTTTTTAACAGAGAAGCCTGCCATAGCTCCTCCAGTATTTGTGTTTCAGAAGGACAAAGCACAGAAGGTTTGTTCACTCAAGGAATAATTCATTAAAAAATTCTCAAACCCATATGTTTTCTTTATTTCTTGCAACATTTGCCTCGACTGTAATTGGAGAGCAATATTTATTTACGTATGTATACAAACAACCAGTGCTGATTATTTGTATGTTTATATATCCAGTAACCAATATGCAGAACTGATATTTTTTGTTTTAGCAGCAGCAAGAACAATAAAATTAACAATAGCCAAAATAAATTGACAAAGTGTTATGTTTTCAAATGAAGAATGTAATTAAACGACAAGTAAGTCTTTGCATAATCTATGCACTTTGCATAAATGTAATTCATTTTAAACTACGAATTAAAGTATTGGGTATACAGGAATGAATATTAGTTGGTCACTCTAGAGTTATTGTTTTGGTTGCTCATCCTCATCTCTAAACTGTGTTTTTAGGTTAAACTCAGTAAAAAGAAAGAAATAGCCACCTGTTCTGGTTCTTTAGTGTTTACTAAAAATAATTATACAAAACAACTAATAAACAAACACAACATAAAATGCATTATGTTAGAGTCACCGTTCTTGAAACAGCATTTATAGATGGTGCAATTTATTGATGTCCAATATTTTAAAGCTTATATCCATTTAATAATAAATGCCTAAAACAGTAGTTCACTCAGAAATGAAAATTGTCAGATGTTCCAGACCTGTATAAGTTTCTTTCTTCTAAACACAGAAGATACTTTGAAGAATGTTGGCAACCAAACAGTTGACGGTAGCCTTTGATTTCCATAGTATTGTTTTTTTTTTTTTTTTTTTTTTTTTTTTTTCTCTCCATACTATGGAAGTAAATGGCTACCATCAGCTGTCTGGTTACCATCATTCTTCAAAATATCTTTTGTGCTCAACAGAAGAAAAACTCATGCTGGTATGGAACAACTTGAGAGTGAGTAAATGACACTATCTATTTTTGAGTGAACTGTCCCTTAAAATTTGGATAAAACCGACTATCAGTCCATCTCCAGCTTTAATGGGATTGTGTAATTTCTGCTCTGCTAAAGGCACCAAACAGCATTGCAAAAACGAGTTTTAAACACTCTTGTCCACCATTCTCTCATCCAAAAGGAAGTCCTACTGCAAACTCAAGCCATTGGTTGCAATTGCATTTCTATTTGGTGGCTTAGAAGTGATATGTTGCAGATTTAACTGCTATTTTTAGAAGCCATGATATTGTGAATTTTGTAGTTGCCAACAAAACAAACTCCTTTCCCATAATAACCTGAGGATGTTATGATGAAAGACACTTACTGGGAAATATTAAATTTAGCTTTGAGTTTTATTACTATAACAAAACAGACATTTTTCAATAAACACTCAGGCGAGGCATGAAAGTTTCACCTGGTATCTGCCAAATTTTAGCATTGGCAAGTAATTTCACCAACTCAGCTGGCCAGTTTGGCTGGTAGTGAGATGAATTTCAGCTGCCGATTGACTAGCAGAGATACAAATCACCCTCAAAATGTGATTTTCCCCGAAGCAGTTTAAGCAAATTAAACAAACTCAGCATTTAAGCACGATGGTTTTGGCTCTGGTGAGAAATTATTTGACGGTGCTGTGTAAGATGTTATTTTCCGTTGTACAGTGTGTTTCTCTGTGATGTAGTCCAGTTCTGTGTGACCAAATGAATTTATTTGTTTTTGTCTGTTCCAGAGATCCGCAGATGGGTCGAGTGCGGAGGACGGGGACGGTAAGTTTGAAAAGGTTTTTTTTTTTTTTTTTTTTTTTTTTTTTTTGTTTGTTTCTAGTGATGCACCAAAGTAAAAATTACGTGGACGTTACACAAACTATTTTTCCCAGGGTACTTGCTTTTTTCTGATAACCTGTTTTATGATGTGCCAAAAACAGAACCGAAACTGATTCATGTATTACAAAAGCACATCTGTTCCTTACAATAGATTTCATGAGATGTTACTCTCACTGTCTATATAAATGCATGGGTCAGACAAATGGATGTGTGTGCTCTTTATCAATCAGTCTTGGATAATGCAAATATGTATTGAATTTTAAATTGAAATTATAATCATGTTTGCATATTGACTGCAGTATTGTTGTTAAATTGTTGTGCACTCTTTTAAACCTGGACAGCTTCACATGCAATCTGCTTTTGCTCTATGTCAGTTTCTTTTATTGAATCTGTTAAAGTTTCTGTTCATTTTTTGGCCAATATTTGTCTTATTTTTGGTGGCTAAAATTGTGATGCATGCTTAAGAGTGTGTAAAAAGTTGTGAGAGATTATTTTGGGGTTTAATGCAATACAATTTTTAATGCATCATAAATAGTCTGAAAATATCATAAAATGCCCTATTTGTTACTCTAAAAATAAAACCTTCAACAGCCGGTAACAGAAACATTGACGTGGAGCAAACACATTGTGCACATGCAACGATTCAAGTTTTTAATATTTTATGTAAACACCCACTGATGATGATGTTTTGCTGAAAAGGAACTTGTATGTGATATGTGATGAGATGCAGACAGTGAGACACTAACACAATGTCTCATTAAATATATTGTAGAATGCAGATGTTTATATTGTAGGATGCAGATTATTTGGAGGTCATTGTCTGATTTAAAGGAATGGTTCACCCAAAAAATGAACATTATTCACCCCCATGTCCTCCCAGATGTAGAGTTTTTTTTTTATCAGATTTGGAGAACCTTAGCATCATGTTACTTGCTCACCAATGGATCCTCTGCAGTGAATGGGTGCCAAAACATCTGATAAAAACATCACAATAATCCACACCACTCCAGTCCATCAGTTGACATCTTATGAAGCCAAAAGCTGCATGTTTTCAAGAAACAAATCCATCAAGATGTTTTTAACTTAAAACGAATCCTCTATCCCAGGGCTCCAGACTAACTATTTTTACTAGGAGCACTGTAGCCCCTGGCTGAAAATTTTTAGGAGCACAAGCCGAAAATTTAGGGGTACACCTTAAATCAGCCTACAATGCAATCATTCACACACATTCCCCATTTTAACTGTATTACTGACAAATGCTTTGATAATAAATAGACTTAACTCATAGAAATTACAATGTGCAGTATTCTTTTAATTTAAAAAAAAAAAAAAAATATATATATATATATATATATATATGATAAAATTGTTTCGCATTAATAAGTGCAGTTACTAATAATGTTACATGTTTATTTCTTGTTTATTTCATGTTTACATTTGACAGTAAAGCACTAAGCTTGAGTTGGGAAGCTTACAAAATTTATTTTATACAGTAGTGTACAAAATCTAAATTTTATGTAGAAAAAATATATATTATACTCTTATTAAATGTACCATTTTTCTTCTATAGTCTTATATGGAACTGACCAACAACTTCAGTGATTGTGTGATTTAGTCGCAAATTGAAGAAAAGTTTTTCAAAGTACTTTGTGACTTTTCTTACTTCATACACAAAAAAGAGCAAAACTGACACAATCTGATTTAATAATTTAGTGGTATTATAATTATTTTATCATTTCAAATATAAAGGAAAAAGTATGAATGACTAATAAGTAGGGCTGGACCAGAATATTCGATTATTCGAATATTCGTTCGGTGGGTTGGCATTCGATTTTTAAATTTGAGATTCGAATATTTTTTCTTTCTTTCTTTCTTTTTTTTTTTTTCGAACACCTGGCATCCCCCCCGAAACGTTTCTCATTCGTGCTTGAATATGAATAGCCCATGAGTGAACGTCATGAACGTCATGATTCAGTTCATCTGGAAGTGAAGACAAAAATGGCCAAGACCTCAGCTGTGTGGGAGCACTTTAAATTGAGTGAGGACAAGACAAATGCAGTGTGCCAAATATGCGATTTGAAACTGGCTTCCCACAACAGCACATCAAGTTTGAAAAATCACCTGAGTTCTGTAAGTAGTACGCCTATAGTTTACTGTTGGTGTAAAAAAACGAGCTGCTTTTATCCGCCATGTTAATCAGTAATTTTACACCTGATAAAAACGTGTACTTAATTTGCTTGGATAATACTTGCGAACACGGCAATCATAAAAAAAAAAGTATAGTAGCCCAGCCTAATAATAATTTGTCTAGTAGCCAGCCTAACGTTACCTTGTTCTATTTATCCTATTACACTTTGTTTTATTCTGTTTAAGGGAATTCATTTAATTTTATTTAAACTGTTCGTTAATTAAAATGTGTGATGCTGTTATTGAAAGTATGCTACCGTGTTCTTTATTACAGTTCGCTGAACTTCGTTCATTTATTTTTTGTTGTTCTTTTATTTAAATAGCCTACCCGTTATGGTGTCAGTAATTACTGTGCTGCTAATTTTTTTTTTTAGGAAAATGTTTGGCTACCTCATTAAATGTATTGCTCTTAAAAGACCTGTGTTTTGTATCATTAGTGCAGTGTCCGTTCTCAGGGCATATAAGCCCTGCCTGCGTGAGGTGCCGCTTCCGGCTCGCGCTGTTCTGTATTTTATTAAAAGTTTATTCATTCTGAACATGTCGCGTGTCCATATTGCACCAAAATGCGACACTGCACTCCCTTGGGTCCGCAGCAACACACCCGCCACGCGTGAAGTCGATTGGATGAACGGTCGAGGACATAATAAAAATGCAGACAGACAGAGATTCTTGCTTTTATTACAGAGAAGAATATGTTCAGCCCCCTCCCTCCGAAGCTTCGAATATTCAGTGTTAATTACTACCGAAGATTCGAAGTTCAAAAAATGGTATTCGGACCAGCCCTACTTATAAGCCAACAAGTGCTTCTCTGCTGCTATCTACAGCTTATAGCCTAATGGTGATTTGATGTATTTTTTAATTTTACATAAGTGTTTGTTCACCACAGTGTATTTTGGTCATCCCATTGAAAATAACATTCAAATTGGATCATTTTGGAGCTTTAAAGTGTTGAAAACAGTTATGTGAAATGCTTGAAAGCCATTGAAAATTTCTCTCTCAAAAGGTTGTACAAACCCTGAAATGAATAATGTTATAACATTCGACTATTTATGCCACAACACCATGGTTATAGTTAGCGTTACTGCGTCTAATTTTCTTTTTTCTTTTTTCTTCTGGTTTTCTACGTCAGCACTGTTTGATCTGTTTATAGTAGAGCCCGACCGATATGGGTTTTTTGGAGGCCGATACCAATATTAGGACGTAAAAAAGGCCGATATCGATATATCGGCCGATATTCTTTGTGTATAGTATAGTACAGTACCAGTCAAAAGTTTGGACACTTTCCCATTCCTGTGTCCAAACTTTCGACTGCTACTATATATAGAATACTATAGTATATACATAAACAGAATATATATATATATATATATATATATATATATATATATATATATATATATATATATATATATACATACATACATATTTATTGCAATGATCACTCAAATGTGGTGATCAAACACTTATAATGACGTGACAAAGATATGTAATGGAGGCAGGGCATTTAACAATTTAACAATAAACTTTATTATCCAAAATGAGTCTGACATCAGTGCACTGAACAGTAAAGGTGAAGTTTATTTAACTTTATTTCAATTCAATTCCATTCAATTTTATTCCGTTGAAGTTTATTTCACTTCAGAACATTCATTCACGGATTTGCGCTACTGTCTTCACACACAGACGAAACTTACTAGAGAAGCGTGAAGTGTGACATAATATACCACTATAAATATATAAAATTTAAATTCACATCTCGTGCACTTTAATGCCCTTTGAATGTAATGTATACGTTCCCTTGGAACTGGAATCATGGCGGAATATCATGTGAAGTCCACTTCACAGGGCACTTATGGTCAAATAAGACAACTCTTGAATGCTGCAGCCTGAACAAGAGACCTCTTTACTGAAGTTAAAGTGTTGGCTGATGTCGTTATCTCGTGAACGTGGCGGCGGATCTCCACCAAATTCGGGGGATCCCTTCAGCTCGAGGAGCCATCTCAAACGCCACCCTCTGCGCCTCAGTAGCCCCCCGGGATCGCCAGATTGGTCGGCGCCCGACCGCGAATTTAACCGCCCGTAACTCCCGGACCCCGGGAGTTTGGTATCATTCGAAAGGGGGCCTCGAGACGTACACTCGATTCGTCGTTCGAGAGGGTTCCTCGAGCTGAAGGGATCCCCTGAATTTGATGCGGATCCACTGCGCTGTTACAGAGATATGGCTGTTCAAAGTTTCAGTGGTATTCCATACACTTAAGCTTTAAAGCGTTTCATCCAGGCTGCCAGTAGCAAACAATGGAGCGCATTTTATCTGCGTTTCATGTTCTGTAAAAAAAAAGTTCATATCGGTGGCATATCGGCTGCATATTCGCCAATACCGATATATCTGCGACCGGCTCGTATCGGCCGATAAAATCGGCAAAACGATATATCGGTCGGGCTCTAGTTTATAGCAGAGAATTCTGTGCAGAATTGGAATGCATCTCACTACATCTCGCTGCAACCTTATTCATTGTGCGGTGAATTCAAATGCTTCTCACTGGATCTCGCAGTGCTGTGCTGTAACAGTGCCACAAAATCAACTTTGGATCCCGAGTAAAGCTGTTCTGACTTGGACAGGTTTGTTTGCATCGCGGTCCGAGCCGATAAACGGTTCGCTCTGCGCAGCTCAAACGAGCAGTGGGATTTTATTATGCTTTTGTTTCATTTGCCGTGTGATGTTTCTCATATGCAACAGAAATGGCAACGCAAGTTGAACAACGTGATGGTCGCACCAGTGCAACTGCTCACAAAATTTACTCGCACCGGCAGAAAAAATGGTCGCACTCTGGAGCCCTGCTCTATCCATAATATTGCTTTCTCTTGTGAGAAAGTAATTTTGTCTGAATCAGGAGAGAAATCTGCACATACCAAGCACCGTTTACAAGCCTAAACAGCTCTAAACAAATATATGGGTGGATTTTGATGTAAGAGACAACAGGAGATGGACTTTTTCCATTGGAGGAAGCGTTATTATGAATTATGGACTCATATTTTGCCCAGAAGCGACAATTTAAACACTTTAATGATGGATTTGTTTCTTACAAACACACAGCTTTTAGCTTCACAAAATGAAGTTAACTGATGGACTGGAGTGGTATGGATTATTGTGATGTTTTTATCAGCTGTTTGGACTCTCATTCTGACAGCACCCATTAAACTGCAGAGGATCCATTAGTAAGCAAGTGATGCAATGCTACATTTCTCCATATCTGTTCTCATGAAGAAACAAACTCATCCACATCTTGGATGGCCTGAGGGTAAGCACATTTTCAGCAAATTTGTATTTTTTTTGGTAACACGTTCTTTAAGTCAATAATGCATTTATTGACGTAATAAATGTAATATGTTTTCCTATACAGATGTCTTTATTTTTACATCATCTGCATCCTTATTTTGCAATTTCTAAAGTCACATCAGTTGAAAGTAGAAGTCAGTATAATTGCACAAAAATTGTTAGAACATTATTAGAATTAGTTATTGCAAAAGGCTAATTTAATCTGTCATTTTCAGTTCTCTGCACTGTGTACTGAATTTTAGTGCTCCACTAGTTTTAGTTTCTGATTGATCTATTGATTGAATTATGTTCTCCAGATTCAGATCGAGATGATGGCGAGTACTGTCCTCCGGTAAAGAGAGAGAGGACCTCATCTCTGACCCAGTTCCCCCCGTCACATTCAGGTGAGTCTACAGCAATCCTTGTCACTGCAGTGGATTGGCAATTTGGAGTATTTTTTGACTGATTTTTACTGAAGGTTAGACACTCCCATCTGATCCTCTCTTTCTTTCGTGCTTTCTTTGTTTCCTGCAACAGTTCCCAAGAATAATATCTTTATGCCCTCAAGTTTATGCCAGTCTCCAACTGGTAATTCAGACTCGGAACCAGGTAAGAACCAGCCGCATTTCAATCCTTTTCTGGCAACTATAAAGATTTAAACTTAAAGGGTCATGAAACCCCCTGTTTCTGCACTGGTTAGTTCTCATCACAGTTTCAAAAAATGCTAAAAAAAGTGGGCGTGGAGCGGAGGGGGAAGAGGGGAGACAGAAAACACACACAGCTTCAGTTTCAGACAGTTTCATTTTACTCCCATCGAGTTAAAAACACAAATAAATGCACAGCCATTTGCACTCTGTATCGAAAACGTATATATGAACACGCTGTTGCACCGCTGATAACTTTTAAGGCTTATTCTGCGGCGTTTATATAAGCCTTTTGACGGGTTGTCACAGAGCTGTAAAAACGGTTACGCTCACTAAGTGAATGAATCGCGTTTGTACTGAACTCTTATTACAAGGCAAAAACAAACACTCTCCTTCGATCCATGAACGTTTCTCTTAGTTAATGTGCGCGATGTCATCTCACAGTCTGAAGCGTCTGTCATAGCAAATCAGCACATGCTGTTGTGAATAATTAAGCAAAGCGTCTTCTCATAGGATAAGAACACGCAGTCTCATGAATAATTTAAAAGACACCGACGCGTCATCAATGTACTGTAGTCCATTACCACGTCACAAATTGTGACGTCAACAGATGTAGATTTTAAACCCGGAAGATGAATATTGCGCAGAAAAGCTTAAAATTAACCAGTTTTCTCCAACAGTTAAAATGATCGGATGCTAACATTGTCTTCTATGATGTGCAACACAAACACCTCTGCTAAAATCTCAGAAAAAGTAGTCTGGGGTTTCATGACCCTTTAACACTGTGTCCTACCAGTCATTATGTGTCCCACGTCAAGTAATTTTTCTATCCATACCAAATTTTATCAACCAGTCAGAACATAGGATCTTTAATATGCAACTGTGGAGGAGGGTTTTGGACCAGTGAAATTTCACAGTGGGTGGAGCTACTAGTCACCGTGCAATAGAAATAGAAACCAGAACTGGCCTTGTTTTGGGTTCATGACGCTTCATCTTTTTTGTTTGGATCGGAAAAAAATGTTTTTACTCAAGTTTCAGTGTAATCGACTGCTCAAATAAGAAATACAAATTCATAAATCTTTAAATCTGTCATAGGCCCACCTATATTTAGACATTATCTGAAGTCATAGGGCTTGTAGAGTAGTTTTCAACTTTAAAAACTGTTTGCAGTTATATTAATCAAAATATAAAAATAAATTTTTGCTTATTTTACCTGTCAGTAGATGTTTCATCATGCCAGTCTCCGTTAGGACATCTGTTACTCAGTGTAATTTACAGGGTTCTGCGGCCGTCCACAGTTTTTGTCATGTTTGACAGTCAGGCTTTGTTTACGCTGCACACATCCAATTTGGTTTTCAAATATGATCTTCAGGAGTGACTGTCCACAGTTTTCATTTTTCACATGTGGATGTGGTTTGGACTAGGTTAGTAAACATCAGCTTTCTTTCTTTCCTTTTTTATGCAGACAAAAAAAACCCAAAAAAAAACACCTAAACAAATTTGAAATGGATACGTTTTCCTGCCTGTCTAAATAAAGCCATATTGTTTGTTTGGTCATCAAATCAGATTTCTCCATCTATTAATGGGGTGCATTAATGAAATTATAATGAAATTTAGTAATTTTATCTTGAGGCACTTTTTTTATGTATGCGTGTGTGTAGTTTATGTATTAAATTGTATATTGTATTAAATTGATTGAAAAACATTTAAAATATTTGTTGTAATTCTAATTGAAAAAAAATGTATTCAAGTTATTAAAGTAATTTATTTCAGCATTTAAATCACATTTTATTACATATTTTTGTCAAATACCAGTACAGATTGTCAAAACAGTTTATACACACACACACCTGCATGCATATATATATATATATATATATATATATATATATATATATATATATATATATACAGGTATATACAGTGGGGCAAAAAGTATTTAGTCAGCCACCAATTGTGCAAGTTCTCCCACTTAAAAAGATGAGAGAGGCCTGTAATTTTCATCATAGGTATACCTCAACTATGAGAGACAAAATGAGAAAAAAAATCCAGAAAATCACATTGTAGGATTTTTAAAGAATTAATTGGTAAATTCCTCGGTAAAATAAGTATTTGGTCACCTACAAACAAGCAAGATTTCTGGCTCTCACAGACCTGTAACTTCTTCTTTAAGAGGCTCCTCTGTCCTCCACTCGTTACCTGTATTAATGGCATCTGTTTGAACTTGTTATCAGTATAAAAGACACCTGTCCACAACCTCAAACAGTCCAACTCCAAACTCCACCATGACCAAGACCAAAGAGCTGTCAAAGGACACCAGAAACAAAATTGTAGACCTGCACCAGGCTGGGAAGACTGAATCTGCAATAGGTAAGCAGCTTGGTGTGAAGAAATCAACTGTGGGAGCAATTATTAGAAAATGGAAGACATACAAGACCACTGATAATCTCCCTCGATCTGGGGCTCCACGCAAGATCTCACCTCGTGGGGTCAAAATGATCACAAGAACTGTGAGCAAAAATCCCAGAACCACACGGGGGGACCTAGTGAATGACCTGCAGAGAGCTGGGACCAAAGTAACAAAGGCTACCGTCAGTAACACACTGCGCCGCCAGGGACTCAAATCCTGCAGTGCCAGACGTGTCCCCCTGCTTAAGCCAGTACATGTCCGGGCCCGACTGAAGTTTGCTAGAGAGCATTTGGATGATCCAGAAGAGGATTGGGAGAATGTCATATGGTCAGATGAAACCAAAATAGAACTTTTTGGTAAAAACTCAACTTGTCGTGTTTGGAGGAGAAAGAATGCTGAGTTGCATCCAAAGAACACCATACCTACTGTGAAGCATGGGGGTGGAAACATCATCCTTTGGGGCTGTTTTTCTGCAAAGGGACCAGGACGACTGATCCGTGTAAACTAAAGAAAGAATGGGGCCATGTATCGTGAGATTTTGAGTGAAAACATCCTTCCATCAGCAAGGGCATTGAAGATGAAACGTGGCTGGGTCTTTCAGCATGACAATGATCCCAAACACACCGCCCGGGCAACGAAGGAGTGGCTTCGTAAGAAGCATTTCAAGGTCCTGGAGTGGCCTAGCCAGTCTCCAGATCTCAACCCCATCGAAAATCTTTGGAGGGAGTTGAAAGCCCGTGTTGCCCAGCGACAGCCCCAAAACATTACTGCTCTAGAGGATATCTGCATGGAGGAATGGGCCAAAATACCAGCAACAGTGTGTGAAAACCTTGTGAAGACTTACAGAAAACGTTTGACCTCTGTCATTGCCAACAAAAGGTATATAACAAAGTATTGAGATGAAATTTTGTTATTGACCAAATACTTATTTTCCACCATAATTTGCAAATAAATTCTTGAAAAATCCTACAATGTGATTTTCTGGATTTTTTTTTTTTTTCTCATTTTGTCTCTCATAGTTGAGGTATACCTATGATGAAAATTACAGGCCTCTCTCATCTTTTTAAGTGGGAGAACTTGCACAATTGGTGGCTGACTAAATACTTTTTTGCCCCACTGTATAGGTATATATGTAGGTGTGTGTGTGTGTGTATATATATATATATATATATATATATATATATATATATATATATATATATATATATATATATAATATAAAATATATTTTAGGGCTGTGCAATTAATCGAAATTCAATTTCGATTTTGGCCACCAATGATTATGAAATTACAGTAATCGATATAAAACTATTATTGTGCCCCATTCCGCCCCCTTTCTAGCAGAGCGCTTTCAGTCCTCCAAAAAAGCCTAATTTCACATGCAAATCAGTAAAATCATGTAACAAGACACTTGCAAAATGGGACGTGCTTGATTTATTAAAGTTGATTAGATTTATTCATGTTTTTAAAAGCGTGAAAGAGAACTTGCGCTGTTCCTCCGGAGCAGAACAAATAAAGTCATGTAATGTCATCTTTTAGCGCATAAATGGTCAAATACATACAAAAATCTGTCAAAATGCAGCGCTTAGTGATTATTCACGTGAAACCTCGTCAGTTATGCAGTAAATGAACGTAAAGAGTTGAGAATAAAAATACTTGTGTAACAGTAAATTGGATCTTTGCGGCTCTTAAAGTGACAGTGGGCTAATATTCCTGCTGCAGACTGTGTGCTTAATATTAATCAAGCAACAAAAGACAACTTCAAAATCACTCACTGCTCTTGACTAGGGATGGGTACCGAGAACCGGTATTTTTTTGGACCGGGACGTAATTGGGTCAATACTGGACTATGTAGATCAGGACAAACGATACGGTTATCGATACTTGCATTGTTTTATCTCCGTATATTTCAATGTTAATGACGAATTAAAAGCTGCTGCTTCTACTGAATGATGTGGCTGTCGTTTGCTCAACGTGCGTGTGATATCTATGCGCACGCGCGGTGTGTGTTTGCGTGCAATCAGTGGCGGCATGAGTGAAACGTTCGAAAGTGTGGGCTCATGTTACAAAACTAAGCGACAGCAGTGTCAGATGCAATATGTGCAGTAGTGTAATAGTGAACAAAGGAGACAACACTAGTAATATAATGAAACATTTACTAACAAAACGTAACATCTACCTCAAGCAATGCTCTGTATTTACTGTGTCTCCCGGCTCCAGCTTCAAATGCAACTCGCGAGACACATTCACATCAAATGTTGATTCAGCTGTATACACTCATGAGACACTGCACTTATTCGCAATCACAAAAGTACATTATTTGCATGTGCTAAAGCCTTGCTGGTTAAACATTTCATTCGCGTGCTGCTCTGACGTGCACTTATTCAGAGCGTGTACACTGAAGCGTTCGTACACTAAAAGGCCGGTCAAACAGCACCTGATTACTTAGTTATCGTCCGATTGCGCTAATATTGTCAAAAACACATAAGGTTTACATATAAACACCGTTATGTCTAAAGTGAAAGTAAACAGCTGAGGGAGAAACGGATGCATGCTCTTAAAGGCACAGAACTAAACATGCTGCCGATTGTCATTAAAGGGATAGTTCACCCAAAAATTAATATTCTGTCATTATTTACTCTGTCATTATTTACTCACTGTCATGTTGTACCAAACCTGTATTAATTTTTATTCTTATGAATATTTTTATTTTTATGCCACCAAAGAAGATATTTTGAAGAATGTAGGTAACCAAACAGTTGCTGTTCCCCACTGACTTTGATAGTAGGAAAAAAATATGGAAGTCACTGGGGACCAGCAACTGTTTGGTTTCCCACATTCTTCAAAATAACTTTTATGTTCAACAGAAGAAAGAAACTCATTCAAGTTTTAAACAACTTGAGAGTGAGTAAATGATGACCCAATTTTCATTTCTGGGTGAACTATTCCTTAATATCAATAAAATAAAACAGAGAAAAATAACTCACTGCTAATGGCTGAAGAACTTTAATACAGTTGCTAAAGTTCAGCTGTAATAAATAACTTGAAATTTTCAAAACTTTTCACATCATATCTTTTTACACCAAATAGTATCGATAAGTACTGGTATCAATAAGCAATATCGGTATCTATAAAATGTAAACGAAATCCATCCCTACTCTTGACTGAAGGACTTTTGTAGCTTTAATAAGAAACAAAGGAAGTTTAATTCTTACAGTGAAGACTGTGCTGTTTTATTTTACATTAGGTTATTAAATTTCTCTAGTAGGCTGTTCAGGGCTTGCAAAATCTCTAGCCCGACGTCCCGGGGCTATTGCGTTTTCCAGTCGGTCTACCAAAATGTATCACTGCCCTGCCCGACGGACTACCTTAAATACAGGGCTCCCGCGGGTCCTTAAAAACTCTCAATTTACTTGTGTAAAATTTAAGGCCATAAAAAGTTTTAAATAGATTAAATGGTATAAGAAAAGTCTTAATTACAATTTCAAGAGGTCTTACATTTGGGGACGGAAAGACAAGAACCACGATACAGCTGGATTAAACTTCAAAAGGCAATGATGTCATTGAATAAATATGAGCGCTGCACATTTCAAAGTCAAAACGCGTCACAGATGTCTTTATGTGAATGTGTCTCTGAAGGGAACCGTCTGTCGTCAGAAACGTGTCGTTGCCATTTTCATTTCATTTTGCCTATAAAATGCCTGATAAAGCAGGGTATATGAGCATGGTGCTGCTTTGTGAACAGCCGTTCCTGGAGAAGCTGCTATATTTGCTTCTAAAGCGCTACCTCGCGGCAGAGAGTGAATCTGCATTTCCAGTGTGCCTATCTTATGTTCAAATCAATGCAAATATTGACCCATGTTTTATACAGCAAACATAGAGTTGTAGAAATCTAAACCGTTAAGACAGTAATATTTTTGTTTTAAATTAATATATGTTTGACTTGTCCCTTTTCATAAAAATTGTTTAAAAGCTGAAATGCCATTTTATGTTTGTTTTTTTTTTTTGTTTTTGTTTTTTTGTTTTTTTTTGTGTGTGTGAAAACTCTTATCTAAACTGTAAATCATGTATTTTATGACTTAAAATGTTACTGTAGACATTGTCCAACCCCACTCATATGGTGTTCATTTTACTTGTGCAGCTCTTAAAAAGGTTCATAAATTGATTTTATGAATTGATTTTTAAAAATTCTGCAGATACCCTGTAAATAGTGAAATAAAATTCTTTCATTGATATTTGTTGATATTTGTGTAATGAGAATGTTTTTGATAGACATTTAGACTTAGGCTATCTGATTTTCTATATTAAAAAAAAAATAATCTTT